>OX411552.1:11516956-11941986 GCA_948146395.1 Fragum whitleyi | reverse complement strand
TTCACTAACTTTGAATTATTGTATCAATTTCTCTCGATTTGGTTCAGTCTAAGTCTGGTAACACGTATAATTTGTGCAAGGTACAAAAGGTACAAAATCTGTACATAATCTGATGTTTATCTGACATATTATCACGTACATAATCGTTACGTGTGAGTTCAGTACGTGCCAAAACTACACTGGTGTTACACCATCAAAGGCCGGGTCAGATCGACAAATCTATTCGAACTTCGAAATACTTATAACTCATTCAATATCAGTCGGTTGATTATATTTATCATAGAACACATGTTCTTTTGAAAATTTAAGATTCGTTATGCAGGAAAACCTGCCAAAATGACAATTATATGAGAACATTCTTCAACTGCAATTCTTTAAAGAAAATGCAAAATTAACTATTGACAAAGGAAGAAAAATATGTTATTAACAAAGAAAATTAGATGTTTTGTACATAATGTGACCCGTCACGCGAAAAGGGACCATCTGGGTAGTGCGTAAAGTGTCGACCCTAGTCAGTCTGCTCGGTTTGCATAGACTGACTTGGGTCGAAACTTTTCGTACTTTGCTTATTTTCTGAATCAAGAAAGAATATTCTACCTTCCAGTGAAAGAATTTTTGAAATGCGACCAATGGTTGATCTAAGATGGTCCCAATCTCTTTTTCAAATATTTATTGAGCAGTGTTCTGTTAGACTATAATAGATCGTTTCGTATAAAATCTTGGTCAGACAGCTATAATTAGGAGATGAAGAGAGTATTTTTATAATTTCATTGAGGTATGAAACTAAAAAGAAATCACACTGTCAGAACATGCGAAGTTTTTTCTTAGTTTCATACCTAATAAAATCAACAAAATACTTTCTATATATCTTATAATTTAATTTCTAGAGGCAAACTGATTTAAAGATTTACCCTCAAATACATGAATTTTTAATGGGACTAATTTTTCGCAGAAGCTTACAAAAAGTTATTAAAAAAATGTTTTCATTGAGTAATAAAACCAATTTTTCGGCCAATAAGAATGCACGATTCTTGGATAACATCACTACAATTAAATTTTTTACCAAATGACGTCAGTTGGGCAGTTTTTCTTGAACAGTGGATCATTAACGTTAGCTTTTTAGGGAGAATGATGCATGTAAACCAACCCACATTGCATTTCATGGGTATTTAGAAATGAAATGACCCGTAATGACATAAAATTAAATCACGCATCTGGATCACCGATTCTGTTTTATACATGTATTCAATTTCACTGTTTTTGTTCATTCCCCCGTTTTATTATCTTCTTTTCTTCATCCTTCTCCTCAGTCTTCTTTTTTCTTCGTGATTATTTTCTTCTTTTTCATGGGTAGATAATCGTAATCCTAAGCGGAATGAGCAAGTGAATGAACTTCGGAAAGGATGTCGAACAAGTGTGAGAATTGCGCGATACATTGAAAAACGATACACATTTGCGTAAATCTCGTTTCAATCAGTCCTTTCTTTTTATAGCCCATTCCTCCATTTACACCTGCTCGTCCATTTTCTTAGGATGTTTCTCGAGTTCGTTTTTACTGAAAAGTTGTCACAAGGAACCATTGTACCGAAGGACACAAAGTGTGAAAGGGAAGGAGAGAGAGAGAGAAAGAGAGAGAGAGAGAGAAAGAGAGAGAGAGAAAGAGAAAGAGAGAGAGAGAGAGAGAGAGAGAAAGAAAGAGAGAGAGAGGGATAGAGGGAAAGAGAGAGAAAGAGAGAGAGAGAAAGAGAGAGAGAGAGAGAGAGAGAGAGAGAGAGAGAGAGAGAGAGAGCGAAAGAGAGAGACACAGAGAGAGACACAGAGAGAGAGATATAAAGAGAGAAAAGTGAAAGAGAGGGAGAGAATTACAGAAAAAGAGGCAGAGAGACAGACATACAGATAGAGAGGCAGACAGACAGACAGAAAAAAAGACAGTCGGTGGATGGACAGAAAGGCAAAGATAGAAAATTAATCTAGTATACAGAATGAACACTTTTTGCAGCATAATTATTTGGTTGAACTCGATTAAAAATTTAGTTAGACTGGCTCCAATCTCTCTGATCTGAAGTATCATGAAATGAGCATCTCAACTAGAGAAAGTATAATTTCTTACCAGCATATATTCCACTGACTGGCCGATGGTAATTTGAAATAGTAAAACATAAATGGTGTACCTTATTTAATTTAACACTAACTAGCAGCCTGGGAGCCAGGCTAAAATTAAGTAATCTAATCTTTCTACAGAGTACTTGAAAAAGATTTTGATCGGCTTTTATTGTGATTTTTAGCAATATCAAGCAGCTAAAATTGATATAACAGCTTATTTTCTTAAAAAAAACCATTTAGTACCCATTATTGTTATCATAATGAGCTTGGTAAAAATCAAAACAAAACAAAACAAAAAACTTTTGTTGGTAAATAAAGGATATCATCTTAAATTGTATTAAGCCTGCCCCCCTATGAAAATGCATCTTCGCCAGCAAAGGGTGTTGCCCACTACGTGCTCTATTCACGCAGTGGGCATCATCCCTGGCTAGCGAAGATGATGAAAATGGTACATCACGTAGACCACCCACAATTTTGGAAAACGGTATACATGTTCTGACGTTATTAATGGTAAATGGGTGTAAACATATTACACTCTTCAGATACTTCCATTTTAATTTTCTGATATCAAAGTTTTTGATAAATTCCAGAGTGTGCGTGTTATTGAAATTATGTTCTCGATTCTCTGTATTAGTTTAGGCCAATGTATGGTTAGACCAACAGTTCTGGGAGGTGGATCGAAGGTCAGTGTAAAGCTTATAAGTGGACAGGCACTTACGACAGTTATGTGCTGACCCTTCGATTTTAACACAATGGATATTTAGCTACTTTACTTTTTCACTGTTATATTTTTCAAGAAGATTTATTTACTTGTCTAAGTATAACGTGTATGTTATGTTGGTTTTACCTTGTACTGTCAAATACTGGCTACGTCATCAATGAAACAAATGATACCGCTACATAGAGAATAATATGTCAGTGTCTTAAAATATCTATGTTATCTGGTCGAGATTGGGAGAATTTATCATGACGAGGCTGTGCCGAGTCATGATAATTTCTCACAGCCGAGACTAAATATCATTGATATTTTAAGACACTGACATGTTATTCTATTTATCATGCAATCATTTTTCACCGCTTAATCATAGTAAAACCTTAAGATTAAAGAAATTCATGTGAAAGTTTATGCAAATTGTTTCTAAAAATAGACTGTCTGATAACATGTCATGTTATCAGACAGGCGATATCAGGTCAATACAGGTTTAGTTGCATGATAAATAAGTGATCTTACAAAAATATACTCACGTGATATCCCAGGCTTGGCGCTGCTCGTGGAATAATTATTAGGTTTTTTGACGATGGCCAAGACTATTGAATTGCATGTAGTTTTATGAGTTTCTGTTTACAAAGAAAAGTGGTGACCACACACTTTATGATAATACTCTTCCAAAAAATTCTTTGACATCTATCAAAACTCATTTCTTCTTGAATATGACGAAAAATTCGATTACTGTTGATTGTTTTGCAGACAGAAAATGTAACCTAAGAAACTCACGCGGTTTGCAATGCATTAATTGAAAGCGTTTCTGCACATCGACGTCAACGTCAGATTTCGCAAAAACTGCCCTTCTCAAAGAGCACTTGCACTTTCAGATATATTGTATAGTCCCGAAATTTCTTCATGGTGTACTGAATGAAATGTCGTTCCTAAATTGTATTCAGAAATAAACGTCTCTACATAGATTTGAAATGAAAATGGTTAAAGTACGGGGGGAAGGGGCAACGTCACAAAGCTATTGGTCGCCATAAGGCAGGCTTCATGCGACACGCCGTCGTAAATGTTGAAGTTGTTTCGGCACCAACCGTCATCAACATCTGGCATCACTTTAACGCGACTCACTACTTTATGTAAAGAGCCAGACGAGCATGACACGTAAAAACAACGTTCGCCAAGCACGGCGAATGCCGTAACGATATTTGCTTATTTGACTCTTAACGCAACTTCGAAGACATTTTGAATTTCTAGACGATTTACTATCTCCGGACAGAAAGTGTAGAACAATATTAGACACGTTCGACGTAACTGTTTTACCGACGTCACCATTGCAAACCGTTGACCGAAAATCAGTAATCCTGTTTTAAATCAGTAAAAGGATGCCTTCACTCCTGGTTTTACTTTACATATGTATTGTAATCTTTCGTAGAATTTAAAATGTGTTTCAATGTCAAAGAACTTTTTAGCTCACCTGAGCACAACGTGCTCAAGGTGAGCTTTTGTGATCACCTTTTGTCCGTCGTGCGTCGTCCGTCATGCGTCGTCCGTCGGTCGTCGGAAGTCGTCAACAATTCTTCTTCTCTCTCAGGAACCAATGGGCGGATTTCAACCAAACTTGGAAGAAATGTTCCTTGGGTGACCCTTCTGAAAACTTGTCCGTGGATTTTTGATTGACCCCCCAAATATGGGCGTGGCAGGGCGGGGCTTATTTTGAGTCCGAAGTCTTAATACATCTTCTCCTCAGTTATCAATGGGAGCATTTCAACCAAACGTGGCACAAATGTTTTTAGGTGACCCTTCTCAAAGCTGTTCGTTGATTTTTGATTAAACTCAAAATATGGGCGTGGCAGGGAGGGGGGGGAGCTTAATTTGAGCTCAAAATTTCCAAACATCTTCTCCTCAGTAACCAATTGGCGGATTGCATCTATAATTGGCAGAAATTTTCCCTAGGTAACCCTTCTCAGAACTTGCTCGTTGATTTTTTATTGCCCCCCCCCCCCCCGAATATGGGCGTGGCAGGGCGGGGCTATTTCTGAGCCAAAAATCTTTAAACATCTTCTCCTCAGTAACCAATGGGCAGATTTCAACCAATAATGGCAGAAATGTTCCTTGGGTGACCCTTCTTAAAACTTGTTTGTGGATTTTTGATTGACTCAAAAATATGGGCGTGACTGAGAGGGGGTGTGTGTTTTATTTGAGCCAAAAATATTTAAAAATCTTCTCCTCGGTAACCAATTGGCGGATTTCAACCAAACTTGACAGAAATGATCTTGGATGCTTTTCAAATAACTTGTTCGTGGATTTTTGATTGATCCCCAAATATTTGCGTGGCAGGGCGGGTCTTATTTTGAGCCCGATATCTTTTAACATCTTCTCCTCAGTTACCAATTGGCCGAATTCAACCAAACTTGGCAGAAATGTTCCTTGGGTGACCCTTCTCGAAACTTGTAGGTGGATTTTGATTTTGAATTTAGGCGTGGCAGGGTGGGGCTTATTTGAGCCCGAAATCTTTAAACATCTTCTTCTCAGGAACCAATGGACCGAATTCAACCAAACTTGGAAGAAATGTTCAACCCTTCTCAGTAATTGTTCGTGGATTTTTGATTGACCCCCAAATATGGGCGTTGCAGGATGGGGCATATTTTTGAGCCCAAAATATTTTAATCCCTTTCTCCTTGGTAACCAATGGGCCAATTTCTACAAAACTTGGCAGAAATGTTCCTTGGCCGACTCTTCTTAAAACTTGTTTAGGGATTTTTTGATTGCTCTAAGCAATTGTGTAGAATAACATCTTCTCAACTACTAGGCAAATGTGATTTAAACTTTGCCAGAAACTTACTTTGGTCAGATCCACCGGACCTATAAAATCCAGGTTAGCGCTTGAGGGCCATTCTGGCCCTCTTGTTTTAAAGAGCTTATTATCATAATGTGTTACATCAAATATACTTGAGATACCTTTTTTGTTCCTGTACGGAAATCATTTGTTTGACAATCTTGATCTGGTGTACAGTGAATATCTGAAAATGATCGCAGGGTGTCCTTGCTCAGACCTTGCGGCCGACCAAGGGTTTCACTCTGCGTTTTTTGGTTTACGGCGAGTTTAAGGACGCTGCATGCAATTGCTCAATAGCCCAAGTTTTACAACGAGAATTAAATAATTTAGTTCGGTTGATTCATTTTCAAACGAAAAAAATGACGCAAAAACAGAATATGACAGTTACTTCCTATCGCCAATCGTGCGCCAGAAATTAAGCCTTAAAGCAATGATAAGATGAAGAATAATTCGTCCTACATCTATCAACGTTAATTAGACAAATTGTTACACAGTGGTTGAATCATGCTTAATCGTCTGAATGGCTACTGAGATTCTACCGATCCGTCTTAAAACTGGTTCTCCGTTCTTGTACATGAATCAATATATCCAGGCGACCCTGAAACCGATTCAAGAATAGTTTCAAAATGAACTTCACTTACATTATATATGTTTTAGAATGAATTACCCATTTAATTTCATTTGTACTGAGTTTCTTTCTTTCTTTTTTTTTACGTATATGACTATAATAGAAGAACTTACAAAGTGTTGGAGAGAAAACTAGTTTTGTAAAATGACATTTGTTATTCCCCTACGAATTGAGATAGCTTTCCAATCAAAGTTAATCGTAGTTAATTTATTTATTGAACTTATTAAAAACGTAATGATTTTTATTTAATTGCATTGCGTAAAACAGTTCGGGGTTGTTGATACATTAAGAACAACAATAATGTAGTTCGACTCGTCGAAGTTAAGGTAGTGGACCCGTAATAGTTCCACAATGTTTCGGAAGAAATGAACTTTAACAGCGTTAACAGAGGTTTCCTAATGATTTCTTTAGGTAAAGCTCGGACAACATTGTGAAAGGTCACATATTCCGAAATGTTGCGGAACTATTACGGGTCCATTACCTTAAGCACTGGTTTGAACAGTATATCAAGTATATCACGTGGTCATACAGAGAATGTGAATTTGTCAGCTGAGTTTTTATGCTGGTGCAAACCACATTAAGTTTTTACCTGTTTGATAAATCTTTCTTTTGGAGGTTCGAAATATAAATCTTTCTTATGAACTTAAACGAAATCATTTGTTTGTTTTGTTTCAATGGGGTTTTACGCCGCTTTCAACATTCTTTCAGCCATATCTCGGCGGGTGGAGCACCTAACAATGGATTCCTGGTATTTCTCACACCAGTACTACCATTACATCCTTTCCTTGCCTCCAGCTGCTATCCCACATAGATCTACGATATCGCCATTGGTGAGAGACAAATAGTCAGAAAGAATGAGTGCCCCGTCGGCGATCGAACCCAGGACCTCTAGAATGACAGTCTGATAAACGACATCCTATCAGAGTTACTAATAGACAAAGTATTTTAAGTTTCAAATTTTAAAAAAAAGGTAATTGCACAAATCATATATTGTGGGTACTCATTGGAATCGTCTTGTAAAGGCCATTCAAATGAGTACCCACAACATGGTATTTTACTGATAAATAAAGATTTAAGAGTTGAAATTTCCCCTCATATCAGTACCTCTGGTCCTTTGTTCAAATTATCTATAGCTTAATAAATATTAAAGAATGAACGTTTACATGTATTTGAATGATATCGTTGATGAGAGCCCAAAACCTCGTAACTACAGTTTCATCAAAGCTGTGGTTACGTGGTTTTGGTCTACCAACAACTTTTTGTGTGAAATACAGAAACTAGCTCGTTCATTTTTCTCGTGTGTCGGGGTATGTATTCTGATAATTGGCTCCAGGTTGCTCGCTCATTCTCTATAGTTACATGAAGATTAGCACACATAATTACCTCGACCTACTGTCTCTGTTAATATCTTACACGTGTCATTATTATCTACCTTAAGAATCGTACTGCTAATCAGCTGGATGAATCATGCACAGAGGCGTTTGTTTGAAAATCAGATTTCTAGCTTTTGACTTATGATATAATTTATATGACAAAATTTGGACTATGAAACAATTTCCAATTACCTTTTCATGCATCAGTTTCTGGGTAGTCAGTAAAGAGCTGAAATTAGCACTTTGTTTTGGATTCAATCACGTTAATTATAGCGTTTAGAAATGTCACCCGCTTTGCATATGTACCCGCGGGCATGGCGGGGTAACATTGCTTGAGTAGGACTGAATTCGGATTTGAAACGCAAGCTTTGAAACGTTCGATTCTCTGAAAATAAATTTTACCATATCTACCTGGAGAATCACATATGAGCCTGTGCGTGGCATTTCCAACAATTTGAAATTTTCGTGAGGTACAAACAATGAGAAGCGTAGAAAGCCACATACTATAAATATAAAGTTACCTGGTTGTCTACAGTTACTTTGAGACCTTGTCTTTCTACTGAACGCATAGTGAGGACTCTGATCAGACTGTGCGGATGCACAGACTGGTCAGAGTCTTTGCTTTACGCATATTTGAAATTGTTGAAAATGTCACGCACGGGCTCATCTACGAGTTGCTGTATGGATCATGCACCAGATTCTTTGTAACTTAAGGCCGAATTCAGTTCTAGGTTGAAAAGGAAAAAAAAAAAAATAAGAACACTCAGAAATTTGCACTTGCGAACACATGAAAAGCTGGACGTTATTTCTGAAACATTTCGCGAACATTTTCTGCTTGATCGCAGGTTCTGGCTTGAAATCACAGGCAATCGTTTCATATACCAAATTTAACATTATGAAATAATTCTAAGAATCAATATCATAAAATATATGAAAACATATGTAAAGTTTGAATTTAAAAAAAAGTGACTATGTTCTAAATGTATGACGTGGTCTTACTGGATCCTATCCACTCACCAATAAGATGATTATGATGGGACTTTCTCTAATAATATCCAATGGAGACTTCAAGAAAGACAACTACTATAGAAATGATTGATACATTTATTACGAGTTATCTTTCTTCACTTGCCGGGCGGTCTCTTTTGTCACTTTCTTTCTGTCATTGTCGTATCGAGTAATCACAATATAGATTAGTGCAACATATTTTAATCATACTACGGGAGTGCCCTTCAATAGTTGTGCTGTGTGAAAATTTGGTTTCATTTTTTAATGAAAACAAATTTGTATACGCAGTTATTCTGTAAGCGTTCGCACTAAGTAATCCCATAGGGAATCGGTTTCACCATTGGTAAGTCATTGGTTGCATTTTGCTGCATGATATCAATTCATTACCCATGAAAAGAATATTAATGCTGTGATTTCATGGAGGAGAGAGATTCAATTCGATTTGTTTTGTTTGTTTTAAATGGGGTTTAATGCCGCTTTCAACAATCTTTCTGTTATATCGCGTCAGCTGGTGCACCTAAAAATGGATTCCTGGTATTTCTCATACCAACACTTCCATTTCATCATTTTCCAGCTTCCACATAGGTCTTCGACAATCAACCCATAGTGGCAGACAATTAGTCAGAAAGGATGAGTACCGCCATCGAGAAAAGTAGTTTTGAAGCGAGATTCATAGATTGTTCATTTCGCGGGTTTACATATGCTAGTTTAGTTTGTCAGATATATCTTATCATTTCGTGCCAGAAAACACATGTTCAACTTTTTTAAGACTGAAGATGTTGATAAGATAAAGAAAAACGACTTGTTTCTTCTAAAATACATCTCTCCTAGTAACAGTTATCCTAAGGTTAGATTAACACGGTAATTTTAAGGAATACGTTTTCTTGAACTCATTCCTACACGATCCCAAACTTTCGACGCCCCTGGATAAAAAGAACATCTGGAAAACGTTGTGGAAAATGAAGAAATTACAGCCAAATTACAGCCAAATTCTTCATAGTTAATTTTGTGTTCTTCCCTAAAAAACATTAAAAATACACCAATGCATTAACTCTCGTCTTCTATTTTATTTAGTTTTGACCAGTTTAATATGTCGTTTGGTAATTGGTTCAGGGTATTTAACTATGGTGGCACATTTCTGTCACCATAAATGTGTTTGCTTTTCCGTGATATATGTTAAATAACTCACAATCTGTTTAGATTTCTAGAAAATTGTATCTTATTAGCCTGCAGATTCTTTCGTTTTGGTTTAATATATTTCATTAAAGCAAGGATTTCAGAAATCAATGTTATTTTAATTTTCATCATTTTCTAATTTATACATTTTATTTATACATTTTTAAAACATTTTCATTAAAATTGAATTAAAGTAGATATGTAAAATTTATAAAAAAGAACTTATCATCTTTGTTACGAATTTAAAATATATTTTCAAGATTAAGCAGTCTTAAATCACGAAACAAACGATAAATTAAAAAAATTCCTTTTTAAAAAGTATCACATCAATTATCATAATATAAATTCAGTTCTCAGTCGACATTGATGGTGATGTGGTGAAGATAACAGTAAACATGGCATAATGGTGATGACATGGGCGTATTCTCATGTTCTTGTTTATTATCATAAGATTTATGACGGAAAAATGAGTTCTCCGAATATATCAAATATACTACTTTTGCACACCTGACATCTTTTGCTTACAAGTTGTTCTTTTGTGATGCCGAAAAACGCTCACTAACTAAGGTAAGTATTCACAAATAGAAAACAACAACAAAATGGTGTGAAGTTGAATATGAAAGATAAGCTTGATAAAGCGTACATTTTACAACAAAATGTTTGAAGAGAAATCCAATTTCCAGAAATACTGCATCTTCAGTCTTCATATTTTTTCGGCCACACCAATGTTCGGCCGTACGACTCATTTTGCCATGATATTAAAGGAGCTATATGGCCTTAAAATGTCATGTGTTCGTGGTATATCTGGTAGTGTCTACGCAAATGATCGAACGTGATGAACACTTTCACTAAAAAAATGTCTGAACAATCATCCTATTTTCCACAAAATGACCCATCTTGGGTCTATTTTGTGGCCACATGAATGCCCCACTAGAGGGCCCAGTTAGCCCTGACAATAGATATGAGCCTTAGCGTGATATTTCCAACAATTTGAAATGTTAGTGATGTGCAGACATTGAGTAGCCTAGACAGTGACGTACTGTAATTATAAAGTTACATTATGATCTACAAATACTTTGAGACCTTATCTATCTACTAAACGTATAATTAAGACTCTGGTCAGACTGTGCGGGTGCACAGGCTGGCCAGAGTCTTTGCTTTGCGCACATTTGAAATTGCTGGAAATTTCACGCACAGGCTGGCTCGTTGGCCGAGTGGTTAGCGCGCTCGACTCGTGACCTGGAGGTTGCGGGTTCGAGCCCCACCGGATGCGGGTAGTGTATTTGGGCAGAACACTTTACAGACAGGGCCCCAGTCCACCCAGCTGTAAAAATGGGTAGCAGTGGTTAGAAACCATTGCCTCTCTCTATGTGTAGGATAAGAACTGGAATTAGTTAGGACCACGATGGAAATAAGGATCATTCGACCCTTTATCGTGTTATCCTCGAGTAAAAAAAAAAGCTCATATAGAATCTGTAAATGCCGTATGGTCGTGGTGTATCTGATAGAGTCTACCTGTTAAAAATAACTCATTATGTGAGAAATGAGCCACATTGTTACCACAATCATGATGCTGGGGTAAAAAATTGAGTCTTGTAGTCAGCTAGGAGTCGGCAGCCATTATGTTTGACAGGTAATGATATGTCTCGAGCAGAGGTGGTGAATATCGTCGCTTGGCGACTTAAATCAAGCTTAGAAAAAAGTATGAAGATGAGCAAATGTGACCCGTCACGCGAAATGGGTCATCTGGGTAGTGCGTAAAGTGTCGACCCTAGTCAGACTGCGCAGACTGCGCAGACTGACTAGAGTCGAAACTTTTTACACCCTGCTTATTTTCTGAATCTATAATGATCAATCTACCTTCCAGTGAAATAATTTTTGAAATGCGACTTCTGGTTGGTCTGTGCTGAGTCAAATCTCTTTTTCAATAATTCATTTTACAGAATTGCCGGATGGTCCCTTTTCGCTTGATGGGTCACATTAATGTTTAAACAAATGATTGGCTAAAATGGTTCATATTAACACAAAAGGGATTTAATTTGACGATCACTGTCACTAGTCTTAAATATAAAATTAAATTTCATCAAAATCCTAGGATCCGTTTTACTAAACGTCTTACGATAAAAATAATCGTAAGTCAAAATAGCAAATCCTACCTGGTGTTTTCATTCATTGTTAGATTCTGCCTTGTAATATCTCATTGGAATCGCTTTTAGAAGACAATTCGAATGAGATGATACATGAAAGAATTATATATATATATATATATATATATATATATATATATATATATATATATATATATATATATATATATATATATATATATATATATATATATATATATATATATATATATATATATATATATATATATATATATATATATATATATATATATATATATATATATTATATATATATATATATATATATATATATATATATTATATATATATATATATATATATATATATATATATATATATATATATATATATATATATATATATATATATATATATATATATATATATATATATATATATTTATAACTTGATATATATTTATAACTATTTATATATATATCAAGTTATATATATATCAAGTTACTACTGTAGAAGCAACTTTAATTTTTGACTTACGCAAAAAATAATCGTAAGATGTTTAGTAAAACAGGCCCCTGCATCTCACTCCGACTTTCAGAACTCATGCTTTGGCCAATCTTAGTCTGTATCGTCTTTAAAATGAGCATACAGGTAGTTACATTGTGAAACTGATATTAACTCGATCAAAACGATTCTTATTAGATCATCCAGCGCTCGGACATTCATTCATTCAAAACACTCACTCCCAGCACTCAAGCGCACTCTGAAATCGTTAAAAACTAGTCGAGATCGTTGTAAACAGCCGACATTAAATTTAAATTCATCGGAAGATTGAATGGGTTTTAAGCTCACCTGAGCACATCGTGCTCAAGGTGAGCTTTTGTGTTCATTGAATGTCCGTCGTCCGTCGTGCGTCGTGCGTCGTGCGTCGTCCGTCGTGCGTCGTCCGTCGTCCTCCGTCAACAATTTAAGTGTTTACACTCTAGAGGCCACAAATATGATCATGAAACTTGGTCAGAATGATGGTCAGGTCACAAGGATGAACCCTATTGAAAATGGAAAGGATCCATGTCATATCACGGGAAAAGGGGCCTTGACGACAATTTTCTTGTTTACACTCTAGAGGTCACAAATATGGCCCAATCTTCATGAAACTTGGTCAGAATGTTGGCCAGGTCACAAGGATGAGCCCTATTGAAAATGGGAAGGATCTATTCCATATCACGGGAAAAGGGGCCTTGACGACAATTTTCTTGTTTACACTCTAGAGGCCACAAATATAGCCCAATTTTCATGAAACTTTGTCAGAATGATGGCCAGGTCACAAGGATAAACCCTATTGAAAATGGGAAGGATCTATTCCATATCACGGGAAAAGGGGCTATAATGACAATTTTCTTGTTTACACTCTAGAGGCCACAAATATGGCCCAATCTTCATGAAACTTGGTCAGAATGTTGGCCAGGTCACAAGGATAAACCCTTTTGAAAATGGAAAGGATCCATGCCATATCACAGGAAAAGGGGCCTTAATGACAATTTTCTTGTTTACACTCTAGAGGCCACAAATATGGCTCAATCTCCACGAAACTTGGTCAGAATGATGGCCAGGTCACAAGGATAAACCCTATTGAAATTGGAAAAGATATAAGCCATATCACGGGAAAAGGGGCTATAATACAAATTTTCTTGTTTACACTCTAGAGGCCACAAATATGGCCCAATCTTCATGGAACTTGGTCAGAATGTTGGCCAGGTCACAAGGATGAACCCTATTGAAAATGGAAAGGATCCAAACCATATCAAGGGAAAAGGGGCCTTAATGACAATTTTCTTGATAACACACTAGAGGCCAAAAATATGGCCCAATCTCAACGAAACTTGGTCAGAATGATGGCCAGGTCACAAGGATAAACCCTATTGAAATTGGAAAAGATATAAGCCATATCACGGGAAAAGGGGCTATAATACAAATTTTCTTGTTTACACTCTAGAGGCCACAAATATGGCCCAATCTTCATGGAACTTGGTCAGAATGTTGGCCAGGTCACAAGGATGAACCCTATTGAAAATGGAAAGGATCCAAACCATATCAAGGGAAAAGGGGCCTTAATGACAATTTTCTTGATTACACACTAGAGGCCACAAATATGGCCAAATCTTCATGAAACTTGGTCAGAATGAAGGCCAGGTCTCAAGGATGAATCCTATTGAAAATGGGAAGGATCCAAACCATATCAAGGGAAAAGGGGCCTTATGACATTTTTTGTTTACACCCTCAATGTCACAAACATGAATCAATTTTCATGAAACTTTGTCAGAATGATGGTCAGGTCACAAGGATGAACCTTATTGAACATGGGAAGGATCCGTGCCATATCACGGGAAAAGGGGCTATAATGACATTTTTGCTCTTATCACTCCAGAGGCCTCAAATATGGTCCTATCTTTATGAAACTTGGTCAGAATGTTGGTCAGGTCACAAGGATGAACCCTATTGAAAATGGAAAAGATCCATGTCATATCATGGGAAAAGGGACCTTAGTGAAAATTGTCTTGTTTACAGCCTTAGTGGCCTCAAATCATAAAAGTACAACTTGAAAATTTGATGTATTTAATGAGACAAAGAGACGAAGGTGAGCGATATAGGACCATCATGGTCCTCTTGTTTATTGTTGTTGTTGTTGTTTTGTCTTTTTGTTGTTTCTTTTGGGGGGAGGGGGGCTGGATGTTGATTTTAAAGCAACTGATTGGTACGTGAGGACACACAAATTGAGAAGGTAGGTTGTTGTTTCTTAAATCGAGGAAATAAGATATCTCTTATTTCGCCCAATTTGGACGAAATTAGCGATATGGTATTTATCCCCAAATTTCATTCCGATGTCCAAGCCTAGGAAACCAACGGCGGTCGGCTTAAGTGTCTCACTTGGAACGTTCAGGGACTCATACAAAAACTTGATGATAACGATTTTCTGACGTTTATTAACAGTTATGACATTCTTTGTCTAACAGAAACATGGATTTCTAAAACCTCAAATTTATCAATCGATGGTTTTAACCATTTCTCATGCTACAGGCCAAAATCAAATAATAAAGCTAGGCGTGAGAGAGGTGGTATTACAATTTACTATAAATCGAAATTAAATGGTTTAATTGAATTGGTGAAAACCAATCATAATGGTGTACTATGGTTAAAGATTAAGGGATCCTTTACTTCAGATAATCAGGATTTGTATATTTGTATCTGTTATATTCCTCCAGAGGATTCTAAGGTATACAAGTATAGAAATTCACCTCTGTATGAGTACGACTTTTTTGAAATCTTGAATAATGACATATCAAAATATAAAGAAATTGGAAATATTGTGATAACGGGAGACTTCAATGCACGCACTGGAAATAATTTAGATTATTTTTATGATGACAGTTTAGACCGTTTCATAACATATCCCTTACATAACTTGCCAGATAAAGAAATTGAATTGAATTGAATTGAATATATAACTCGAAACCCAAAATTTGCCCACGGGTATCCAAAGATTGCGTAACAAACTCATTCGGCAATAATCTTTTAAATATTTGTAAAGCCAATGATTTGCTCATTATGAATGGTCGGCTAGAAAACGGTAACTTTACATGCTATAACTATGCGACTAATAAATTTGCCGCAAGTGTTGTAGATTATTTGATTTGTGATATAAATACTATGCATTTAATAAGTAATATGGTTGTTATGGACCAGAATGAATTTTCTGACCATTGCCATATTACTTTTGACATTTCTTTTGTAATGAGTCAAACTCAAAACAAAAGTAATGTGAAAGATAGAATAAATTGGGCTAATTGTAATTCAGAAAATCTACATAGCATATTATTACAAAATAAAGACTCATTTGATAAAATACAAAATGATATTTTATCAAAAGAGGAAAATATAAATACATGTATTGAAAGTTTAACTAATCTTATTTACAATATATCATTCAAAGTTTGTGGTAAAAAGGTGTCTCTTTATCCTGGTCGAAAGAAACAAAAAGCTCCTTGGTTCAACGAATCATGTAGACATGCAAAAAAAGAATTCTTAAACTGCAAAAAAGTATACAAGCATAACCCAACCAATGAAAATTTACGACTTTTTAAAGAGAGCAGACGACTATTTTCTAATAGAAAGAATAAGACAAAGATAAAGTTTTATAATGAAGAAAAATTACGTTTATCGACACTAAGCAAAGAAGATCCAAAATCTTTTTGGAAGCATATAAATAGGTTCAAGAATAAAAATAAGAATGGGTTACCTACAAACATAGACAAATCTGAATTAATTAATCATTTTAAGAAGATAAGTAATCAGCCACACATGGAATACCGTGATATAGATTTTAGAATCGACCAGGATCAGATACCGAATATAGAAGGCTTAGACAAACCTTTTACTTTAGAGGAAATTAAAAAAACTATATCACAATTAAAACGCAATAAAAGCCCGGATTTGAATGATATATATTCTGAGTTTTTTATATTTTCAAACGATTTCATATCTCCGTACCTAGTTAATTTGTTTAACTATATTTTTGAAAAAGGTATATACCCCGAGAGCTGGGGCAAAGGAATAATTGTACCCATTCACAAAAAAGGAGACACGAGTAACCCTTCGAACTATAGAGGCATTACCCTAATAAATACAATGGCTAAGTTATTTTCAATTATACTGAAAACCCGTATCGATAAATGGTGCGAGTCCGAAGGGATTTACAACGAATGTCAAAACGGTTTTCTAGAAAAAAGAAGTACTATTGATTGTATTTTTCTTTTGCATACACTAATTCAGAATGTTTTATATAATAAATCAAATTATATTGTGCTTTCGTCGACTTTGAGAAAGCCTTCGATAGTGTTATTAGAGATGCATTATGGGTAGAATTAGTAAAATCCGGTATAAGCTGTAAAATGCTCACGATGCTAAAATCTATTTATAGCTATGTAAAATCATGTGTCAAATTATCAAATAAGGGAGATTACTCGGATGCATTCGATGTTCTAGTTGGAGTAAAACAAGGGGAGCCACTTTCTTCTACGATGTTTCCTCCTTTTGTTAACGACATTTCAGAAATTATTATTCAAGAAAATTTATCAGAAGCTGACATAAATCTGTTATCTATATACATGCTGCTATTTGCTGATGATATTTGTCTCTTTAGTACAGATTACAAAACACTTCAATCCCATTTAGATGAATTATACCAGTATTCTATGAAATGGGGTTTAAAAATAAACGTTGATAAAACAAAAATTTGTATTTTTGAAAAAAGGAAAACTCACAACCAACCTACATTTGTGATTAACGGTATAGATATTGAACAGGTGGATGACTTTTGTTATCTAGGAATAACCTTCAATTACACTGGTAGTTTTAAAAAAGCGATTAAGTCACTTATTGAAAAATCAAATAGAGCTTATTATTCTTTATTATCTACATTTTCTAGAGTTAAACTAGATATTAAGACAAAATTAAAATTATTTGATGCAATGGTTGTACCCATACTAACATATGGGGCACCCGTATGGGTAGCCTATAGCTGCACTGAAATAGATAGAATTCACATCAAGTTTTGCAAGTACCTTTTATCAGTGAATAAACAAACACCAAATTACGCCGTTTTGGGAGAGTTAGGTCGCTACCCGATAACTACTATTTGCAAAGAAAGAGCTTTGACTTACTGGGAAAAAATAATGAAAAATTCTAACACTCTAATTCATAGTGCTTTTAAAAAGCAAATAAATACTACAAATAGTGGTAATTGGGCAAATGCAATTCGTCGTTTAATTGACGATTTAGGTTTTTCTAATTGTTTCTATGATTTTGATTCAAATTTAAATTATTCAAATACTTTCAAAACCAGAATGAGGGATCAATTCGTACAAGAATGGAAATCGAAATTATCAACTATGTCAAAAATGATGTATTATATTAATTTTAAGGATGTCTTTCAATACGAAAACTACCTTGATCTACCTTTAAGTACAAAAACAAAAAAAAAAAAGAAGTTACACGTTTTCGACTAGGTTCACACTCGTTAGAAATTGAGGTCGGTAGGCATTTGAATGTTAACAGAAATGACAGAATTTGTAAAAATTGTAATCTTAATTTAGTGAAAACCGAATACCATTTCATTATGATATGTCCGAAATATAGAGAGTTACGTCAAAAATATTTTAAAAATACCGCGTTTCCTACATTAAACAAATTCTATAGTTTAATGAAATTACAAAATAGAATATCTACTGTAAATTTAGCACTATTCATTAAAGATGCATACAACGTTAGAACGTGAAACACTCAAATCACTCTTCATCTACATCTTAATTTACCGGGATTTCGGATTCTCGCAGATATAACTCAAGTAAGTTATATCTTAGAGAGTTTGAAAGCTTATGGAAAACAAATTAGTTTTTTATGGTTGTGCGACCAATGCATAGTAAATGAAGCCTTGATGTAGCTGTGTTTACGTTGGTTTGGTCGCTCATCAGGAAAACGAATAAATAATTGAAAAAAAAAATTCTATCACTATATTCAAAATCGAACTTTTGATATTGTTTTACTTATTTGTCATCTTTCATTTGTTTATTTGTTTGTCATGTTCCGTATTGTGAGACGGCCAAGGGCAATATTGTTGCCGACATGCCGTATTATGAAATAAAAATAAAAAAAATATTAAAACTTGCACCACGCACTCATTTAGTATCAAACCAAAATCATCCCGAAATCATTCAGCTTGTAAATTATGCCATTTTGTTAACTGAATGTTCTAGCTACGAGCCACATGCAGTTAACAACATCGTGGAATTGACGATGTGAATGATTTTGGAATGAATATGGAATGAAATTGAATGAGTGTGTGGAGCGAGTTTTGGGTGAATTTAATGGGAGGTAATCCATTATTGCTAATTTTGTTCAAGATGAACAAAATTAGCGATATTGATTACCTCCCTTTAATAAAATATACGCACTTTTCTTTGTGTACGTCTTCGTGGACCAATAACAAACACTTGAAAGACCACACCAGCTTATAAAATCGTAGAATGAATAGATAGATTTGAATTTATTGTTGGAGGTCATGAACGATTTTTAAATGTTTCCTAATAATTTCGGAGCGTTTTTGATCGATTTGAGTGAGTGTTTGGAATGAATAAACGGAGCGCTGAGTGAATGATTAAGAATGCTTTTGATCGAAATGAGTGTCAATTTCACGATGTTTTTAATTGTATATACCGAGGAAAGTGTAGTTATATTTTTTGCCAAGAATATGTCTATGTATACAAGTACGCCTGGGTAAAACATCGTTATAGCTTCATGATTTGTTCTCCTTTCGCCAGTTCAAAAGACCTTTTTATGACTTATTCTTGGATGCTTTCACATAACACACGTGCTTTTAAGATGTTTTATTCTTAACAGTAAAAATATAATAACAAAAACAAGTACGTGTTCGTCTTGAAGATATTGCCTTAAACTCAATTATCATTAATTTCTTCATAAAAAGCTAACAGATTCCTTAAAATACCTATATATCTTCAAAATCAAAATGAATATTCTAAAAAAGAACTAACAACTGGAGATCCATATTCTACAACATATTGACATATATATATACATGTATGTTTATTGATCAGCACAAATCAGTGTAAATGCTTATAAATTCATAGACACTTGTAAACACTTGTTAGGAGCTGACACTTCGATTTGCTCTTTCTTAATTGGCTGTTTTTTCGATTGCTTGATTTTTAGAAAAAAAGAAACCTAATCATGTCTGGTGTTCAACTGTTAAACAGTTATCTTTAATTTGTAACATGACAACATATAACGTTTCGTCTAGAAAATGTCTTGTGAAGCCAAATTTATTTATTCCTTATCCATCTAGATATAATTCAATTCAAATAATTTACTTGTACCCCCCCCCCCCCCTCTACACACACACACACACACACATGAAAAATGCCTCAAAGTTTATCTACGATTATTTAGATAAAAACAGGCAAGAAAGGCTACGATCAGCCTGCACTAAGTCTTTATTGTCTGCTAAAGCTTAAGATGTAACACGAAATTGTTGTCTATGAGAAGTGTTATTTTTTCCAGTAAATGTCAAACACGAAAACTATAAATGAAGCAAGGGGTAACCATTTTGCGATAATTACCTAGTCATATCATCAGTACCATTGACCCTTGTTGTTCTCAAATAACTATCCTGAAAACCTAAACACGAGGTTACCAAACTAACCCTTCTTATCAGAGGCTCTTTGAAGCTTTGTCAAAGGCTGTGGGATTTCTATTCGACGAAATTTGCCAAGGGGACAAAGCAGAGGTCAATACAAGTATTAGACCACTATGATTCCGATAGCACCAGACTCCGTTCTCGATAGCAAAATCTTTTAACTTTGACAGCGTCTTTGAATTACATAAAGAGAGATTCGATTAGACAGGACAATTCAGTTCCCTCATCATGAAAGTCCTTGCAATTCAGACTAAATTGCAAACGAGGAAGCAGTCTTTTACCTTAATCTGCTTAATTTATCACATACGAGAATTTTTAATCAAGCAGATACTTTTTGATTAGAATCACTTGTCTAACTCACAATGAGCATGTTGATTTGACCTCGAAATATCTTATATAGCATGAATTTTGATTCGGGACCGGGTTATTCAAATTTCGTTGTTACTCATCGTAAGTTGATTGACTTTAGAAATTGCTTATGTAGATGTCTTTGATTAAACTTGATGAACTATAACTGCAAGTTGATTTAGATAATCTTATTCAAACGATCGTCATAATAAAGTTAGATAATTGTTTGTCAGAAGGGTAAACATATGGCAAAAGGTTAGAAGTTATTAATAAGTATTGCCTTCAAGAGAACCGTTTAGTCTTAGATAATTGTAAAACAAGAAAACTGGGGCTTATCAGCATACAGGTACACTCATTCTGTTTTTATGATTATCATGCAGGCGCGTGTAGCGCGTTCAACGTGCATTGCTTTTTTCATGCAGAGATTGCCGACTCTAGTTACAAAGCAACATCAAACATGCATAACTAGAACTAAAACTTATCTGAACACAAGATCTGAACCAAGGCTGTGATAATGTTATTTTGTGTGGCTCTCTCAATGGGACTCTCTTCATATTAGTGTGAACTCTGGGGATTTGGGTTGATAATCGTGCTTGAGAATTGATATAGTGATATATGATGCTACTGTATTTTGTGTTTTTGTTTAAAATTTGGAAATAGCGATTAGAAGGAAGACGTGAGTTAAAATAAAAACGTCCGTAATGGCGTCCCTACGTCAAATGTTATGTGACGCCATCTCGTCCAGCGGTCAACATATTGGCCAACACGAAGAGGAAGAAGAGGTTTGACAAACTTTTATTTTGTAAAATAATTGTGAACTGTCACGCGAAAAGGGAACATCGAAGGATTTCTAAAATATTTGAGAGAAAAATAACAAAATTTGACCTGACTCTGGTTAACCAGCCTTGCGTGCAGGATGACAAAACAGTGAAAACAGTTTAACAATTATTCCCCACTTTGCACGCATGTGCACGTGCAAAGCGGGGTATAATCGGAAAACTGTTTGTACAGTTTTGTCATCCTGAACACAGGGCTGAGTTCGTGATTCTTAAACGACTTAATTGTTAGGCAGAATGTCCATTTTGCATTGAGACCATTTTTGCCAAGCACTTTATATCTTCCCCGATTAATATTTGCAATATTCAGAGAAGTCTGAAACAGCAGGAAAGTTCCGTTATACCTATATTGCCCCTTTTCACGTGACAGGCTACAATTATGAAACCTCGCAATGTTTCATTCTAGTTAGAATATTAAAATTTGTTCCATAAAAGTACATTGTCTTCTAAGAAACAACGACAAAGTATAGTCTGTCATAAATAACTCGGGGCATCTGTATTTGAATTGACCCTACTTCGTCGATGTTCTTTTTTCCAGAATCTCAGCTAACGGAGATTGCTGTCGAAAAATAATTCCCTTTTTGTTAATATTGGTGAATTGTACATGAAATTTTTGAACGTTTTAATTTAGATTTGTTGTGAAAGGATATGCTACAAAAATGACCATACTTTACATAAGTGACCCGTCACGCGACAAGGGACCATCTGGGACATCTTTAGAAATATTTGAAAAAAGAGATTACTTCTAGTACAGGTCAACCAGATGTCGCATTTCAAACATTATTTCACAGAAAGGTAGATCGGCTATTTTAGATTCAGGAAATAAGCAAAAATCGAAAAGTTTCGACCCTAGTCAGTCTGCGCAGTATGCGCAATCTGGCTAGTGTCGATACTTTACGCACTACTCAGATGATCCCTTTTCTTGTGACTGGTCACTTATATGATAAATTATTTAAGAACAAAATAGCTGTAATATTAACTTTCTTGGAAGTCAATGGCAATGTCGTTGGTTCAGATATACCATACTTAGTACTACATGTAAGTGTATAAATTTAGTCTCGGAAGTTACATAATAACATGGTCTTGGGCTTACGCCAAAAACATGAATCTTAGAGATCAAATCTCATGTCCGAAATATAAAAGACAAAAAGATTCTTAAAAACGACAACAACTAAAAAACACATGTTAAATACATTAAAATAAAAAATCCCATCGGTCAATTTTGATTTCATGACCTTATGCACTTTTAATATCGAAAGAAATCGTAAATGTAAGAAATCATGGTTTGGTGCAGATTTGGTCTCGAATGAAAACTTAATCTGTATATTACCCGTATGAGGATTCCGTCAATGTAGAATACAGAATGTTTCGCAAGAACCATGTTTATTTCTTCTCAAAGTGTCTTAAAGGGTGTTAATGGCTATATCTCAAGTAACTGGAGTTAAAGATGTTCTATTATATTCTAATAAATTTCAATTCAATACCTTCGTTACTTGGTAGATTCATAAAATGTAGAATTTATGACCCAGTTTCTACTAAATTTGTTTTATGATAATTCATAGTTCTAGAGCTGTGCAAACAACTATTGTTTTCAATAATTTTAAAAAATCCAATAGATAATCTGGAAAATGTTTCAATATCAAAGTCTTCAGTGATTTAAGGATATTTTGGTGTTAAGCATGGTTATTTTGAAGTCGGGGGGGGGGGGGGACATCTAGAACTGATAGGTTGATGAACTGATCTCTGGTGTCATCCGCCCGGCCCATCAAGGCTCAAAAAATATTTATTCATTCAATACATGTGATCGAGGCTAAAAAATGTTGATGAGTAACGTAAAAAAAGTCGAAGTGAAGGCGTTTTCGGTCTACCACATCAAACATCTTTGTATTGAATGCTTGATGGAAATTGACCATTTGTAGATCGATCCATTTCTTGTTGACAATGGGGCGGTTCGCCATTCAGACTTTTATTTGCAGTTAAGGGTGTTATTAAAAAATCATGTATTAAATAGGACATGCTTTGAGTCGGTGCCGACCTAAAGGCCACATACGGTTTTGGATGTAATTTAAAGGGATGAAGAGAGTATTTGTTGATTTCATGGAGGTATGCAACTAGAAACATAATCTCACTGTATGTATACGTGAAGCGGATACATACCCGATTGTGATTTTGTTTTTGGTTTCATACCTCCACGAAATCAACAAATACTCCCTTCATCTCGTTGACAACAATAATCTCCAAATATGTTATAATTTAATATTATGAAGCAAAATTTTTAAATATTGCTCCATAATGAGACATATGTCTTTTTGAACTTCTTTGTGAGCAAACTCACAAAATGGCAGCGTACTCAAAATTCTTTTCATGGCGAAATGAAACTAAGTTTCTAGCTAATCAGAATACACGAATTCAATAAAAAAACTTTTATAATTATGAGCTGGTGAACAGGCTTGAAATCAGTGTTTAATTGTCACTCGTGTGTTTTTGGTCACCAAACCAAATACCGTTTCTGTAGGGAAATATACAAAATATGTATCATATATTTGATAAAATTGATCTCAAGAAATGTTGTTTTTTCTTGAAAGTAATACCGAAGTAAGATTTTTTTTCAAGAAAACAAAATCAACGATTTCTTTTATTCTACCCAGTTGCTTACGACTATTTGCAAGACGTATATGTTATTATAGATCGAGCTTAGTTGAAAAATGGGTTTTGACGTTACTCAGTTTAAAGAATGCAATGGTTGTTTGCAATTCGAATTTGTTCCTTTAATTACAAAAAGTTGCCTTTGAGTGCCAAACAGAATGTTTAAGATATCAAAATTAGAGCAGCATAGTCACGAAACATTTGTAAAACGAAACGAATGAATAAAACGAGCATGTGCGTGACATTTCCAACAATTTCACATGAACGCACAGCAAATCCTTTGGTCAGCCTGCGCATCGCAGTTAGACCACAGTCTAACCAGAGTCTTTACTTTGTGTTCTGTTGATAGATGAAGTCTTATCCCTTCCTCAGACGTTGAGCCAAAAATTTTCATTATGTTGTGGGTATTTAAAGGAAGTGGACCCGTAATAGTTCCTCATTCTTTTGGACATAATGAACTTTAACAGTGTTTACCGGGGTTTCCTAATGAAAATCATTAGGAAACCTTGGTCAACACTGTTAAAGTTCAATACTTCCGTAACGTTTGCAACTATAACGTGTCCACTACTTTAAGTGACGATCAATGTTTGTTTCTTCTGCACACGTGGTATTGTTGGAAATGTCACACACAGGTTCAAGTTAAAATACTATGTACTTTCCACTCGGAATGCCAGTACATGTACACCGTTTATGACACATTGAAATTGTTGTATTTTCACTGTTTGATTACGTTTTCCTATATAATTCTTGAATATTATCTAAGAGTTTGGCACTTAGGGTTCTTAATTAACTTGTTTAATACAAAACATTTATTTCACTCATCTTCATATAATGTTAAATTTATAAATCTTACTGGTATAGTTTGAATATTTTACTTTTCTTACAGATTTGTCTTAACTAGGTAAGTCTTTTTTCGATGGATATACGATGGAAATGTTTATACTTCTTTGACTCGTCATGCGAAAAGGGTCCATCTTGGAACTCTATAAAATGAATATTTGAAAAAGAGATTGGGACCAGCATAGGTCAACCAGAGGTCGCATTTCAAAAATTCTTTCACTGGGAGGTAGATTGATCATTCTAGATTCAGAAAAAAAGCACACTGCGAAAAGTATCGACCCTAGTCAGTCTGCGCAATCCGCGCAGTCTGACAAGGGTTGACACTTTACGCACTTCCCAGATGGTTACCTTTGCGTGATGGGTCACATATAGGAATATAAAAAAAAACTCACAAGAAGAGTGATTTTGGAATTATTTCGAATGAAAATTGAATGAGTGAAAAGAGCAAGTTCTGATTTTTTAGCAAAGTGCGATAATAGAATATCGTAGACCAATCTATGGTGGCACTTTTCTGCCACGAGGTACAAGATGGCAGTATCACGATAATTTTAAAAATATTACGGAATTCGCTGCGACTATAATTAGATTACGGTTTTCGGATTCGTTTTGTCTTTTTTTTCTTCGGCTTTGAGTTTTACAGGTCTGTATTAACAAGAAAACAAAGTCAGCCAAATAAGATTTTTATTCATAGAAGTCGGAATTTATAGCCCAATACCGGATGTCAGTAATGGGCATTAATCGTTAAGAATTGACTGAGCAGATTTCAATAACGATAATTTTTCAAGAAAATAATTATGTTTAGAGTTAAATTTCCTGGAATCTTTACTAGTATTAAGCATGCTATTTCTAAACGTTTCATGGTACTGCTACCTCGTATCTCAGGGAGGGTTGTAAGCGATTTCAAATTTTGTGAGGAAAAGAAGGGAACGTTAGATAGAACACGAACTGTCCGAGTAAAATTGAAATCAAAATATATAAAAGAATAATAAATGTAAAGAAAAATGTAAAAATAATAACAAGTAATATCACGAAAAATAGCGATTTGTCAGAAAAATGGAGAAAGAGAGCAATTGAAGTGAGAAATCACATGTATATTTGAGAAAAAATGCAAGAAAGGAAAAGTGTAGACACATTTTTAACCGATACGTCAACGCGAAAATATAAATTGAAAAATATGCTGAGTGGCTTGGATTACTTCTTATAGGGAGACACTGTTTATCAAAAAGTTCCGACGATATGACTGAAGTAAATTTGGCTTTCATCGCGGGAAGTTTATTTTCGCTAATTTTTGTGACTGATTAACCCTTGTCATTCTGGATAAATTTTAGCTAAAAATTGCATCAAAATCAAAGGGAAAAAAGCACTGAAAGTTCCGACTGTAGGTCAATTTTTATTTGAAAAACTAAAACTATTGACAATTCTGGTTTGAAAGTGAGAAATAGGTGGGGTAGACTAACATAAGACTGCACATATGTGCAGACTGATGTTTGTCTATAGCTCCTGCCAAAGCAGGAATATTCCGGGTTCAGCATGACAAGGGTTAAAAATGGGGACTAAATTGTTGTGTATTTTCAGAATAATACGTTGAAATAAATATAAAAATATTCAGGTTGATTGCAAAACCTCCTCTAGCTACTGTTTAATCAAACTTTAGTTACAAGGTTTTGTATTTACTCTGCTTAACAAATATTACTTTGTCTTGCTAAAAAAAGAAATGTGAAAAGCTTAAGGTTTTTGTCCTAGTCAGCCTGCACATCTTTTCGTATCTCAGAAAAGATCATTATCAGAATTCAAATGGATAAAACTTTGGGATAATCGAATCACTCTTTTGGGTCCAAACAGTTAGTTACATTGTGAAATTGACATTCATCTCAATCAAAACCATTCTAAATCGCTCACTCAGCGCTCCAATCATTCATTCCACTCACTTAAAACATTTAAAAACTATCAAACCCATTGAAAAATATAGAAACAAAAACGTCATTATAAATAAATATTGACAGACAAAAATCGCGATTTCACTGACATAATTCAAATTGTTAGCGCCTTATAGGTTCTTGAAGAAATTGGAAGCTGTGTATAGAACTTGTATGCATTTTTATTAAAGGGAGGTAATCAATATCGCTAATTTTGTTCACCATGGATTAAATAGGATTACCTCCCATTAAATTCACTCAAAACTCGCTCTACACACTCATTCAATTTCATTCCTAAATCATTCCTAATTCATTCACCTTATCAATTTCACGATGTTGTTAACTGTATGAATATTAAGACTTGTTGTAGATTTTTTTAGATTCAATATTTTGCTAAAATTAAAACAACATCCTGGCTTCTTTTCAAATGACAGAACCTTTCCTTAATATGTAAATAAATCTTTAACAGAACTCATTTCAATCTGATTCCGTCAAAGTTTCAAAGTACAGGTGAAATGTATTTGAAATATATTCGATGTTTCCTAAATGCTAAATAGATAAATCTATACCGTATCGTTTACCAGAATTAGCAATTGATAACAGTATCCATGTCTGACCTTTTCAACTGTAAGCAACCCTATTGGGTTAATTAACGGAATGTAATTTTATCATTTCTCTTGAAATCATTCCAATGTAAACAGATTTAGTGAATCACCTTTGTTCGAAGGTGAACTAAGCTACTGTTGCAGCCTTAAGATTCAATGACATGCTCCGGTTCATAATAGTTATATACCGTTTTAAAGGCTACATTACTGTTTTCATATTGCAACCTGTCGAAATTCCAAAGTGATAGTGCCACTTCGAATCCGACCAGGGCCCGAGGTTATAAAAATTTTCTCAAGCTCAACTGAGAATTCTCTTAAATTTTAGATTTAAATAAATGTTTGAAAATAAAAGATAATATAAATAAGTTGTTATTTATAACAACTTATTCATATTATCTTTTATGTAAATACATTAAAATGGGTATTAAAACTGAATGACGGCTTTAATCTCATATTGAAATTTGAGACAATTTGGAATTGAGAATGAGGAAAGTTTTATAACCTCGGGCCCAGCTCAGCAATGCTCGAGGCAATTATTTTATTTATTTTCTGGATCTCGGGAGAAGCGACATAATTATTTTCAAAACTGGAATGAAAATAAAATTAACCTCCATCAATTTTATATCTTTATTTCCTTCTATGAACTGCTTTTGTCTGGTATCTATATGAAACGTGCGGTTTTACCTAAACATTTTCTAAAGAACTAAATCAGTGATGGAAATTGGTCTTTTAGAAAACATTCAAATCTGACTTAAGAATTAATTTATTGGTGTTTTTGACACATCAAACAGTTTTGATGTTGGAAGAACAATCTAAAAAGAAATTATATCTTTATTTCCTTCTATGAACTGCTTGTGTCTGGTATCTATATGAAACGTGGGGTTTTACTTTAACATTTTCTAAAGAACCAAATCCCTTATGGAATTTGGTTCTTTCGAAAACATTTAAGGCTGACTTAAAAAATTATTTATTTATGTTTTTTGACACATCAACCGTTACGACAAAACAGTTTTGATGTTCGAAGAACAGTCTAAAACTGCTTTGGAAGGTATCCATATTAACCATGGGTTTTACCAAAACATTTTTTAAAGAACCAAATCCCTTATCAAAACAGTTTTGATGTTGGTAGAACAATCTTTAAAGAAATGTAGTAAAAGTTTATTCTGAACAAATTGAAAAAGGTAGTATTTTTTCGGTTTTATTTTTGTTTTTATTCCGACATCAGAATTTATGGCATCTCATCTCATTTCATGCCCTCCTTCGATCCCTTCTCTTGATCGATTTATCCAGAGAAACAGAAAATAAAAAAAAAAAATATTGGCCAAAACATCATGTACTATACAAAAATGTTAAAGCGGGGGTTATTTTGATTCCAGTCTTCAAGCTGAATACTTCAGTTGTACTCATTTCAATTATAATTTTAATTCAAAACAATACAAATATCCGTGTGATAGCATTCCAAATCTTAAATTCACATATCACATAGTTCTTTTTCGAACAATGATATAATGCAGTTATTTTTAGAAACTTGCATTTCAGTTAGAAACATCGACAAAAACAAAACAAATAGAGGTTATAAGTTAAATATAATACGTACTTTTGTATGAAAAAATATCTAACTCGGTTGTGAAAATTGATAATTGTCTCGGCAGAGCCTCGACAATTATCAATTCTCCCAACCTCGTTAGATTTTTTTTTCATACATAACACTAAGTACGAATTATATATTTACGAAAACGTCAAAAAATACTTTACGACACATAGTTTTCATAGTTTTCGAAAGACATTTCCTTTCTTTTGATTGACCATTGGTTTAAAGTTACTATTAGGCTTCCATAGGATCTGTAGAAAGATTGTATCCCAAGAATTATAATTACCACATTCATACCTTCATAGTCTTGTCTTTGGTGCCGTAGATTTGTTACATTTGCCATCTGTTTTTGTCGACTAGGAAAATCACTTGTTCGTGCTGGGGAAGGTATATGGAGAAATAATGAGTTGTTTACAGCGCTAAACACTTATCCTTTTGTCTTAGAATGCAAACTTATTTCTTTTTCTCAGTAGAATATACGAATTGATTTCATTGAAAGCAATAAGCTCAATTTTAGGACATCTTAAAGCTTCTCTCTAACAAAGTTCGGTCATCTTTTATGAAAAATTACTTCATTTATTCTGCGAAATTATTCACCTGGCACGGCGCGGCTAAACGGTGACGTAATTTTGCGGGTTTACTTTCGAAAATATTGGTTTCTGTGAAGCAGAAAACCGGCAATAAGCATTCACGAGTGTGAATAACTTACGTAAAACCAAAAGGATTCACTTGCATAGCCAAAAAAAATGATTTACCAATGGGTAAACAAAAACTCGTAACTAGAGTTTGTCTAAGGTGAAGTTAAGAGCGTTTTGTTTCCATTCAAGGATTTTACGTCTCGAGTTATTGATATCGTCTATCCATAGAAGAGAGAAAGTATGAAAAAAATGATATACCCTAACCTCAAAAGTAACTTAGGCTCCGCCCTGCAAGTTCAAAAATTATGGATTATAACACTTTAGTTGGTTTCAATAAATCTTTGTGAAATAAAAGTATTTCGACGATAATCCTTTGTGTTCAAATTCTGTTCTGTTCAAAATAAAAGCTAGGATTTCCTTTAGGCGTACTGTGTATGCCTCTAAACATCCACCAAAGTATTTACTTTATTGGAAATAATATGGAATTGATGTCGAATTTAATAAGATTGAAGTCTGAAGATTGGTCGTTTTCTTCAAGAAAATCTAGACGTAGCCAAACACAGTAGGACTATTTTATAAAATATGATAAATTCAGATGATATCACCAATTTTACATCCTTCAACCGAAATGTTTATGGCGCTTATCAGTAAAAAGATGGTTTATAAACGATATTTTGTTATCGTTGTTGGGCCAACTGCCAGTTTCTTGATTACATTTTATGATAAAATAAACATGTAAATACTTTTTTAAAGGTTTTATTTCCAGTCATAACAGAAGTTCGTGGTGTCTCATCAGCGCTCTTGTAATTTAAATCTTGCAAATCATTGTATGTAGGCTAACGAATGAAAAGAATCCTGCAAAAAGAAACATCTTGAAAAAAAAAATAAAAGCGATTTCAGTAAGCAGTATAGATCATTCGGAAAATCGCTCGAACTTTTCCGTGAACTGGAAAGTACCTGGGACGTAAATGTAGTAAATTTGGGTCATTTTAGCTGAGGGAACTTCTGTTATTTAATACGCTTGAAGAAAACCACATCTTGTTAATTATTTCCGATCGTCTGTGGATTTCTTTTGGACATATTATAATTTGATGACAAAACACAGTAAATTGTTATCAAATCACAATTTGCTCAATTTATCCCTTCAATGAATTTCTGTTTCGCATGGTAATTTTTTTGTCGTGAAATTATTCTCATGTCTATTACGTAGAATCGCCGAAGGTTCCCGAGTGCAATATAGATGTTTAGTGAAACAGTAATGTTCTTCAACTGAAATAAAGTATGCTAATATTCTGTCATGCGATTGCTTGCACAAACAATTTGGTACAAAAAAACCTTGTGTGCTTATCATTATTTTAAATACATCAAGTTGGTAAAATGAAAAGTAAGTGTTCATACAACGAAATTTGCCAAATAATTATTATCTATATTTCCAGCTATATCGAAATGCTATGTTTTCTAAAGCTTTATTCCTGAAAGCCGACGACTTTTTCTCCCTTCGTAGACTTTGTATAACGTAATTTGTCCTGGTTATATTGCTGAATGTTAATTTAGCCTGTAGATATATTAAAGCTTAATAAATGGCACTCGTTATATTTCATGTCTACAGTTGATCTTTCCATGTAGAATACACCCTCAGGGACCTTTCAATCTTCAATCTACACTCAGTTTTCTAAAGGACGCTTCCGGTACACTGTTTTTACAGTCTTTCTTTCTCATTTCTAGATCCACTCCATAAACACCCGGTTCGGTCAGCTTAAGTATGTAATTTCTGAACTTAGGTTTTTGCATATCTTCAATCATCTCGTCTGAAATTACGGGAAATATAATATTATATTATTACAAAAATAAAGCAAATCATACTTTCTATAAAATGAGTCAAATAAAACGAGCCAGTGCGTGATATTTCCAATAATTTCACATGTGCGCATAGCCACGCATCTGGTCAGCCTGTGCATCCACACAGGCTGACCAGAGTCTTTGCCTTGCGCTATGGAGAAAGTAAAGGTCTTAAGCCCTCTTAAGGCGGTCAGATTATATTCTAATTGCAGTATGTGGCTTTTCATGTAGCTCAATACCTCGACATTACTCATAAAATTGTTGTAAATGTCGCGCATAGGCTCAAATGTTAAATAAAATGTTGCAAAAAGGTGGAACATAATGATAATGAAACTGCAAGCGATTTGACAAATTATTTAACAAGTATGGTGAACCATAGTGGCCAGAATTCCTTGGAGTACATGTGTTACACCCAAGCGACAGACTTGTTTGAGCCAAACAGCAATTTGTCTAGTTTTTTTAAAAAAAAAATATTGCGGTACAAAATCTTTACTACTTTTTTATTGTTTGAATTTTTTCTTGCGTATCTAAACACACAAGTATTAATTTGTGCATAATTATTCCTCAGCGTTGATTAAGATGTGTCCGAATGCCTTGACTAATGACGTACCCACAATTTTAGAACACGGCCCAATACGTTCTCCTTCGAATTCGTCCGGCAAGTACTCGTCAGGGAACATTGATATATCGAGTTTCTCATAAACCTTTGCCATATTCTTTCCCATCAGATGCATCTAACAAATATATAGGTTTTTCTTGCCAAACAAGGAAAGGAGAAAATTTTGAATTATTTTAATAGGTTAAAAATTTACAGGTTAAATGCAGCTAAGTCATCTGAGTACTTGATGTTACAATTTTACATAGCCTCAACTTTGTTGTTTATAACAATCTCATTTATATGTGTGTGTTAATTGATAATTTGTTACGAAATAGTTCACAATTTTCACTTTAAAGACTATCTTCTACGGAATGATTTGATATTTAGGAAATGTGAATTTAAAAAAAAAAGATTAAAAAAGAAAAGAGCAAATATATTAAAGGAGGTACATTGTTGGTAGGCTAAACTCGAAAAAGATTTATAAAAAGAATATTATGGATATCTTTTTAGTATAAAACATACATGAATAGATTTTGGTACTATCAGCGGCGAACTCTGTGCGATGCGATTAACTATGTAAATATGTAAAGATAAATTGACTTTCCACTACTTACCCGACTTTTAAGTTTGTCAGACATAAACCCTGAGAACATGGCGTACAACACATCGAAGAATTGTGGCTCATTGTACAAATACATTCCCTTAAGACGCATTGGTAGTGCTTTCTGAAAAAAAAGAAATCAACGCGTTTCTACCAATTATGTATTCTGCATAAAATGTTGAAGAAAATGTAAGAAAAAAGATTATTTTTTATTTAAAGATACTCATTTTACATTTTTACTAGAGCAAATGCTCATCGTCCTAAATGCCCTAGCAAAAATTTGTAAAACCCTTTGAAAAAATTCGAGAAAGTCCAGATATAAGATAGTGTCTTTATGCCCTTTTTATCGAGGGTTAGCTTTACTCTAGTTAATCAAATGTCACCACTTGTCATGCTGAATAAAATCCTTGGCAAAATTGCAATAAAATGAAAGTACTGAAAACACTAATTTCCGCATATTGTAAGACGGCATTAATTTTGAAAATACAGCATTCAATATTTTTTGGTTTGAAAAGAAAATTCCGATGGTATTGACCATGCTCAGACTGCACTTATGTGCAGGCTGATCTTTGTCTCTACCTCCTGCCAGAAGAGGAATATTGCGGATTCAGCATGACAAGGGTTAAGGTATTGACACGCATTTTGGGGGGTATTTTAAACCTTTATAACCTTTACATTGTGTTCTTACTTGAAAATAGCTCATTAACGTTCCCTGGTGTTCAGAAAACAAGAGTGCTTGTGACATTGTCATTCCGGTATAGTCGGAGAATATTTTGATTCCGTTAACTTGTACGTTTTCGTCCATAGTCAACCATTCATACATCATAAAAGCTGCCTTCAATGTACCGTCGAGGCCCCAAACTTTCTTCGTTTTTTCTATATCCATTAAATCTGAAAAAGCAAGTGCTTAATTAATTAGCTATCCCTTATCTATAAATCACAAGTGCCGAGCTTAAGATGAATATAACTTAAAGGCGTATTGGCACGTTTCAAATATGTCCTCATTAATTCTATATAATGACCAAACTTTCACTAAAATTAAAGAAAAAAATAAAGATGCCTAGAATTGCATTTGAATGTTTTTGTAAATATCATTGGCGCAAATAAGGTTCAAAATCTATTCCGGCACCAATTACCAAAATATCATACGTCAATTAATTGAGGCACATCAGGCAAAAAGAATGTGAAAAGTGCGAAACGTATCAACCATGTTCTAACATGGACTTCTGGTCGAACTCTGTGTTAGCTTATCTCTTTTTAATATTTTGTTTTTGTACCCAGATGGTCCTTTTTTCATGACGCGCCACAATTTTATACATAAGATTAGGCTGTAGAGATCTAGTTCTTGTGCACTGCAATCCCCTATATTGAGTTCTATTTACCTATGAAGCTTGACAGAGTTCTGCTTTTATGGACTGCACATCTTATTCCCCTAGATGAGACGTATTAATCCACGAAGTTTCACGATTAAAGCTTTTATGCTTTCGAAGTTTCGGACAAAATCAAAATATGAAAGGCATAAAAGGGCAAAATTAATCGGGTAGGTAGGATAACGGGGTTCTTGCCCGCTGCATTTACCATGAGATCTAGCCACCTATAATGTTTTATGATCATAGCTTTACAAATGTTTTACCTTCAGAGGTATGTTCCAGACAAAATTCAAGTATGAAAAGCATAAAAGAGCAATAACTCAACCTTTAAGCTAGGCGGGGTTACGATTCTTGTGCACTTCATCCTATTACTATTAGTCAAAATATTACTGTCAAGTTTTAAGGTAGTCGACAAATGATAGTCCCGCAGAGATTCAGAAGGAAGGAACTTTAACAGTTTTAACCGAGGTTTTTTAATGAAATCACTAGGAAACCTCGTTTAAGACTGTTAAAGTTCATTTTCAATAACTTTGCCGTACTATTTTAGGTCCGCTACCTTAACTTAATCGAACATTTGGTTAAAGAGATAATCTGCGAAGAGAGAAGTAGACGCCGCCCGTCCGTACGCCGGACGCCACAAATGACACATAACGCACCGCGTCTTTTGACAGTCGTGTAAAAATGACGAAGAGATTTTTACTAACCATATCGAATAACAATCAGTCGACATCCATCGCTATCAAGCTTTTTCGGAACTGTCAGCATTCTGAAAAAGAAATTCAATTCAATTCATTTCTTCAATGATAACTCTAAATAACACCAGTGACGTCATACATTACAAAATATAAATTACATATTATTTCAATAAACATTTTTACAGTGACTAGAGATTATCCTTAATTTATGTAAATAGACTATTGAAAATAATTCATTGATGTGAGGTTGAATATAGGCCTAGAATCTTCCTGCATCTATTCGAACCCCCTACAGTTATGGATAAATTTAGATGAATATTCTACAGAACGTTCCTAGTTACTTAACCTTACGTAAATTGTGTCGGGCTTAGGTGATACTCAGCCGCAGCGGCCTATATTCTACGTCTGACATTTTGGCTTATAGATGTAGTGGACCCGTAATAGTACATCAATGTTTTGGAAGTTAGAACTTTAACAGTGTTAACCGAGGATTCCTACCAATTTCATCAGGAAACCTCGATTAACATTGTGAAAGAATGTGAGTTCCGAAATGTTGCGAAACTATTACAGGTCCACAACCTTAAAATGGTATACAAGATACAAAGTAGAAAATAATAGCTTAAACGATTGAAATAATAAAAAAAATTCGAGATGCCCCAGAAATCTTGTCCAAAGTTATCTTAAATGAATATGCCAATTGTAATAGGCGCTTAAAGAGTCTGTTAATGTCTTTTTATCTATCTTTTTATTTTTATACATTTTTACGGTCTATTGTTGTGTTATTGAATGATTCGTGATTTATAGAGGTAGATACCATATACAGTCATTAAAGCGAACACTAATTGATAGTTACCCTGACTTAAATACCTCGATTAATTTCTGATCCCAGGGATCTACGTTTGTAAACCATTGAGGGTACTTTGTTCTTGTCGTCCAATAGTGCTCTAGAGTTTCACGCGCACTTAACTGCGCATATTTACGGACCCGGAGACGGCGTATCAAAAACTCGGTACCTGCAAGACAATGTAACCCACAATTATTGTTTTTGAATCATGGAATAACAGCAGCCCTAAGTTCAAGATGAAAGCGTTTGCGAAATATATAAGAATCAAACACTCTCTGAACTCAAGAGTAGAATGCGATCGGAAACCAGCCCTGCGTTCAGGATGACAAAGCATTGCAAACTGCTTTCAAATTATTCATCTCGTTTAACGCAAGTGCACGTGCCATGCGGCAATATTTTTCAAACAGTTGACACAGTTTTGTCATCCTGAACGTAAAGATGTATGCTGTCTATGTTCAGAACCAAAATATTTTGACACACATCAGTGTTTTGGTATTTTGATTGATTTTATACCAAATTGTTTCTATTGAATTGCTTTTACTCAAATTGCATTGATGGGTGGAGACTTGAATTGTATTTCTGAACTTTTGCTTGAATCAAGAATGACCAAGGGCTGGATTAAATCAAAATTATTGCTAGAATGTAAAACATTGTTAGCTAAAGGTTTAACACCTTGACATATTTATTTTTGGTAAGGGAGTTAATTTGATTACGTGATCAGTAAATTCAAACATACGTAACATCCCTTAGTCACCTTCGATGGCTTACTTGCGCCAGCCGAGTTTGAATCCTTCACAATGACATCAGGCGACAAAAACCCCATTACTACAGGTTAATCTAGCCTTCTGTCCGATTTGCAAGTATTCTTATGTGCAAAGAAAGATACGATTATCAACAAATGTTTACGTTTTCTGAAAGCAGGGCACTCTGTAGCCAAGAGATTTTGATCGCACTAGCACGGTATGGTGTCAAAACATTTTCCTTTGTTTAGCATTGAGTCCATGACTTATTCAGTTTCACATATGTGACCCGTCACGCGAACAGGGACCATCTGGGTAGTGCGTAAAGTGTCGAACCTAGTCAGCCTGCACGGACTGCGCAGACTGACTAGGGTGGAAACTTTATGCACCGTGCTTATTTTCTGAGTCTAGAATGATCAAACTACTGTCCAGTGAAAGAATTTTTGAAATACGACTTCTGGTCGACCTATGCTGGATCAAATTTCTTTTTCAATAATTCATTTTACAGAATTCCTGGATGGTCCCCTTTCGCGTGACGGGTCACATATTTTCTTCGACTATCAGTCAATCTTAATCAATATTTACACTTACCCACTGGGCATTTTAACCACGGCTGATCTTTCACCCATTTTCTCAAAGTGTCCACGGCAATCAGTCGATCTCGATCGTTTATCTCATTTAACTCCTTCTTGGCCTTTTCTTTACTTTTCTCGTCAAGGTGACTTTCGAATGCAACATCATCCAAGTTCACCTGTACTGTAGAATGGATAGACTGAATTAAAGTTACAAAACACAGCTTCACGATTTCTATGTAACCCTATATACATTTTCATCGTTTTTTAGTGACACACAAGTATTTCTTTTGCACACATCCGGGATATTTGGACCAAATTCATGATGATTCATTGAAATAGGTCAATGGCCCATGTGCAATTCATTTACATATAAGATTTTGATAGGCTGCCATCTGCAAAATTGATGGGCCATTAGGAAAATAAGGTGGGCCCAAGAATCCGTAATATCTATCCTTGATCAAAATAAGGATAAAATTTGAATAGATTATTTATGGGGCCTATTGAAAACTATATCAGATTTAGTCTTAAACAAAAATATTGTCCCCAAATCAGTACGGTCCGACCAGACACATTGTGGGGAAACGAAAACTGAGTTCGGATATGTTTCTCCTCGTCGTACAGTGACGATTTTCTATGTGTTTTAAGTTTTCGTTTCCTCGGCTCTCTATTCTAAAAGCTTGGTTTGATCACCTCATATAGAGCTCTATACATTGATTTCAACTTAGATTTATCTAAATATTCGATGTAGATGTTAGCCTCAATGTCGATAGTTGCACATCGGATTCCAAATCTTCAATCATTGGGGTCATTGGTTCGATCCCCGGTGGTGGCACGTATGCTTTCCGGTATTTGTATTCCCTTAATAGATAGATTATCACAAACTTACGTGGGATATAGAGGAGCAGATAGGAGGGGTTAAAACCATTCTTAAATATTAGTTTCTCTATGAATCCCTATGTTGTTGGTACTCATTTGAATCGTCTTGAAAAAAACTATTACAGAGTGCCCACTATATAAGATAAGTGAAAGTATTGTAAAATGTTTTATTTTAAAATCCAAAATACCCCCTCTATCTGTAGCTCTGAGGATAGCATCTAGAGGCTAGAAATGGATGTAACTTATGGTAGTGCAGGTGCAAGACATACCAAGACCCCATTGTTAGCTGCGTCGCCGCCGTGATATGGCTGAGAAAAAGGTTAAGACTAGCGTGTAAAACAAAATTAGTACAAAAACTAGTAAACTCGATAGTGTCTCTCGGTGGGATATCAGTTAATGTCAGGGTGATGTATGGAACGCCACAGCTGTCATATGTTTTGAACAGTAGTATTAATATGCCCATTATCTATATTAAAATCACTAAATCAAGTGTAATTATGCTCAAATGTAGTGTTGATTTGTCCGACCTATATAATATAATGTCAAAAGGAAGTCTGGTTATATGCAAAATGAGTATTGACTTGTCTAAACGCTAACTTATCATACCAAAAGGTACGTTGACTATGGCAACATTTTGTGCTGACCTGTCTTAACATTATCTGATTGTGTCAAATGGTGGTGTCGTTAAGTCAAAGCATGGCGTTGACTTGTCTTAGAATTACATTATTATTTGAAAACGTAGTGTAATTACGTCTAAATAATGTGTTGGCTTGCCTTAGCACCATCTTATTATGGTGACTGGTTAGTATGTCAAAAGGAAGCATTGTAATGTCCAAATAACACAATGCTATATTCAATGGTGATCTTACTATGTTAGAGAGTAATGTGGTTATGTCAAAACAATATGTTGACTTGTAAGTACATGGGCTTATTATGTCCAAATGTAGTGTCATTATGTCCAAGAATTGTGCTAACTTTGGTTAGAACGAGTTATTATGCAAATAGTAAATTTGATTATGTTCAAAATTAGCGTTAAATTGTCTACGTTTAATCTTATTTTGTTCAAAGGAAGTATGGTCATGCCCAAATATCGTGTTGACTTGTCTATACAGTATGTTATCATGTCGAATTGTAGTGTGATTAAGTCTATACGTAGCCTTGACTGGTTAGTGCATTACTTTAGTATGTCAAAAAGAAGCATTGTTATGTCTAAATAACAAAATGCTATATTCAAAAATTTTCTTATTATGTTAGAAGGTTATGTTGTTCTGTCAAAACAATATTTTGACTTGTAAGAAAATGGGCTCATTATGTCTAAAGGTAGTGTCATTATGTTCGAGAAATGTGTTCTCTTGTGTAAAACCGAGTTATCAGCTGAAGAGTAAGCTTGCTTTTGTTCAAATATTGTGTTAACTTGTCAACGTTTTATCTTATTTTGTTCAAAGGAAGTGTAGTTATGCCCAAATATCGCGTTGACTTGTCTTTGCAGTATGTTATCATGTCGAATTGTAGTGTGATTAAGTCAAAACGTAGCGTTGCCTGGTTAATGCTCTACTTTAGTATGTCAAAAGGAAGCATTGTAATGTCTAAATAACACAATGCTATATTCACACATGGCCTTATTATATAAGAAGGTAATGTGGTTCTGTCAAAACAATATGTTGACTTGTCAGAAAATGGGCTTATTATGTCCAAAAGTAGTGTCATTTTGTTTAAGAAATGTGCTAACATGGGTAAAATCAAGTTATCATGCGAAGAGTAAGCTTGGTTTTGTTCAAATATTGTGTTGATTTGTCAACTTTTTATCTTATTTTGTTCAAAGGAAGTGTAGTCATGGCCAAACATCGTGTTGACTTGTCTATACAGTATGTTATCATGTCGCGTTGTAGTGTGATTAAGTCTGAACGTAGCGTTGACTGGTCAGTGCATTGCCTTATTATATCAAAAAGAAGCATTGTTATGCCCAGATTACACGTTGATATATTCAAACCTGGTCTTATTATGTTAGAAGGTAATGTGGTTCTGTCAAAACAATATGTTGACTTGTCAGAACATGGGCTTATTATGTCTAAAGGTAGTGTCATGATGTTCAAGAAATGTGTTCTCTTGTGTAAAACCGAGTTATCATGCGAAAAGTAAGATTGATTTTGTTAAAATATTGTGTTCATTTGTCTGTGTTGTATCTTATTCAATTCGACATGATAACATATTGTAAAGACAAGTCAACACAATATTTGGGAAAGACTACACTTCCTTCGAACAAAATAAATTTATACGTACACAAATTAACGCAATATTTGAACAAAATCAATCCTACTCTTAGCATGATAAGTAGTTTTTTAGACACATAAACACATTTCTTGAACATCATGACATTACCTTTTGACATAATGAGCCCATGCTTTGATAAGTCAACATATTGTTTTGACAGAACAACATTACCTTCTAACATAATAAGACCATGTTTGAATATATCAACGTGAAATCTGGGCATAACAATGCTTCCTTTTGATAGAATACGGCAATGCATTGACCAGTCAACGCTTCGTTTTGACTAAATCACACTACAATTCGACATGATAACATACTGTAAAGACAAGTCAATACCACATTTGGGCATGACCACATTTCCTTTGAACAAAATAAGGTAATGCGTAGACAAATTAACGCAATATTTGATCTAAATCAATCTTACTCTTTGCATGATAACTCATATTTACCCAAGTAAGCACATTACTTGTACATCACGACACCATCCGTGGACATGATTACTCCATGTTTTAACAAGTCAACATATTTTTTTGACAGAACCACATTACCTTTTAACATAATAAGACCATGTTTGAATATAGCATTGTGTTATTTGGACATAACAATGCTTCATTTTGACATACGAAAGTAGTGCATTGACAAGCCAACACATTATTTAGACGTAATTACACCACGTTTTCAAATAATAATGTAATTCTAAGACAAGTCAACGCCATGCTTTGACTTAACGACACCACCATTTGACACAATCAGATAATGTTAAGACAGGTCAGCACAAAATGTTGCCATAGTCAACGTACCTTTTGGGATGATAAGTTAGCGTTTAGACAGGTCAATACTCATTTTGCATATAACCAGACTTCCTTTTGACAGTATATGATATAGTTCGGACAAATAAACACTACATTTGAGCATAATTACACTTGATTTAGTGATTTTAATATAGAAATTGGGCATATTAACACTACACTTCAAAACATATGACAGCTGTGGCGTTCCATAGTGATGCATGTTTATCTATGTACAAATTTAAGTGAGTGATCAAAGATCAATTTTGTCTATACAGGTATAGACAAAATTGATCTTTGATCACTCCATTCAACTTGGACATTGATATACATGTCAGTCGGATAAAACGACTCACCTGTGTCCGCCATGTTTTGTTAATCCCAAATATCCTTATCAGTTTGGCAATATTTTATCCGACTTCAAGTATTCTCAAAATATTTTCAAAAAGATTACATAAAACTATGACATGTATTTACACCCGTGTATGTATGTGACTAGGCTGAAATCAAACACCCGTGTTACAGCCCGATTCGTGTCAATGATTACCGATAACAGATGCTTTATTCATGAACTAGAAATGGAAATATGCTTATGAAAACTATTGATCCCTTGGCCATTGATTGGAGAATTTCATATTGAACGTAGGCCTATGTGTCAAGGGATCGTATTTCACTTTTTTATTGGCAACATTATGAGACTATCTATTGGTACTAAACTGTGTCATTTACTGGTGCTAGTAATCTATAAGGCCCATATGGGCCCATATGACATTGGAGGAAAATGAATTTGATGATGAAAACAACATAGACACGACTCATCCTTTTCGGGAAAAACACCACTATTTTGGTTAATTGGCAAATCAAAACGCATGCTTTTTAAAAAAAAAAACGAGTCTGAAAAAAATCCTTGTGGAACTAATTTTAAGGCGAACATAAAAACGGGTTCAATGGCAAAGAGCGACAACTATAACTGAAGTTGTAATAATTCTATGAAGGATTGTCTACCTTGATTCGATCCAAAGCTAGTATTTTCCATAGATAACTCCAATGTAATTTTTTCATCTACATATGTAGTAAAAAATGTATATGGCGTTTCTTGCGAGTGGTAGAAAAAAGAGGGAATTACTTGTAACAGGAAAACTTGTTCCAACATTCGGCTTATTGGACTTTTCGATCCCACAATATTTTGTCTGGAATTTTGTCATCGGGAAAAAAACCTGATGGTTGTTTGTCATGAAAAGGACTAGTTTCTACATTCGATGAAGCCTGTATTCATCTGATATCACCTGTCTGATAATATAACGTGGTATCAGACAGTTTATTTTTAGAAATCTGTTGCATACACTTTCAGCTGAATTTCTTTGATTTTTAAGTGTTTGAAAAATGATTGCATGATAAATTGAATAACATGCAAGTGTCTATAAATCAATGATATCTGGTCTCGGCTTCGAGAAATCACCATGACGAGACAACGCCTGACACGCCTGATAAAGCCTGATAAATACCCTCAACCTCGACCAGATAACATTGATAGACATTAATGTGTTATTCTCTATAAAGCTAAAATGATCAGTCATCGGGGTAAAGGTATTGGATCATAGGCCTAGGATATGGCGAAGTTCCGGAAATGAAACCTACTACGACAAGATTTTAGCGTGTCAAAAAAGACACTTATTACTTCAGCCTATGCAACGCTCGGGTGGCATTCCTATGTCCAGTTCGTCCAAAAAAAAAATCCAGACCGCTTTGACAGAGCCACGAAATTGCGCTCTTGCGCTGTTCATGCTGTAATGATCGAAATAACAATGACAAACCAAACATATATAATATCTAATTTCAATGACTTTTCAAAATCACAAGCAGCAATATTTATGACTGAATTCATTGCCAGACCGGCGAAATATTTCTTGTGATTATGAAAATATGTCTTTTCGACAACCTTTTTATACCTAAATCCGAATGAGTGAGCAAGTAGTCTGAGCGTAACGTCGATGATAGCTTGTAAGGGGCAATTATTCGAGATCACAAGGAATTGTAGACAGATCTGTTTTTGCAAATAACGAGATCGGGTGCCTACATTTCTCTGTCGATTTGTGTTTAGTTGCCATTCTAGTGGATTTCTTCTCTTGATTGCCTATTCGGACGAAAACAGTCTCACAAAAGCTTTCTTTTTTTTAATATCTGAATCGACTGCTCCCTCGGGCATGCTGTAGCTAGCGAATCGGGGTCAGACTGCCCCAGCAGCTGAAATATCTTGAATTCTACCCCTGTCGCGCTGAGAGTCAACTATAATAAAGTCATTACACCTAACATAACAGTCCTTTCTCCAGGAGAACGCTGATTGTATGGACTCGTTGGGGGCATGTGTCTTACTCTAACAGGCATGGCCATCCGTTTAGAGGAAATCAGAACCTAAACTACCATCTTAAATTGGACCACACACACCTAAGATGTCTCTGATCTATTCATGTGACGATAATGTGAAGTTTGCTTTACAATATACAGGACCCTTGATAATAATTGACAAGATGAACGTGTGATTTTGAAATGAAATTGAATGAATGTGTGGTGCGAGTTTTGAGTGAAATTCAAGGATGACAAACCAATATCGCTAATTTTGTTCAGAATGTACAAAATTAACGATACTCATTACCTCATTTTATTGAAAATTTGTATACAAGTTCTATAAATAATTCTATTTCTATAAGAACCAATTAGACGTTTACAATTTTGATCATGTCGGTAAAATCATGGATTTTTCTATTTTTATTCATTTCAAGGTAGCTGTTGATTTTTATCTTTTTTAGTCATTTTTGAGCGTTTTTGATTGGTTTGAGTGAGTGATTGGCATGAATGAATGGGGCGCTGAGTGAGCGATTTAGAATGGTTTTGATTGAGTTGAATGTCAATTTCACGATCTTACTTACTGTAGGCCTACCTATCCCACTCGGGTGTACTTATCATTTTCCCATAGATGAAAGTTGGCAAAGCCAGGGATCGAACTCGCGATTCAAGAACTGGGGGCCGAATGCATTACTCACTGAGCTCACTCGGGAACCTTCGGCGATTCAACGGAATAGATCTCGGAAATAATGAGGGCACAGACATTAAAGCGCGTCATATCGCACGTAGGTTTATGTGACGTCACAAACATGACTTAAGATGCCTTTGCGAAAAACAAAATCAACGAAACGAAAATTTAAAACTTGGTATTTTATAATTTGATAACAAAACGCAGTGTTTTTACTGCGTTTTGTCATCAAATTATAAAACACCCAAAAGATATACATTGATGATCGGAAAGCATTAAAGGATTGTTTTTTCTTCAAGCGTATTGACCAAAGTACCACCAGAAGCCGAATCACTTAGAAATTATTTAAAAAATTACTACACTTACAACCGAGGTACTTTCCAGTTTACGAAAACGTACGGGTGAAGTTCCGAATGTAACCGAGCTCGATGAGGCTAATGTAAATACACCTTTATTTAATATAATGCATTGTAAATAAAACGATAAGTCACTATTGAAAGAAATGAAAACTTCTTCAGAATTTTTGCACAAAAAAAAAATGCAAAATCAAAGGAAAATTTAACAAATTATATCGACAAAATATTCGTCAATTATTATCTTGAATCAATGAATGGTGTCATTGAATAGCAATGCACGAATGTTCCGTGCACTGGATAGTGACACTTATTCAATGCAAACATAGAATAAAATTCCACTCCATATCTGCCAAGATAGCCTTATGCGGAAGATGACTTTAGTTTTGCACTCCGTATGTCTGTCCGTCTACGGATGCTGAAATTAGGAATGACTAGATCATTTCCGTTTTCCGAACTATTTCTAAATCCTTGGAGTTATTGAGCTGATATGTGGTACGGGGTCCGCTTCAACGAGTCAACAAAATAAGTTTGAGTTTGATTTAGGACAATATGTATTTTGACGAAGAAAACCTTGCTTAACTTAGAAAATTACCAGGGCATTTAAGTTTTGAGGATTTTTCTTAATCCTTGGAGTTATTCAGATGATTTTTGTTGTGCGATTCCGGGTCAATGAGTTTCCAGTCCATTGATTATATAAGTAGTTATGGATACTGGACTTGTTTATTTTACAGTCGGTAGGGGACTTGGTAGCATATTGAAATGCAATTCTTCATAATGCTTTTTAATCAAAGTGTTCAATGAATCTTTGCATAGGGTATTGAATCATTGCCATGAATACTAAAGGTTGGAGCAAAAAATCTATCGGGTAGAGTGAAGGAATAAATTTCCGAGATAAACTTCTTGCAGAAGTTCGATTTATTTAAATGAAATGTTGGTCGTTTTGAAGGATTTCGAAAATAATAACGGTTTCGGAGCGTTTTTGAGTAATTTGAGTGAGCGTTTTGAATGCATTGAATGGGGCGCGTAATATTTAACATGTATAATTGCACATTTTTGATTATGTTTGAATCTCGATGTGTCGATGTGTCAAGGACACTAGGGTATGTGAAAGTATCAATCGACACTCAGTTTTCTAAAGGACGCCTCTGGTACACTGTTTTTGCTGTCTTTCTTTCTCATTTCTAGATCCACACCATAAACACCCGGCTCGGTCAGCTTAAGTATGTAATTTCTGAACTTTGGTTTCTGCATATCTTCAATCATCTCGTCTGAAATAAGAAACAAAAAAATCTTCTTGAAATATCTTTATTTATCTTATAACTTTATAAATATCCGTGTGATAACATCTCATGTGATATTGTTTATGATATCACATCTTATTTTAAAACAATGACAATTTGCGTTTATTTATAAAAAAAACCCCAAACTTGCATTTCTATCAGAAACATCGACGAAAACAAGGCAAATAGCGGTTATAAGATAAATATAATACGTACTTATTGTATTCTATGAAAAGATATCTAACTCGGTTGTGGGAACTGATAATTGTCTCGGCAGAGCCTCGACAATTATCAATTTCCACAACCTCATTAAATATTGTTTTTTCGTACAAAAAACTTACTACGTATTATTTATTTAATATACAACCCTCATTGGCCGTCTAAAGAATAGGGGCGTAAAATTATGTTTATAAAAATATCTGTAGTTATACGTTTCAATACCGCCATCAAAGCGCCATTGTAAGCGCATCGGCCTTCATATAATGGGGTCCAAGTGCCTGTCTTACTAAGCATCTTGCGATCATTTTTTTGCGTTAGTCAAAAACTAAAGTTACTCCTACAGTAGAAACTAAATATGGAAGTCTGCCATGCATCATCTCACTGGAATCGTCTTATAAAGACGCTTCCAGAGAGATATTGCAGGGAAGAATCAAACAATGGATGAAAACACCAGGTACTATTTGAGATTTTGGCTTACAATTTATTTCAAGAAGTTAAGTTAAACGGCCCCTAAGAATCGATCTCAAACGGTAGCACACATCCTTTTCGAGAATTGACTCCCACTAACGGGTTGATAATTGTAGAATGATGTTGGATGAGAAGTTGGAGGCTTAGAAGGAATGCCGTAATGGTAGAACTGATGAGAGAATTAACATCGATCCGTGGTCAAGTGCTCTAGTCCCTGCGATATGACAGAGAAGACGTTAAAGCGGCGTTTAACCCATTCAAAAGGAGTAAAAGTCTTGGAATAAGCAATAATAACGATGTTTCGACAATCACTTTTCCAATGGGCCAACTTATTTCTGACCCTGGGCGGGTACTGTTGCCCGCAATATCAGAGTATCTCTCAGAAAGCGGGCTACCAGCTCTAGACTAGTCCACATATCGACCATCAGAATAGCCTTAAATAGGCTATTCTGATATTCGACAGTGAGACCAGTCTACACCCGACCCGAAATCGGGTCAGAAATAAGTTGGCCCATTGACAACATATACATTATTACGTACAATCATCGTTCGGAGATCGAAATAGTAAAATAAATAACAAACCGTTGCTGTCAATCAAAAGATCAATTGACCAGTCCAAAAAATTTGTTTTATTATAGGATGACTTTGTCCTCCGCTCTTTTTTCGCCATTTAGATTAATATCTTTTTCTCAAACGTCTTAACGTTGAACTCGTTAATAAACTAGCATACCGACAATTTTCGAGGCCGGTCCTATACTCTCTCCTTCAAAATCGTCCGGTAGATATTCATCAGGAAACATGGACATTTCCACTTGTTCATAGACGTTTGCCATATTCTTACCCATTAGGTGCATCTGTGGTGTATTAAAAATTGAAATATTATAAATTCATCGCGAATTACATTTTTGTCAAAATAATAAATAAGAACAGTGAATCTAGAGTCTAAAGTCTAAAGGACAAGTTTAAATACTATTGAGGCACCTCAAATTGTATGTTTTGGAACATTTTCATCTTAGATGCTATGTGTATGCGCATGGTCATTTTCGCGTTTTTACGAATAATCAAAGGATACTAGAATTCTATTTCAAAGATTATTTATTGAAACTTTATATGACCAATTTTTAAAAATACTGAACAATTCTTAATTTTTGGCCGTCTAGTAATGCCCCGTGTATTTTTTTGTCTTACAGTCTTTTTTCGATTAGCTACAAGAATAATTTAAAAATTCAGACATTTCATGAAATAGCTAGAGCAAAATTTCAGACAGTTCACGAAATGGCTTAAGTATTTCAGCAATTTCATGAAATGGCTTATTTCAAAGTTTGGCTGTATTTTTGTGTCAAAAGTCAAAAACAAATATACACAATTTAAGAATGTTAAAAAAGGGACAAATTTATTGCCCCGCGATTCAGGACTTACCCTGCCTTTAAGTTTCTCAGACATGAATCTAGAAAACATGGCGTAAATCATGTCGAAAAATGGAGGCTCGTTGTATAAATACATTCCTTTAACACGCATTGGCAGGGCTTTCTGAAAGCAGGGTATAGAAAATAATGGCTACGACCTGTGTCTATGACTCTGTTATATAAATTGCAACTATACACTAAAAAACAATAGTAGAATAACAATGGGACCTGTATGAACACTTGAATCTTAAGCTATAACAAAGTCTGTGAAACTAAATCATTTGGCCAACTTATTTCTGGCCCTCTTTCGGGTAGGGTGTAGAATGGTCTCACTGTCGAATATCAGAATAACCTATTCTAGGCTATTCTGAGAATCGATATGTGGACCAGTCTAGAGCTGGTAGTCCGCTTTCTGAGAGATACTCTGATGTTGCGGGCAACAGTACCCGCCCAGGGTCAGAAATAAGTTGGCCCAGTAATTTATATGTACTGTATAAACAAGCATCAGAAAAACATTGAGAAGATTTATATTTTTTAATCAAATGAGGTTAGTTTTGTATCTATCATCATTGACATAATACTATTGATAAAAGAAATAATAATAATGATAATAACAATGATATAATAATAATTATGATTTTTCTTCTGATAATGGATTTCAATCCTTATTATCTTTCTTTACATATAGCTTGTTAAAAAGAAAATCTTAAGTGAGGTCTTTATGTTCTACATAACAGTCAGCCGCCGTCATAGCGCAGTTTTATTGCGTCGGACTATTCATACACCCATTGCGACTGTTTGTCTTCCAACAATGGGTTAATAATAGTAGACCTATTTGGGATAGCAGCTGCTGGCTAGGGAAGGATGAAATGGTAGTACTGGTGTAAGAAATAAGTAAGGCGCTCCAGACGCCGAGATATAACTGAATGATTGCTGAAAGAGGCATAAAAACACATTCAAACAAACAAACCAAATCTAGATAACAGTTGAAATCATACGAACTTCTACGTAAAAAGACGTTAGGGGGCCTAGTAGATTTGCTTTGACATTAACCTTACTTGAAAGTAGCCAAGCAATGTTCCCGATTGTTCTGAGAACAGAAAGGCGTGTGCCATTGTAATGCCTGTATAGTCTGCGAAGATTTTAATTCCATTGACCTGGACGTTTTCGTCACTCGTGACCCATTCATACATCATAAAGAGGGCCTTCCACAGTTTGTCAGGGCCCCAAACCTTTTTGATCTTATTGACGTCCAGTGCCTCTGTTGATGATACAGTTAAAAACACCATAAAATTGACACTCATTCCTTGCTTAACCATTCTAAATCGCTCACTCAACGTCCAATTCATTCATTAATTCATTCGAAAATTGCACTCATTCCATTAAAAAACACTCATAAATCATTTGAAAATACCCCAAAATCATTCATAATGCTTCAAAACTTCATTCTAAACGAACAATTATTCCTCCTTTTTATCAGTTGGTGTTTATTTGAAGTATCTGAACACGAACCTTTTTTTTTTTTTTTTTTTTTTTAGAAATGTACGTATATATTTTTTTCAAAAAATCTATTATTTCGTCCAAATTGGAATGAATTAGTGATATTGTAATACCCCACTCCCTAAATCTCATTCAAAACTCGGTCCTCTCATTCACAAAAAAATCATTCCGAAATAATTTAAAATCATCTAACTTGTCAATTTCACGATGTTATTAACTGTACGGTGTATCTTTTATTCATATTGTATTAACAGTATTTGAAGATATGTAGAGAAATGAAATTCACACAAATATCTCTTACCATATCTGATGAGCAGCAGACGACAGCCGTCACTGTCACGTTTCTTAGAAACCACAATCGAACTGTAATGATATTGATTCGTTGCATTTCATTGGTATTAAAATCAGACGACAAATCGCCAATACTTTAAATTACCGAATTGTCATTCTACACATACTAGTTTCTATTTTTTGGTTTAATTCCACAATAGTACGTGGCTAAGTTATAGGAAGCTTATTGTCTTGAATAAGTTAGATTTTTTTCTGTAATACTGATTTGTTCATAATTACGATTCATTCACAGGTTCAACTTTCTTTCAAAGTTTATCAAGGTAATAAAATGAGGAATGATGTTCCTTTTTTCATTAAGGAACATCGTAAAATTGACAAGTTGGGTGATTTTGGGATGATTTTGGAAAAAATAGAATGAGTATGTTGATCTCCCTTGAATGAATTTAAAGGGAGATAAAACGTTATCGGTAATTTTTTACTCCTACTTTCTTCTTATTTCAAAACGTTTCTTAATGCATTACTTTTCTGATTCTTTCTGATTCACTTCATAAATGACTTGGCTGTGTTATTCAAGTGAAAACAGGATGGAGCCATGCGGCATTTATAACGTATGACCAAAGAAGCAAGTGGCTGCTTAGGAGTTTTCAGGAGTTTACAAACTGTATATGGATTTAAACTTCATGTACGAAAACAACTAGACTCATATAAACATGACTTACAGGGTTAAACGAAACATACTTCGTTAACACGTCACATTTTATCCTGGGTATTTTTGCAGAGGCGGATCCTAAGGGGGTCTTGTGTTCATCGACCAACCCACTCCCTCTAAGACCTATTATTTCAATGTCAGTTGAAAATTCAATCAAATTAGATACAAGTAGGCAAATGAACCCATGGGTTGTTTTATTGCGTCAACAAAATAGAAACCGAAAGACCAATAAGGGTCATTATGTCCCCATTTAATGTTTAGGAGTCTCTTCTTTAAATTCAGACTATTTCGTTTTAGCTACTCTCATGTTTTTGTGCAAATATTGCCGAAAATTCTCTTGATAAGCTACACAAGATGTTGGATAGATACCTTTCGGGATCAACTTCGGGGAAAAATGAACTTTGTCTGTAACATTCTTCGATCGAGTCTTTTCTGAAGTTGACTCCCAGAGGGTCCTACAGAATTAAGTCAGATGGTTTTGAGACTCCTGGCTCTTTATTTGTGAGTCTCGAACTCGGAAAAAAACCCGCGGCCTTTAAAACCCTGTCGGACTTTGTATCTTTGAACCCCCTTCACAGAAAATCTGAATCTGCCATTATTTTGCTGTAGCTTTATACATACCCTGACTTTAAAACTTCAACTAATACGGGATCACATGGGTCGACGTCATTAAACCATGCTGGAAACTTCGTCCTCGTCGTCCAATAGTGTTCTAGAGATTCACGCGCAGTCAACTGTGCATATTTACGGACCCGGAGACGGCGTATTAAAAACTCGGTTCCTGTAAGTAAAAAAGTACACTCCTTGGCTTAAAAAATCGCGTATTCAATTGTGGCCGACCAAAATTTTCAATGGGGACAAATGGGACATTTTCACTTAAGGAAGCAATGGACAGATGGCGATTTTTTTTCCGCCAAATCAATTTTTTCTTGTTCACATATGTTGTAGTTTAACATTGCATTGTCATTATGTCAAAAATTGAAGGTACCTCTCCATGCTCGTTTTCATGCTAGAATAATCTGCCCTTGGGTGGCACTGGTCATTTTTCCTTTAGGTCTATAATAGTACCAGCTGATAGCTATTAAACACAAACATGATGATAGACCTTATATATGTACACAATGGCTGTTGCCAAGGAAATTTCTAGTTGATCAATTGCATTTGCATAATGTTCCTTCAAAAGTAGGAGATGCAATATTGTTTGTAATTTTAAGCGGGAAAAATGCCACAAAAAACTATTTTTTTTATGAAATTACCCACCGAATTTCTCTTCTTTTCGGGTATATTTAAAAAAACATATTTTTCCTTTCTTTTGTAAAAGATTCAGCATACCTTTCCATACAAAGAAGAAAGTTGTTCGTTATTTTATAGTGACCCCTCCTAATTGAATGATACTTAAAACGTATTTTATTGTTAAATTCAATGATCAAGTCATTCAATTGATATCAAATGATGAAAAGAAGCTAAGTTATGAAATTTTACCATCATGATTCTACGTTATTTCCATAAGCTAATTTTTTGTCTTTTTTTTGAAAACCGGTCTTTATAAACAACGCGCAAAAAGAGCCGTAAAATAAACGAAAACCCACTGCCGGTGTTTAGAGTCGGGAGGCCGCTGTCCTTCACCTTAAAACTTTTTTCCATATCAATATAGCGTAGCAAATAGGCAGACCCCTGGGTATCCGAGGAAGACCAAAGCTAATTGACTTATCATTTCCCTACAAATTACCATCGTTTACCACAATTTCCCTACAATTCAACTTACCCACAGGGCATTTTAACCACGGTTGCTCTTTGACCCATTTTCTCAAAGTGTCCACGGCAATCAATCGATCTCGATCGTTTATCTCATTCAGTTCTTTCTTGGCTTTTTCTTTACTTTTTTCGTCAAGGTGACTCTCGAAGGCAACATCATCCAAGTTCACCTGTACTGTAGAATGAAAATGAAATATGCTGTCGCTTGAATATGTTCTTCGCAAAGTAAAAATCGGTACAATTCCGGAATTATCCTGTGCAACGAAAGAATTCCTACTTAGTCCGCCAATTCTAGCATTGTACCGGACAATTCTAGAATCGAGCAAGGAGATTTTATCCATTTGTCACCTGACGAAGTCCCTGCACAAAGTAGGAATAGTATTGGACAAAGTAAGAATTTATAGGGCAATGCGGTAAAATGTTGCCTAAAATAATTACTCGTACAAATTTATGAAATAAGTACAAATGTATAGTTTTTTGTTTTTAAGTTGGAATGCGGAGCAATTCCAACTTAGATTTAACAAAACCGCAAAATGAACACAAGATAATTTCATTTCGGGTTTTTTGAGAACACATATCACGTGATCAGGATGTGAATACACTTCGGCCTATTTTGTATATCTCAACTTGACATAGACATACAGTTCATTTTATCAAAAAGTAATAATGCTGTACAATTACACAACTATCACTTCATGTATATTATCAACACGCTAATTTATGTTTTAAACGATATTTATTGAAAGACGCGTACGAATTTACTAGTATCACATGTTTGCATTACTATATTTGGAAATCATGTGATAAGTCAAGACCCATAAGGTCAGATATTAGCACTAGCTAATCACGTGGTCTGCTTATTTGGTAATGTCGCGATCTGTTTTCTCAGTATTGTGGCAATAGCACAGGCCAATCACGTGATCTGCTTATTTGGTAATGTCGCGACCTGTTTTTCGTAGAATTATGTTATAGCTTCTTTCAAAGGTTTAGTTTCTCTTTCTGAACAACCTTATTATACATTTAACTTTTGACAAATTGTTATATTGAACATTTCTGTCTACCGTTACGAAATGTAAATCTTGAGTTTTTGTTTAAGTTATAGATAATACACTTTTAAAGTTAACAAATATGTTTGCAACATACTGTAGTTTGTTTTCCGTCATAATGCAGTTATCTACATGAATGTTTCATCATCCAATAAAATCCTGGCCACCACATCTTTAATGGAATTACGAATATCTTTGCTCAATTGCATTCCATCACAAAGATTAAATGCCATTTGACACAAACCTGCTAGTTCAATCTGTTTTCTTTAGATTCGTGCACATCAACACGTTTAAGAACACCATCATATAGTTAGTTAAATCGTGAAAATGACATTCATCTCAATCAAAAACATTCTTAATCGCTCACTCAGTGCTTAATTCATTCATTCCAAACAATCATTCCAAACAATCACTCAAACCATTCAAAAACGCTCAAAAATACTAAAAATTAAGATCAACATGTACATTCAAAATGAGTAAAGCAAAAGCCAATTCGCGATTGCACTGACATAATTGAAATTTATAGCGTCTGATTGGTTCTTGACGAAATAGAAAGTTATTGATGGAACTTTTATGCATATTTAATTAAAGGGAGCTTTTACATATCGCTTATTTTGTTCAGGATCATCCTGAACAAAATAAGCGACATTGGATTCCCTCCCTTAAATTTCACTCAAAACTCGCTCCGCTCACTCATTCAACATCATTCCTAAATAATTCCAAAATCGTTCACCTCGTCAATTTCACGATGTTATTAACTGTACCCGCAACTCAGAAGTAGAGGGGCATATATTGATTTCATCATGTCTGTCTGTCAGTCCATTGACCTTTTGCTTTCTGCTAGCAAAACGAATAAGCAATTGACCTGCAATAACAAAACTCAACACAAATGTTGCCCATGACCCAAAGAAAAGCCCTATTGTTTCGGGGTCATACATGTCACAGTCATAAGTAAACTTTAACTGTTAACAGTTTCCACTCTAACTGAACAACCAATTGACCCTAATCATAAAACTTGACACAAATATTGTCAATGACCCAAGAAAGTGCCCATTTTTTGGAGCCACGAAGGTCGAAGTCACGACTGAACTTCTTCCAAAAATTGTCTTGAGATTCCAACTCATGAAGTAAAGACATCAAGGAAAAAGCGCTTGTTGAGGTCCACTTTGCGACAATTCTAATTAAAAATGCAATTGATAACTCAAATGGAGCAGAAGTCATTTGAAAAATAATATAGAAACTGTTTTGAGTATATAGATGTCCGCCTGTGCGTCCATTAGTCGGCTGTATGGTCCGTATCATTTTCTTCATTTTTATCTAACTTGAGCACAACGTGCTCAAGGGGAGCTTTTAGGATCATCCTAAACCAGTCGTCCGTCGTCTGTCGTGTGTCTTCTACTTTCTTAAAATTTCTTCTTCTCCTTAAGCGCTGGGCCTAATTCAATGAAATTTTGACAGAACGTTTCCCGGGTGACCTCTTCAAAATTTGTTCGCTAAATTCTGATTCGCCGTTAAATATGGGCGTGATAGGGCGGGCCTTATTTTGAGCCATAAAACTTTGAATAACATCACCTTCTAAATCACTGGGTCTATTTCAATGAAACTTTGCCAGAATTGTTCATGAAATTTAGATTGGCCAATAATATTGGCGTGGAAGGGCGCGCCTAATTTTGAGCCAGAAATCTTTGAATGGCATCTCCTCCTGAACCACTGGGCCAATTTCTGTGAAACTTTGGAAGAATGTTTCTTTGGTGACGCGTTTGATAAATTGTTCCCGAATTTTTGATTGATTCACAAATATGGGTGTGACAGGGCGGGGCTTATTTTGATCCCGGAATCTTTGAACGACATCTCCTCCTGAACGACTGGGCAGATATCAACAAAACTTTACCAGAATGATCCTTGGGTGACCCTTTTCGAAAATTATTCAAAAATTTTTGATTGGCCCATAAATATGGACGTGGCAGGGCGGGCCTTATTTTGAGCCAGAACACTTTGAATGACATCTCCTCCTGAATCACTCGGCCGATTTCAATGTAACTGTACCAGAATGTTCCTTTGATGACCCTCTTCAAAAGTTGTTGGCAAAATGTTTATTAACCCATTAATATGTGCGTGGCAGGGCAGGGCTAATTTCGAGTCTCCTCTGCAATGAATGGGTTTGCAGGGTCTATTATCACTGTTTATTCTTCGAATAATATCTCCTATTCAACAATTAGGCAAATTTGAATGAAACTTTGCCAGAAAGTTTCTTGGATGAGATCCGCTGGACCAATCGAATTCAGATGAGCGGTCTAGGGCCATTCTGACCCTCTTGTTATAATTTTTCTTTCGTCAGTTTTAGGCCTGTATAGAGATTGAGGGGTTTTAGCGTCTGTCGTTTTTGAAATACATTGAGATATATACGCCCGTCAAAAGACGAGACGTATTATGAGATCACCTATGTCGGGCAGGAGGCGTCAGCTTCGTAAGTGGCTTGAGGACACCGTCTCTTGATCGCATTCCAACTTATCAGTACTTTCAGTACTTTGATTGTTTTAAGCAATGTTTTAATAGTTTTTTATGCTTGAAAACAGATATCACTAGAAGTAGATTACTTCTTTTTCTATTTGATCATCAACATTAACATCATGTCAGTCAGCCCGATTAGCTCAGTTGGTAGAGCACCGGCCTTCAAAACCATTGAAGTCCGACGTCGTGGGTTCAAACCCGGGCTGGCACACTAACAAACTAATTGCCTTTCGAATGAGACGTTAAACCGAGGCCCCGTGAGACGGTGCTTTACACCGAGCACGTTAAAGAACCATGGCGGATCTCAGCAGTAGTTTCGTCATGTATCCTTGCACTATCCCCCGTACAACTAACCGTCCTCTGGGGGCGTCGCTCATATCGGCATTTGCTACGATAGCGACGGTAAATAAGGGAAAATACACACACACACATCGTAGATACAGTTTGTTCAACAATCTTTCAGTAATGTCATGGCGGCTGGAGCACCTAACAGTGGTTTCCTGATATTTCTCACACCAGTACAACCATTACATCCTTTCCTTGCCATCAGGTGCTATCCCACATATCCCATATCTACGATTTTCAACCCATTGGTAGGAGACAAATAGTCGGAAAGAATGAGTGCCGCCGTCGGGGATCGAACCCGGAGTTACCGGATTTATATACTTGTTAAGTCCATCCTAGTTTAAAAATGCAATTACCCCAATCTCGCGGATATTTTCGCAATACGCTCTACTCACGGACAATGTCGACGAAAAATAATTTTTCCCTTGCTAATATTGGTGGAATATGTTACAGAAGTACATGTTTAAGTGGGTGATCAAAGGTTAAATTTTCTCTATACAGGTATAGAGAAAATTGAACTTTGATCACCCATTTAAACTTGTATGTCAATATTCTTCTGCAACACCTTTCTGTTTTGTAAAGTCCCAAACCTTTGTCGTCTGGCAAGGGGTACAAATATAAGACGAGGTATACAGGTATAGAGAAAATTGAACTTTGGTCACCTACTCAAACTTGTGCATTTAGAGAACAATACATGAAGCTAAAGTAATGAATCTTGTAGATTAACAAGTTTTCAAAAAGAGTAATTAGAATTTATAAGCCCTTTCTGTAAAGTGAGACCTACCTGTATTCGACATATTCCCACAGATTAGAAAACCATTGACACTACAAATCCTATAATTTAGACCCGACAATATGCAAATATACCCGTTACTGTAACCATATACCCCGTGGTATGAAAACGTTACGATCCACTGGGTGCGATTATCGACCATTTTCTAAATATTTATAAAACATGAATGATTGATATGACCGTTCTATATATCCGTTCCCCTATTTCCAATTAAGGAAAAACAAGAAAAAATGAATTAACAGGTCAAATTGAAGAGTTGATTATAAATGTTCTGATTTGGTTGGATTCAAAGATGACAAAACTCTCGGAGACGTTTTGAAACGGGTCACTGTTTAAAGTACATGCAAAACAAAATGCTATTGTAACGTTTTAATTTATGATCTTTCGTTCAATCTCAGCACTTGAAAACACTTAACGTTTATTTTACTTATTTTACTTATTTTATTAAATTTAGTTTCAACTCCTTTCCACCCCTTTATTTGCGTGTTTTAGACTGGTCCAAATTGGAAGAGAATGTAGGCAGGAATAAAATTTTAGAACAATCGATAAAGAACTCATACTTTGTGGCAGAAAATAATGTTGGCCGTGATAAATCTATTTCAAAAAAGCATTTTCTTCCTCCTTTCCTTTCTTTTTTCCCAAGTATAAAGACACCTGGACGTAAAGCCTAAGGCCTCTGTAGGAAAGGATAAATTGTATGTTCGCATTCTCCAATTGAAGAAAGACAACTCCGATATTGAAATATACCTGGGATAAAGAGTTGTTTACCTTTATAATGTCCCCAAGCTTAATGCTGATCATGGTTTTTCCAGTTTCCTAGGGCAATAATTTAATTTTGGTTGATCGTATTAATTTTCGTGCATTCTGATTGGCTGAAAAATTTTTTCATACCTCAAGAAAATAAATTATGAGTACGCAGCTATACTGTAACCTTCTGCACAAAGTAGTCCCAAAAGAAATCTGTTCCATTTGGAGAAATATTTACACTTTTCTTCATAACATTAAATTATAAGACATGAAGAGGTTGTTTGTTGATTTCATGGAGCTATGAAACTAAAATCCTCATCACACTTATGTATGAATACTGTGTGATAAGGTTTTTAGTGTTATACCTCAATGAAGTCAACAAATTCTCTATTCACCTCTTAATACTCGTTTGTTTCTGTGTTAGATATCTATATTTCATTGAGTGAAACAAAAGCTATATTCTCACGAGTGGCAGAGCACCGTAAGACACATGGAAATTATCTTTCGTTTCAAAGAAGATATGGTATGAACGTCGATATCACAAAGTACGGTGCCACGAAATTAAAAAAAAGTATCCATTTACATAAAAAACAACAACACATATCATTAGTAAAGACAGATCATTCGATCAATCGAAATGCGATCAGTATCGAACTGAGTTGTAGATGTCGGTAAACAAAAAGAAAGAAAGAAGAAAGAAAGAAAAAAGGAAGAAAGAAAGAAAGAAAGAAAGAAAGAAAGAAAGAAAGAAAAGGTTTTCCTTAAATGTCTGGAATAATGTAAAATTTGAGCCTGTATTTGACCTTTTACTTGTGTACCCGATAAAGAGCGGGATCAGCCTGTGAAATTGCACAGTCTGATCAGAGTCTTCACTAGACACTCTGAACATTGATACTGGCACAAACTACATGTAAGATGTCAATAAGTTATCTTAATTTTGCAATGCGGCCTGTCTATAATGCTGAAAAGAAAGCCTCTTCATCACGCGCGCATGAAATTGTTGGAAATGTCACGCACAGGCTCAAATGATCATGTAATTTTTCAATTACTTATAGTTAATTATGTCTTACATTCCGTATAGATAATGTTAAGGTAGTGGACCCGTAATAGTTCCGCAACAATTCGGCACTCATGAGCTTTCACAATGTTGACCGAGTTTCCTAATGAAAATCATTAGGAAACCTCGGTTAACACTGTAAAAGTTCAATACTTCGAAGACATTGGGAGGCTATATCGGATCCACTTCCTTAAGGTCTTTCATAAAGCGATTAGATTTAGTCTCAATTAAACATGATCATTTCATTTCAGTATATTAGATGAAGGAATTATTCCGGATTTCCAAAGATCTAGTTCGAGGATTAATCACACAATTTACATTGTATCTTTCCGCCATGTTCCGGAACTATTTTCAGTTCCAGGTAAATCCACCTGCATCATATTGAGTGTGTTATATAAATGTCGCTATGGAAACCAAAATTTATTGAATTGTATGGCATATCTAAGCATGCTATGAAATTATGATGTCCCATATCTAAGAAACTTTTATTTGAATATTTTTATATGGTCTTCCCTATTTGTATAAAATAAATCAGTTTTGGAATGAACTAATTTGATGCCCGATAAGCCTAGATAAGATAAGAGAAAAATTTGATTTGACACGTCAAACCGGTTACTAAATACAAGTAAATGTTATATCCTTGTATTGACAACAACATTAGCAATAGCAGTTCAAACCAAGTGAGTTATCGAGGTTTTGCGACCAAAAGCCCTACCTATATATTATAGGTACGATTTTTTTTATTATAGGTACGATTCTCTGGTCGCATAGAATCGCTATCTCAGGAAGTATATGCAGCTTGATTAATTCTTGTCCCCAAAAGTCGGATGTATATCTAAATCCTTCAATTGTGAACTAGAATAATGATAAATGAACGACCCCCCCCCCTCTCCAAAAAAAACCCATAAAAAATAATAGTAGTAATAAAAATATTTTTATAAATAAATAAGTAAAATATAATGATTTTCAGCTGTCTTTCCGATTCTTATGGTGACCTTGATCGCTTTGAAGCGTTTCTTCATCTTGTCGAGCCAAGGGTTACGAACGTTTTTAGAAGAAGCTATCGATTCGATACCCTTTGACCCGTGAAGATGGCGTTTCTTATGACTGTGTGATTGTTCTTAATTTGAATTTTTCTTAATTGTTGAAAACTTTGATTTCTAAGAAATGGTGTAGATTGGCGTGGAAATTGCAGCCTGGTGTGGATATATACTGCTAAATGTGCTTCCTGTGTTATGTGTCCGTCTATCCGTTGTTCAAACTTTTTGATTATAGTCAATATTGCTCGAGCCACCACTTCTTTTATGCGACCACTTTTCTTAAACGACCATCATAGAAAGTCCGATCAGTGTAAAATTATTTATTATTGATCTTGATGATGTTGGAACCCATTAGAATCGCCTCTATGAGACGATTCTACTGGGTTCAGGCACCATTTGGTTTAATTAGAATTACGCAACAATCATAAATGCCATCGGGATGGATGGTGATATTTATCATGAAATATTGTATAAAGCGACCATTTTCATAAGCGTCCACTTTTTGTGGTCCCAAAAGCGGTCGCTTAGCACCAGTTTTACTGTACTTTTAAATAAACAACCACTCAAAGAGCAATTTCAAATGATCCCTTTAAAGAGTGTACTTTTTAAATGACAAACATGTATTACTTCATAATTCAAATGGATCGTGTGATGTTTTCACTCATAAGAATTGTCAAACTGAAATATTTTAGAAATAATTTGTGGCTAGCAAGTGTATGAACGTTCAAAGGGCACTGAATATATATGTTTTCAATTTTTTTTTTGTTGTTGTTATTATTATTGTTGTTGTTGTTTCCTAAACGCAGGGAATGTGTCGGGTCTTGACATGGGCCATGTTAATCAGTTTTATGCCAAACATGTCATTAACGTGTTTTCTACCTAGATATAGAATATGTAATATATATGTATCAAAGCTGTACAAAGTAGTGTAAATGTTATATATATTTCATTTCAGGAGTTTTTAGAGTTTTAGATTCAGATACCACGTGACTGTTACAAATATGGTAAAAATCAAAATATGTATATGCATTGAATCTACAGCAAAGGAAGTATGTCAAAAGGGAATCAAAATAGCCGCTTTATGTCCGGATGTCGAAAACTCTACCGTTTTATTGGCTTGAAGGCTAAAACTATTAGGTGTCTCATTGATGATGTTGAGCGGACTTAAAAAAAAGGTCGCTTGCAACAAAAATTAATGTATCGGCGCCAAAATTTGTCTATTAACACGATTTTTTCATATATTTGAGAAGTGCTCCACAACAACATTCCTCAAAAAGGGGAGAGAAAATAGGTTAAAATCGTTGACATGTTTCACTACTCATTTCATGAGACTCGAATTCATGTTCAACTACTGCCCGGATCTTCTGCATATGACACCAAGAAACACAATGAATGATGTAAAAGATTGTCAATACGCAAGTTTTTGTGTATTTGGTCAACCTCTTCGGTCCTTCTGGCATGCTTCCTATAAAAGCACAATGTACATGCAATATATGCGATGTAGGATTATCGAATGAAATTTTGATTTAGTTATCGTATGGCTTGTATTTAGATTTTTTTAAATGCGTTTTTTAAATGACGTCAGATAGGGTGAAATGAACAAAAGCGGGATATCAGTTTTTGATGATTTCAGTGGCAAGGCGGTGAGTTTATCAAAACTACCGTTATTCATCGATAAACGACCATAAGCATTAAAAAGATATGATAATGCAATCTATCAGAAAATTTGAAGGCTGTTTCAACATGTTAAATCTAAAGCATTGTTCAAATGCAGATTGATTAAGCCAAAAGGTATATTTAGTGACACCGCTTTACCTAGGATATTTGTTTCATTAAAGCATTGACGCAACGACTTTTAGGGGTCTTAAAGAGCATTATGTCCAAATATACAAGAACCTGTATAATTGTAGTTTAAAAAGTGTCATAAATAAGATTTTTCAATACTTTAAAATGTAGGTCTGTTACGTTAATTACTTAGTAACATAAAATCTGCCACATATATAAGATTTATTCCTTCACATGTTCATGAATGCTCTCTTGGATAACTTTTTATGTATTATTTTTGATAGCAGTGATATTTATTTACTATTTGTTTATTTTATTTCTAAGTGAAATGTATTGAGGAAAACATCTTCCTTATTTATACATGCATTTAATGTGATATAATATATACGACAAATTGCAATGTCTTTGTATCATAATCGTAATGTATATTTGTATCGTATATCTGTAACAAATGTATATCAATTATGTATATTTCAGAATTATGTCTCGTCATTCATGTGTCATAGCCATGCCTCATTTTGCATGTTCATGTTGCATGAGCTAATCAGCATGCTGCACGCCAGCCAGAGTTTGGATTGCATGAGTTGATAGTACGCTAATTTCAGGTTTATGAGATAGGTTAAGGTTGGTATGACATTTGTCACATAATATTTGAGCTCGTGCGTGACATTTCCAACAATATTACTTGTGCCTGAAGCAAAGACTCTGGTCAGCCTGTGCATCTGCACAGCCTGACCAGGGTCTGCACTTTGTGCTCCGTCAATAGATAGAGTCCTTACCCATCTCCGGGTGGCTAGAAAATAGTTTTGTTACCTTGTGTTGTTTTATACATTGTCAAATGCTTTACACATCATGCACATGAAATGTTGTTGGAAATGTATCACACAGGCTCATTTTATATTATTACCTCTATCCAAACGACAAAGGTTAAGACTGGACAAAACTCAAAGGTGTTGCAGTAGAAAATAGATATACAAGTTTATATAAGCGATCAAATGTCAATTTTCTTCGTACCTGTATAGAGAAAATTGACCTTTAATTACTCACTAAAACTTGTAAATCTATATGTGAATTGCATAAAAGTTAAGTCAATAGTGAATTTAATAAGAACTTTATACACCATATGAAAGTAACCAATTAATTTATTTTGATTTTATTAACTTATTTTTGCATCGGTCAAACAATGCCCGTACATTAGAAACTTACTGGATATACGTACCATTAAATGAAAGCGACAATCAACCAACGCTTGCAACGTGTCGAGACAGACATACAGGCGAATAAATACGACGTTCAATTGTTATGAATTTATAGTTAGTGAAGAAATAACAATTGTGAGTGGGGCATTTTTTCAGAACCAGTAACAAAGATAACGAGGTGTTTGGCACGCGCGTCTTGTTAAAACTTCAGAAATAACAAAAAATAAACAAGGGGATAAAATGAGACACAAGGGGAATATGTTTACCTCATTATACAATAATTTCTCCATGGCAAACAAAAGTAAAACGTGAACAAAAATATAATAGTCTTTTTGGTAATCCAAACGTTGCAACTAGAGCTTGAGAAGTTTGTTCGTAATTCGATGTTACGGTTATGAACATCGTGAAATTGATCAGGTGAACGCTTTTGGAGTGATCTCGGAATGAATTTGAATGAGTGTGTGGCGTGAGTTTTGAGTGAAATTAAAAGGAGGTAATCCAATATCGCTAATTTTGTTCAAGATGACCCCCCTTTAATAAAATATAGGAACTTTTCTGTTTGTACGCCTTCGTGGACCAATTAGACACTTTAAAATCCACACCAGCTAATAAAATCGCAGAATAAATAGATAGATTTGAATTTATGGTTGAACGTCTTGAACGATTTTTAAATGTTCTCTAATGATTTTGGGGCGTTTATGATCGATTTGAGTGAGTGTTTGGAATTAATGAATGAATGGAGCGCTGAGTGAATGATTTATAATGCTTTTGATCGGAATGAGTGTCAGTTTCACGATGTTTTTAATTGCACGTAAAAGATCAATCAGGATAACAGCCTTACGTCTGAAAAAAAGAAAAATATTTACACCCGCTTTGCACGTGAAAACACGTTCAAAGGTTGGTATTTTCAATCTGAACATTGGACATGATTTTTTGTTGTTATCGAAAGAAAAAAAAGACAAATAGTTGAGCTTATCCGAAGATCTTAACCAAAGCAAAAGTTTGACATCACATTGTGTGTTCGTTCAGACTGCTTTTTGTCTTTTCTTTAGGCACAAGATTGCTACATTGTTAGTAACGTAACGCAAAGGCTTATTTCATCAAAAGATTTGAGCATTTTTTACACAAGATAAAAACCCAGACTCATTACTTCGCTATTAATCATACGAGAATTAGTTTCCGCCTATTAAAACACTTTCTTGCAAAATGTTATATTCAATTTATTACAATTTTCAGTCATTGTAATTTATTACTTGTAGAATGTGAAAAAAGAAAAAAATGAAAAAAAGTGCCTTCAAACACTTTCTGGTCGTATCATATAGAATTGTATCCGTTTTCCATGCTGACTCATTGATTTATGACCGGTATGAAATAGTGAAGATCGGAAAAGGGTTAATGACAATCATGCCATAAATACTACATGTATATCAGTCCAGATATTATTTTTCCCAATTATTCAACATCACAAGACCACATTCATCTTAAGAAAAAAGAACATTCGATAGAAAATATTTTAACGGGACCTGAAATAAACTTTACGTGACCGTTTATAAAAGGTAGATAAATTAGTATGCATCCTTTGCGACAGTTATCTCCCACCGATGAGGGTTAATCGTGAACTTTAACCTATGTGGAACAGCAGCCATGGAGTCTTGGAACTGATGAAATGGAAGTACTGGTGCGATAAATGACAACTCCTATAAGTTTAAAAGAAAACCATTGGTTAAAAATAGACCAGATGTTATTTTCAACCTATCGAGATTGTTGTTTCAATTGTACCAATTGAAACAACAATTCTGATTGGTTGAAATTAGCTTTCAATTTAAAATATAACCATTGGCCATCTTTTATATAACCGGACCCTGGAATCCATTGTTATGTGTTCAAGTCGCCGCGATATGAATGCAAAACTGTTCAAAGCGGAATTAAGCGCGAAACAACAAAAAGAAAGTATTTTGTATTGGCAGAACTGTCTGTCTGTGACTGCTGATAAGCATCTGTGAGGTCGCGATATATAGATATTACCCATCATTCCACAGCTCTAATAGAATTCAATCCAGGTATATAGAACGGTGTAGGTGTGTTATTGTTTACTGATCAAAAGCGGTGTTTTCGGATTTACTTTGTGCTAATTAATATATTGACGTCTCGGGTTTAAGTGTGCAGCATTTTTTTCTTAAATAGTAAGTTCACTTATTTCCTTCTAAAGATGCTGAAAGGCAAAAAGTCGATCGTATCTGAAAGTTGGTAACGACAAATTGTTTCATACTTTCATAGATAAGGTGATAGTTGAATATATATCCTCTTAATAAGAGTTTCAATCGATTTCTTACCCGTGTAAGACTTCTATCTAGATGTTCCAAAAATGGAATAATTCATGACACGTATTCAAAATCATTAAAAAAGCTGCAGGTTTTAAGAATGGCAATTTCGATTGCTCACTTTTGGTCGTATTTTTTCCCTCGTCTCAGGTCAATTGAAAACCTTTTTTTTTTCCCTTTTTTTTTTGGGGGGGGGGGGGGGGGGGGAGAAAGAAGTTGCATTTGAAAAACACCATAATATCATTACCGACACAGACAACGACGACATGGCGACTGCATGACTTCGTAGCCAAATGTTTCAGGAAATATAATATTTAATAATTTTATGACAAAGACCTTCTTAAATATCATTGTGTTACAAGCAAACAATGATCTGATCTTCATGCATATATAAATGAAAATAAAATGACGAATAACTACATTATTGTGAAATCAGATACATCTATAAATGAACTTATTTCTGTTCTTTTTCAGCCATCTGGGACATTTCTAAAAGACTATCGAACCAGTAACTCCGGGGGTAGTGGTGGCCTAGCGTCTAGCAAGAGATATGGCTCCGTAAGTATTCATTACAGATAATTAACCTGCCCTGCGTCGAAGATGACGAAATGATGCTGTTTGCAAGTTATGTCCCTCTTTGCACGCGTACTTGCGTGCAAAGCGAAGCATTATTGTCAAACAGTTCTCAACGCCTTGTCATCCTGAACGCAGAGCAATTTTAGTTTAGCAACTGAACGAACATGCATATTTTCAGGGTTTTAGTTCGGCATTAACGAATTGGAGTCCAAGGGACTCCCAGAGACTCAGACGTTCGGATCATAGGATAAGGGTCCCGGATTAAAGCGTAAGATTCCCTTCTTGAAATGTAGACTATTTCTTTTTGGAAACAAATGGTTTTAATTTTGATACTGGACCATTTCCGTATTGAAGGTGAAAAAAGTACTGGGCACGTATAAAGGTCTTGCGTTCAACTTCAGCAAAGAATCGGAGATTATCTTGACAGTTCAATGCGCTGCTACTGAGCTAGCCGGGCACGGATGAATAAGACACAAATCATCAATTAATCTTCGTCCTAATCTATCATTCGAAATCGACACTTAGTTTAATACTTCGACTGTACAATACAATTTAGTTTAAACATTTATATATCTTTTTAATTTTCTTCTGATTCTGAAATCAAGACGCGAACCTAGATCGTTATTTGGCTGCCATTGGTTCCTGTTTGGCGTAGTCTGTGATTATCTTTTACATCACGTGGCACAAAAAATATAGAAAGTCGTCAATAACTCTGTTAAAGGCCCAGCCTGCGTTTAGGATAAAGAAAATCGCTAATTCTTGAATATTCGTTGACTATTCTTTCTTGATTTAGTCTTATGAAAGATGAGTTGCATTAAACTATAAATCAATCGACAAACGGCGGCTTTTTCGTGACACGCATAATTTGACGTATAAAGTAAAATATGTAAATGAGATTTTGGTCACGTGAAATACGCCTACGTGCAGGAGCTGTAATGGAGCGGTATTCAAATTTGAGTCCGAAATGTTGCGGGCCATAAATATTCATCAAGTTAGGCTTATAATTAGATCATCGCGTTATAATTATTTGTATTACCGAATATTGGAATGACAAATTCAAGCTTATCTTTGAGAATAAAGGCCTAGTTTTTGTTTACATAGTCGTCTAAGATCACTGTCTTGCGTTTCGGAATTGTTCACGAACACAGATGGGGGCTTTAATGCGTGAACAATTCGAATTCGGTTTGAAGCAGAGAAGGTGGAAAATGTCAGGAATTTGCTGGATGTAACAAATCTTTAATAAATCTGCTGGTAAAAAAAATAATTGGCGAATTTACTTGGTCGTCTATAACATTTACATCACCAGATTTTTAAAAATTCTACCACATCCAGCAAACCCCATTTGTTTTCCACTTTCTCTCCTTTAAACCCTTTTCAAATCAATGAACTATTCACAGAATTATTGAAAATTATCGATTTTTTTGGAATGTTCATTCACTTTCAAACCCTTATTCTAACTCTCAGTTTTGATGTTCATAAACTTGATTCTTAAGTCACTCCTTATACGTTAATAGTTTAAAGGTTTAAAATAATTACGAGGAGTCTAATCCATTTAAGAAGTCTTGATTAGGCTACATCAAAACGATTCTACATAATAATTCATAATTGGTTTAACGGCACAACAAAATTAAATGTAAGGTAATCATATTTTGATAAAAAAAGACTTTTCACCGGTGCATATCCAAAACCCTTTAGGTAGGATTATTTAACTGTCCTTTACTATTGCTCTAAGGTATATGCATAAGGCTTCAAAATCTAGGAACTTCCTTTTCTATTTGAAAACGCTGGTTGGAGTGTTGTTCCGCTTAATCACAGTTTGTAGCTAAAAACTGATGGAGTTTTGTTTGAAATATGACAGAAATTCCGATCATGGTCATCAAAGGAATTAAGTTGTCTCAACAGGCTGTATTCGCTTCTCTTCAGATGGTCTCGGTGGACCATATATTGTTGATGCTAATTCATGCGGAAGATACGACCTCAACCCCCCCCCCCCCTACGCACACTCACATAGACTATATTTCGGCAAGCCAAAATAAAAGTTTAAAACAAGGAAACCTCTTTAACCAATACCATATTAATTTTAAATGGCATAATGGAAAAATTGAAATGTATATACACTAATGTGATACGAGTGTTTCTTTTAATACCATTTTGGCGTTATATTATATGTAATTGTACCCCAGTACTCTCTGTTACTTGTAGCCTTGTAAGCTCATCTGAACACGAGAAAAGAAGCCTTAAAGACGAATTTCTTGTTAACACTTTAGAGGTCATAATTTTAGTTCAATCTTTCTCAAACTTACTCAATATATTTGCCAAGGCTTGAGGAAGATTCCTCTTGATTTTGGTGATATTCCGACCTATGTCAGGGAAAGTAGCTTTACAGACATTTCTCTTGTTACCACTATAGAGGTCACATTATTGGCTCAATCTTTGTCAAACTTGATCAGAATGTTTGTTTAGGCTTGAAAAAGATCCCTTTTGATTTTTGAGTATTCCGACTTATGTCACGGGAAAAGGAGCCTTATAGACAATTTTCATGTTACCACTAAAGAGATCACAATATTGGCTCAATCTTTCTCAATCATGCTTAGAATGTTTATCTAGGCATGAAAAAAATCTCTATTGATTTTGGTGGTATTCTGACTCAAGTCACGGGAAAAAAGCCTTATAGTCAATTGCATTTATCGGGCCACAAGGATTTATCATATTGAAACTTTGGAAAGGGCCACAAACATGGCAAAAACTTCATGAAACTTGGTAAGAATGTTTGCCAGGTCTCAAGGGTGAAACCTATTGGAATTGGAAAAGATCGTTTTGAAAACACTGGAAAAGGGATGTAAATGACAGTTTGCTTGTTGACTCTAGAAACCACGTGGTCATATCTTCATGAATCTTGATTCGAATGTTTGACAGGTTATAGTGTTCAATCTTTTGGGAATTGCGAGTATCGTTTTGAAAACAAAGGGAGCTTAAAGACAAAATTTCTTATTTACACTCTAGAGGCAAAACAATGGCCAAATTTTCATGGATCTTAGTCGACCCAATTGAACTTGGTCAAGATCCATTCAAATAAAGGGGAAAGAGTAACTTGCATACAGTTTGTTTTCTAATTTTCAACTTTTGAGGCCAAGGATACGACACAATCTTCATGAAATGTTGTCAGAAAGTTTGTCATGTCTCAAGGATGAAACCTGTTGGATTTAAGAAAATTCTTTTCGAAATCGTTGGAAAATGGTCTAAATGACAATTTTCTTGTCTACACTTTAGAAACTTCAAATATAACCAAATCTTCATGAAACTTGATCGGCACGTTTGTCAAGTCACATAGTTACAACCTTTTGTAATTGCGAATGATACATTTGAAACACTAGAAAAGGGGCCTTTATGACAAATTTCTTGTTAACACCCTAGAGGCCGCAGATATGGAGCAATCTTCGTGAAACTTGTTTAGAATGGCTGTCTGGTTACAAGGATGAAAAGTGTATCTTGATATGAGAAAAAAAAGAGATAAGACGCCATAATGGCAATTTCTTATTTCCCTTTAGGGGCCATAATTTTTTTCAGTATGTAAGTATGTCTGTCTGTTCAAAAGGATCAACACTTCATGGAACTTTTAGAAGCGCCTAAAAACTTTTGTAGGAATCGGCAGACTATCATAAGACTACGATAGTGACTTTTGTTTAAAATGGCCCTCAATGGTCATTTAATAATCTCAAAAATCTTAATAGCTATTTCAATTTTGCTAGGTAAGGAGTCAGGAAACGACGGTGAGCGATGTAGGATCACAAGGGTCCTCTTCATTTGAATTCGGACAACTCAAATGCTTTGTAAACTTATAGGTGTTAAGGGGTTACCACCAATCATTGACCTTTTCTCTCATCTTTGTTTCTTATAATGAATGATGATTTTCTAACTTTCAGAACTGTTGGTATATTCAATCATGCCCATCATAATTAACTAGGCAATTGAGTCTGAAAGCTCCACCCACTTTGGCAATGGCACGTCTTTGTATATTAATGAGAATTGTTGTTATCTTATAGATATAACAATACAGTAGGGGCGTTTTCGGTTGAGAACAATTGTTTAATCCCTTTATTAAAATAAAATGTTTTCTTTTCGATAAAGTAAGTACATGATGAGATGATAAAATAACGATTAGTTCAATGTTTTACAGTAATTGTATGGTAAAACATCAATGAAATAGCTATAAATATATTCCAAGAACTCATTGTGAGAACTGGTTCCCAAGAATTCAAAACCTTAAAAAAACACAAGCTTTTGATAATCAAAAGAATACACTTTACTTAACAGGGCGATGGTACAAATGCGTTTTACTAATACTGTACAAGTCTGTGTTAATGGAGACCTAATAGTGAGAGGATATCGAAATTTGAAATACTTTTCTCTGTTCAATAAAACTTACAGGCTTGCATCTATCTTCATGATAGAAAAGTATTGGTGTTGTTTTTCAAACTTTTCTCTCTTGGATGAAAAATATTTCAAGATGCAGCCTGAATAAAAGTTGCTTTGGTTTTGAAGTGGGCATTTAAACTGAATCACTGCATCAATTGCACATGTTTATTCCTTGGCAATGAAAAGTGAGTAAAACAAAATAGATACTTTCTTGTTTAGTTTTACCGAAATTTTGACAAACCACCCATTTATAACGATTGTATCACTTTTAACTGGAATGTAACCTTATTCATTTATCATGCAATGAAGCATATATTGACATGATATCAACTGTCTGATAACATTACATGATATCAGCCTTCTATTTTAGAGACAGTTTGCATACACTTTCACCTAGATTTTCACCTGGATTACTTTGTTTTTTAAGAATGTATATCTATTCAGCGTTGAAAATGATTGCGCGATGAATAGAATAACACCTAAGTGTTTTGAAATATCAATGTTATATGGTCTCGGCTGCGAGAAATAACGTCGTCATGATAAACTCTCCCCACCGCGACCAGATAACATTAAGATCTAAAGGCACTAACATGTTATTCTCTATTTCTTTCTTGCCAACGTCCTTTTACTTGAAAGTAATATAATCTTCGGGCGACATTCCCTGGAACTGGGTCTACACGTGTTTTCTTGCAGAGGCACTCGATGAATTATCAGGTTTCATTTGGTGTTTGAAATGTATAAAGCCAAGTGTCCGTTAATATACGTTTTACATAGGTTATTCTTGCGGTTTGGTGAATGAACTTACTAGGGCTAAAATAGGACACCAAACAGTTTGGACATGGTGCTTTTGAATATCTGATGATAGATGAAGTAATCATGTATGTGGAACCACACTGGTTGCAATACCTACACCATTCAGCCAAAACCTAGTTATCATCAAGTTTATCTACGTGTTATTTTGCACATACAAATAATAATTTCCAGAATTTTAGATAAGATGACCTCTAAGTTCCAAACTGTGACACTATATTTATATCGCATGATACACCGTAAGAATATGTAATACAGTGGAATGTGTTCCAGTTTTGTACCCAAGACAAAGTACCACTTATCTTAACTAGATCGCATACCTATCTTAGTCACTCTTAGTACTTACATTGCTTAATTCTTAACTTGAGCTTTATTTTCGGGTACCTTTTTGCTTCTCATTTTTATTAAGATAAAAAAGCATAATGAGTCCGTTTGAGATTTAAACGTAGATAATGTTCTCCGGAACAATTGATCATTACTGATTATGATTCTACTTGAGTATGTACTGTTAACCACTTCAATAAATTAACATTCATCGCAATCAAAACCATTCTGAGGCGCTCAATAAGCGCTCAATTCGTTCATTCCAAACACTCACGCAATCCATTCAAAAACGCTTCAAAATGAGAAAAATAGATCATCAGCTACATTTAAAATGAATATAAATAGAAAATAATCCACGATTTGACTGAAATAATTGAAATTGTAAACGTCTGATAAATTCTTGACGGAATAGGAAGCTATTTATAGAACTTGTGTACATATTTTGGTAATGAATATCGCTTATGTAGTTCATTTTGAGCAAAATTAGCGATATGGGATTACCTTCCTTTATTTTCACTCAAAACTCGCTCCACACACTCATTCAATTGAATTCCAAAATCACCAAAAAAATTCAACTTGTCAATTTCAAGATGTTTTTAACTGTACCAAAGACAAAGTAGCACTTATCTTAACCCTTTCCTGTTTTACAAAATTTGGACCTGTCCAAATTCAAAGGTTATGCAGACGAAAATTTAAAGTGGATTTAATTTGAAAAATAACCATTCTGTAGGGTAGAAAATAGTGTGGAAAAAGAAGAAATTGCTTATCAGAAGCATTTTCTTCTTTTTTCACAATGTTTTCTCTATCATAAAATAACAGGCACGTAAAAAGCAGCGATTAAACAGCAAAGGGTAAACTAGATCGTCTACCTATCTTAGTCACTCCTAGTAGATAATTGCCTTTCTTCATGAGAAAAGCTACAACCTAGATAGTACGTTAAGTGTTGATCCAAGTTAGACTGTACAGGTTGACTAAGATCGACTCTTCACGCAATCGGCTCATTTTCTGAACGAAGTATGATTGTAGCATCTCATGTAATAGTTTTTGAATACGACAACTGGTTGGCCTGTACTGGAACCAATACCTTTTTTTGATATTCATTTTATGGAGTTCCCGCAGGTCCTTATTCTCGAGACGGTTCTCAATCCAGATCTGTACCAAGATAATGCACCACTTATCATTTACCTGATTGCATACTTATTATTATTCACTCTTTGTCTTTGCGATGTTAAATAAACCGTGGCGTCCGTTATAGATATTGAAACGAAGACGATTTTTTTCCTGACAATTTGATTTTCCGAGACCATGATTCTTCTTGAATCTTTATCATGCCATAGCAATGACTTCCTTAATAAAGGAATGCATCGATTTTAAACAACAATTTTTTTTCATTTATCTTCCTTTTTACGAAACTTTGGTTGCAAACCGCGACTGCAGGCTTTTCAAGCTCTGTCAAATATGTTTTATGAGAGATTTACAACCGTATATAAGTTTTGTTTTATCTAAAATACAGCAACAACAACAAAAGCACAAACCAAACTTGCTTTTCTTTCTTCTTGAAAAATATTGATTCCAATGTTGAAATATTTGTAGGCTTAAAACCAAACATTCATCGCAAGGGAGTGAACCGTGCCAACATTATGTAGAATCAAACAAGACATTCTGTCTGTGTTAAAGTCATCTAACATGATTATTGTACCCCGTAACTTGTCATGTTGAAAAAATGATGTTAGTAACCATGGTACACCAATTATCGCATCTTTGTGTTTTTCTATATGATTCCTTTAAGCAAAAATGTTATTTCGATGATGACGCCCAGCGCGTGGGTGGATCCAAATATTCTAAGAAAAAACATTCGAGAAACTTTACAAGCCACGAAGTTTCAAAAGAAGATTGTGTCATTAAAAAAAAAAAGAAACATCAATGGCCTACATCTTGGCAAAAAGTATATCCGTGATCATTAGATTAAATATGTACCTCATTATTAAATGGGTTGACGTTTTGCCAACTGCAGGCTAATTGGACGAGCTGTAGCTTGTTGGATACATAGAAAGTAAAACGTCAGAGTCTTCATCTGTCTTTAACAGTTATTATAGACGTTACCTGTACGAGGTAGAGAGAATTTATCATGACGAGACTTTGTTTCTTAAAACAATAGTTTGTTTCTTGCTAAATCGATGAATATATGACTTCCTGTTGCGACTGATTACGTCACATTTTCTGCGTTAAAATCAACAGACATACTGAAATCAGTGGGAATCCATTAAACATTTTCAAAATTTCATCGATAACACGACCCAGTTTAGAAGCATTTCAATGGTATTCGGAAGAGGTTGTCAGCATGCCATGTGATATACGAATATTAATGAAAAGCAACAGATTTCGTATGAAATGAACGATGATATGAAAAACTTGGCAAAAACAGGACTATCAAAAAAATTTTTGCCTTGAATGTTAAAAAATTGTATATCAAATAGAAAAAAATCAACAAACTTAAAAGGGCAAGGCAAGAGAAGAGCAATTAGTTTTACAGTAATAAAGGTATGCAGGAACATATTTAGAAAAGAAAAACTCCGAAAATGCTTAAATTACTTGATATCACAGAACGAAGTGAATAGTGAAATTTAAAATGACAAAAAATAATAAAAATTTAAGCTCAGTGGTCAATGAAAAAAAATTTGGTCACACAACTTTTTAGTTAGTTGTGTGCGGTGATTATGTTTTTATTTTCGTACCTCCTTGAAATGAAAGAAAAACATTACCATAATCGCTTTAATTACAGAAAAAAAAAAAGTTTTTTCGCTATTCTGATTATACAATTTTGGAAAGAACAACATTAGGGCGTCATTATTAATGCAATTTTCTAGTTGATAGAGGAAAAAAAATATTTCAATGTAAGATCGTTGTGGGTTTCATCCGATAACACTAAATTTGGATATATCCACGAGTGGCGAGGCAACGAAATGAAAGGTAGATCGATCTTACACGAAAAACAAACGATCATTCTTAATGCAAAAATAAGGTGAACTATGAAAATTTTGGAACAAATTTTAGTAAGACGCGTCGTTTTGCAGCAACGTCATGCCGTCAGTTGATTACTAGGCTCAGCTAAGATAACGCCAACAGGAGTTAAATGAACGAAAGCCGCTTACGACTTTTTGGTTATTTTACTGATTTGACGACCAGGGGCCCGTTTTACTAAACGTCTTACGAAAAAAATAATCGTAAGTCAAAATCATAAATCGTACCTGGTATTTTCATTCATGGTTAGATTCCGCCTTGCAATATCTCATTGGAATCGTCTTTAGAAGACGATTCAAATGAGATGATGCATGGCAGAATTCCATATTTAGTAACCACTGCAGAAGCATCTTTAATTTTTGACTTATGCAAAAAATGATCGTAAGATGTTTAGTAAAACGAGCCCCAGATTATTGAGTGGTAATTCGTCGTTATTTTTATTTATTAATTTTTTTTTTTTCAATAATCCTTCTGAAACCATTATAGTGTGATGTCAATTGCACCTGATTTTTTTTTCCTTTCAAGTTTTAGCGATATGCTGCAACGAGTGTTGCAAGTTAAAGATACTGAGTGGGCAATGCACACCATACACACGATACAATTATCCATTTTCATCATAGCCATCATGTATAATGATGGAGCAATCAAGAACATCAGTGCCAGGCAAGGGTGTTTTACTCTGGTTTGCCTCTGGCGTATGTGAGATTTTCAAAGAAAAGTAACTTCCCTTGGTTTGTCAGAATACCTGAGAATCAATAAATACGGGGCTTTTCATTAAAAGAAATGCATTTTCCGTTTAATTATCCGAGTGTTACGGAACCTCTCCTTAGGGGAGAGGAGGGGCTGGCTAGGGCGGATCTTACGATACTCCTGTAGTAGAAGAATAATTACTTCGTGACTCCTTCCCTTAGAAAAATAGTATCGATGGCTCAGCGCGAAACAGTTATAACTCCCTATAAACATATAGGGAGTTATAACTGTTTCACGCTGAGTCATCGCTATTCGAGTATTCGTAAGAGTTGGAAAGGTAAGGTGTCAGATTCCGGGTGAACTCGAAAGATAATTAAATGTTTTCTCACCTGAGTATCGGGGTTAAAATCAGGAGAAAAAACATCATGTAAACAACGGGGAGTTTGGCACCTTTCTTTTACAGCTATCTATCAATCATCTATTGAATCTCATTACTTTAGACATTGAGGGGGTAATGTATGGCGGGCAAAATAGGCCATAACGGCGATGTTATTCAATAGTATTTTAATTTCATTTTATATTTTAAAGAAAAACTTGCAAATGTGTCCTTTATAATCATAGCACCGATCGAATAATTGTTCGAAAATCGAAAAAGAAACCGTATAATCATTCAAATCAAATTTCTCGCAAATATCATCAATTTAATTCAACTGAAAATATAATGCACTATCTTTCAGAAAATTGAAAATATAAGAACATTATAGTAATACAATATACGTTTAAAATAATATCTAACGAGGTTGGGAGAATTGATAATTGTCGAGGCTCTGTCGAGACATTTATCAATTCTCACAACTGAGTTAGATACTTTTTCATACAATACACTAAGTACGTATTATATTTATCTTATAACCTCTATTTGTCTTGTTTTCGTCGATGTTTCTAACTGAAATGCAAGTTTCTAAAAATAACCGAATTATATCTTTGTTCTAAAAATAACTATGTGATATCACAAAAAATATCATACGGGCTGTTATCATACGGCTATTCGAATAGTTATAAGATAAATGTAAATCTACTTGTCACCAAACTAAACTAGAAAAGAAGCAAGGCTTCGTTTAGGACTCAAAAATATTTATGAACGCATTAGTCCATATGAAAAGCGGTATGTCATTTCCTTCATAATTTGCGTAAAAGTTTGTTAATTCATTAGATCGCTATAAGTATTTCTAAAGATACATTGATGATTGCTATGTTGATTAAATAAAGAACAGCACTAATAATTGAGAGTTTGAAGAGTTGCACAAAAATGGTGCATAATTTACAAAATTATGAAAATTGTCGGCAGTTTTCGAAATCTTTTAAAAAAGGCTAATGGAACAAAATACAAACCCTGTCTAACTTGCTTACATTGCAATGTTCCAAATGAGATACCGGTTTTGATAAACGAAAGACCTCGAGTCATTTATCATAACCTGTTATCTAAGATGCTGACTTAAGTTCGAGTATTTTCTGACTTCTTTGACATGTTTTCAACTATCTAACATATTTTTTTTTCCTCAATCTGTCAGACAAACCGTACATTTGGAGGGCTTAAAGCACAAACATTTTATGTGTCTATACAGTGTATAGACACATACTATGATTTTGCTTAAAGTTTTCGATGTATAATCTGTGGTTCTTGTTGAACAAAATCATTGCAATGTCTCAAAGCTATATGAGAATATAAGATTTAAAATCTTTATAGCAGAGAAATACTCAATTCCACTAGAATTCCTGATATTAGATAGAAAATGTATTCACAGAGAATATCAAAGGCTTATATTGTGCAGCTTATCTCAGATAATTACAACTTTAAATTGAAATTAAAATTGTAAAATGCAAGAAAGCGAAGAAATAAATGAAAATAAAGAATCAATTCAGAACAGTCATAATAAATGTTATGCTGTTTCTATCTCTATTGATAATATGATGTGCATTTCCGCTGTGGTTACCATAGATACTAATATCATATATTTCAAATCTTTTATTTTTTGAAGCATCGGCTTTATTTCAAGACATCAAAAATTGTGGAAATTTATCTTGGCTTGATATATAACTGAATCAGTTTCTCTATAAAACGGGGTCGAACTGGGATTAACTCTGTGCTAAGCATTTGTTAAGGTGGTTTTTCCCTATAGCGACTGCCAACATTAAAGGTTCAGTCTGATTAACTAACGAACAGTAAAAAAAGCGGTCGTTAAAGAAAATGATCGCTTTATACACGGTTTGATTACAAGTAAGAAACATACCTTTCAGTTGAATATATGCTTATAACTGAGAAATTCACAATAATTCCTATGTTGTTAAAACTCAAAAGAATCGTCTCAATGAGACGATTCTGGTGAGTTTAAACAACACAGGGTTCCTTTTTAAATTAGTTAAGACCAACAAAACCAACTTTTTAAGATATTTTGATCTAAAGAAAGGGATTTTGAAAAAAGTCGCTTAATAAAAATGGTCGCTTAATAGACGTCGCTCGAGCATGATTGACTGCATATGTTTAATTATAGGAAATGTCACACAAAGACACCTTGAATCATTTTCCACAAATACGAAAATGATATTAAGGGTTAAATAGCCAGAAATCACAAATACAAGTTAAGGGGAATTCCAAAAGATACGGGGATGTTTTCGCAGTCAATTTGTATATAAACAAGGTCTACATGTTGTTAAATAGATTTATTGTTGTTTCCTTACTCCGGGTACTTGATGATTTGTCGAGATTCTGGATACTTATTTCAATATGGATAATAATTCGGTAATCTTTACAATTTTTGTTCATGTATAAATTCAGGCTTTTTGTATGGGCTTTTAACCACAGATGGCTGTATCAAAGAGCTTATAGGGATAAAGAAATTATTAAATAATGACAAGCTGTCTTTCAAAAAGTTAACATATTAACAAATGTTTGTGAAATAATGATTTTATATCGCGACCTATGCTTTCAAATATCTTGAAGTCATATCGCGGCGGCTTGAGCACCCAACAATGGATTCCTGGTATTTCTCACACAAGCACACCCGTTTAATCCTTTCCTAGCCTACATCTGTTATCCCACATTGGTCTATGATTATCGACGGATCGGTGGGAGACAAATAGTCGGAAAAGATGAGTGCTGCCAGCGCGGATCGAACCCGTGACCTTTAGATGGTTGTCCGATGCGCTTCCAGTGCGCTATGACGTCGGATCAAAAGATTCCAAGAATCACTTTATTTTTCATCTTAAACTTACTACCAGAGTAATTATTGTTACACCTAGTAAAGGCGTATATGATCCTTATGTAATACGTTCGGTTCAGTCGGGGTGGGGTGGGTGGGTGGGTGGGGGAGGGGGTCATTTAACTCTTTTGATTTCTTTTCATTTATATTTCTCTTTTTCTGTCGCATTCCAACACTTTATTCGACTCGAAGAAAATATGACACTGACATAAAACGACAAGGGACTACCAGGAAAGTGCAAAAGGTATCGATCCAGACCAGCCTGTACAACCCAAAATTCTTCTAAATCTAGAATGACTATTCCGCCCCTGCAGTATGTTCATTTTCGGTATGCGTACTCTGGTTTTACATCTGCTAGATTCACTGCCTTTTATAAATATTTGTTTCACGGGGTCGCATTTTCTTCCATTTTCGCGTGACGGGTCACAAATGCATTTACCTTCCATTACCTCTATTATCCCAGTAGTTTTAGCCAAGATGAAAGCATACCATAGTGTAGTGAAGGACAATGACCAGAAGTTAATTAGTGAAGCTATGTAGAATAATTCTTAATTATATTGACGATTATTTACGAGCTTCCACAGGGGTTCGGCTTATATTTTATATGTGACCCGTCACGCGAGAAGGGACCATCTGGGAACTCCGTAAAATCAACATTTGAAAAAGAGATTACTTCTAGTACAGGCCAACCAGAGGTCGCATTTCTAAAAGTCTTTCACAGGGAGGTAGATTGATTATTCAAGATTCAGAAAATTAGTAAAGAGAGAAAAGTGTCGACCAAAGTCAGTCTGCGCGATCCGCGCAGTCTGACTAGGGTTGACACTTTACGCACTACTCAGATGGTCCCTTTTCGCGTGACGGGTCACAATTATTAAAAAGACCTCGAAAAAAGTCATAATTATTATCATTACATGTGTTGAATTATTAAGCTTATTCAATTTACCATTCTTTTTATGTTGTATCTTTTACATGTATAAACAGTTTACATGTGTAAACAGCCTTGACGTTTACGAGATCAAAGAAACACTTCATTACTTACAATACAATATACAATACAAGAATTTGTTGCATTAAACAATATTACAAAGATTACAGTAAATATCAATATCAGTTAGACAAATAAGAGAAGTGCATGGATTAACAAAAGAACATATAGTTAGCGTGAACATATTTAATCAATTTCTACGAGAAAATGCGTAATGAAGTTAAGCCTAGTTTACATTTGGTCTACGGAGCCCGTACGGCGCCCGTATCTCGCCGTAAGCATAAAATCGTGCCGTGCCCGTGCGCTGACATACGGTGCCCTTGCGATCATCGCACGGTCTTACGGGCACCGCAGACACCTGCGATCTCGTTTAAAAAATTGTTATACACATCTTTAAAAATCGCAAGCCCGTAGCCTTGTGCAGACACCGCACGGTCGCCGCACGGACATCGCACGGAAGCCTTGCGATGATCGCGCGGAAATCGTACGATATCTTAACTATCAAACATCCAAAATAAAACCCGTAGAATCGTGCGATGACCGCACGGCATCCTCTCGATATCCGTGCGGAACCCGTACGATCTCCGCACGGGAATCTCAAGATTACCTTACGATCACCGTGCGACATTGTGAAGACATACGCCGCAGACCGGAGCTGTCTGCGATGTCCAAAAAATCGTAAGAAAAATCGCAGGCTGCGATATCGTACGGTGACCGTGGCAAATGTAAACTAGGCTTTTTTTGCTAAATTAAAACAACAGACTTCGATTTGTTTATCAAAAGATTAGTAAATTTTTACTTAGGTGCCAGGTTATCCAAACGTCTGCGAACGTTTAAGAGATTGAAATCAGCTAAGACACGTGTTTTTGCAGGAATGTGTGCTCAAAGAGAGAATTCTGAGTACTGCCTTGCTACTCAGAACGTAAAGCTGATCGCAGGTTGTCCTTGCCGACCCCTCTCTTGTTTAGAATTCCAAGAACCGTTATAGAATTCCTGGATCCGTTAGAATTTATACAAACATTTCATCTCATTCTCTAGTCTAAGTGTTGATGGCTATCTCAAGTGGCAGTCTGCTGGCCTGATAAACTGTGATAATCCTGGAGATGTTACAGACTTTTGTACCCTCGTTTGCTCGGACAGATTGAGCTGCCCTGCGTTCAGGGTGACAAACGGTTCAGACTTTTTGTCAAGTAATTCCCGCTTTGAACGTTCACTTACGTTCAGTGAACCCAAGGTTAAAACCTGTGTTTTATATGCTGCCTTTATCTGAACATGTAAATTTGTTCTTAGCTGAGCTCTTCGTTAAAAAAAGCTCATCCAAACAGTTTCAAGCTCATCTGTGATCACCCACCGTCTGTCATCCGTCCAGCGCCCGTCCGGCAACAATTTCTTAAAAACATCTTCTCCTGCCTAACCACTCGGCCAATCAAGCTGAAACTTGGCAGGGGTGTTCTTTTGGTGAAGCTCTTTAAAGGTTGTAAGAAAAGAATTTAATTATATCAACAACTCTGGTTGCCATGGTAACGGACAGGCCGAAAAATGCAGAAAATCTTCTTCTCCTAAACCAATAGGCCAATCAAGCTGAAACTTGGCATTGATGTTTCTTGGGTAAAGCTCTACAAACGTTGTTAAAAGGATTTAATTTCATCTAAAGCTCTGGTTTCCATGGAAACGGAAAGGCTGAAAAATGGCCGAAAAGTGAAGAAATCTAAGAAAAAGTTCTTCTCCTCATTAACCACAGGACCAATCAAGCTGAAACTTTGCAAGGCTGATTCTGGGTGAAGCTTTTCAAAAGTTGTTAAAAGATTGTAATTTCATCAAAAATTGTGGTTTCCATGGTAACGAAAAGGCTAAAAAATGGCTGAAATTGTCAAAAATCTAGGAAAAAGTTCTTCCCCAAAATAACTCGGTCAATCAAACTGAAACTTGACAGGGGTGTTCCTGAGGTAAAACTCGACTAACGTTGGTAAAATAATTTGATTCCATCAAAAACTCTGGTTTCCATGGTAATTGGGCGGCCAAAAAATGCTGGAACAAATTCATCTTCTTCTAGACCATTCGGCCAATCAATTGTTTACCTTGATAGGGATGTTGTTAAGGTTAATGTCTTCTTAAGTTTTTAAAAGAAATCAATTCCATCAATAATTTCAGTTGCCATGGTAAGAGAAAGGTTGAAAAATTATTCAAATTAAAAAAAAAACAAAATGCAGTAGGACTAAATTAGTCTGTTCTCTCAAAACCACCCTTAATGTACATCAAACAATCTCTGGTATTTATAACATGGTTGACAAGTTATGAGTTGACTTACTCAGGTGAGCGATATAGGACCATCATGGTCCTCGTGTTATAGCGTACAGCCTCTCTTTAACGCACCACAAGTGCTTTACAAAAAAAGACCGGTTGCTTGGCACCAAAAGTACCTTGCCATCCGCAATTCTGTTTGCTATGCTAGTCCCCTCATGATTGTTGCTCGCCGATTTTCATAAGCGCCCCAAGCAGCACCGTTCAGGATAGGAAAGCAGGAAATTTCCCCGGCTAATATCCGCGGTTTATTTTCCTTCCTGAGCGCAGGACCGGGCCAAATAAAAAAAAATAACTTTTTAAGTAAGATGATAGCCACTTTTTATAATTTTCCCTAAGTTTGTATGCATTACGTGAAATTCCAACACACTCATATGTTTTGCCGTACATACGTTGGTAATGTTGGAAATGTTATTTGAAAAAAATTATATTAATACATAAATAGTCCATCTTGCTTGAGCGACCACGTCTATCAAGCGACCATCTTTATTAAGCAACGGTTTTTCAAAATTCCTTTCTTCAAATCAAAATATCTTAAAAAGAAGATAAAAATAGTCATAGATTTATTGTAAATGAATTATATGTTGTTAAAACCTACTAGAATCGTCTCAATGAGACGATTCTATTGAGTTTTAACAACATAGGATTATTTGAAAAATTCGCAACAAGACACATATACAATAAAAGTTATGTTTCTTATTTGTAAACGAAATTTGAACTAAGCGGCCAATCTCTTTGACGACAGTTTTTTTTTATGTAGTCCCGCTTGTAGTCGCTTAATGCAGTGGACCCGTCAAAGTTCCGCAACATTTCGGAAGTTGTTGAAGTTTCACAATGTTCACCAAGGTTTCCTAATGAAAATAATTAGGAATCCTCGGTAAACACTGTTAAGTTTATTACTTTCGAGACGTTGCGAAACTATTACGGGTCCACTACCTTAATACACGGTTTACTGTAATTCATATGAGCGTCAAATCAAATTATCATGTTTTTGATTCGAAGATACAAAATTGAATTCCAGTGTTAAGATTCTGGGTTCGTTTTTATGAATAAGACAAAATTTAATAATTTTTGAGCAGGAAAGACAAGGAGTCTTGCGGCAAATCTGATAGGAGCTATTTGAGGAAATCTCTCTTTTTTCATCTTTATGATATAGGGTGAATCTGGATCATTTTACAGATATCAAAATAATGGGAAACTGAGATCATTTATTTTATATCATTCAAATCGGATATTAAAACGCCAAGAATAGATACAAATATATTGTAATGCATTTGGTGAAAATACACGTGCACTAAATCCTATAACGCGATTCGGATAAGACTTTCTTTCGGTGCAGATTTGCAAGTGCATTCAGATTGCAAAAAACGTTTTCGAATGTTTAAAGATTGAACCCCGCTAATTACGTGTGTACACGTGAAAAGCGGGGTAATATTTCTTAAACGTTTCGAACGCGTTTTCATCTTGATCATATAACTTGATTTATGTGGCTATATAGCACGTCTGTGTCTGTAAGATTTCAATTTGACCATTTCCTGATTTACAAAATTTTGGACCTGTCCAAATTCAAAGGTTTTGCAGACGAAAATTTAAAGTGGATTTAATTTGAAAAATAACCATTCTGTAGGGTAGAAAATAGTGTGGAAAAAGCAGAAATTGCTTTTCAGAAGCAATTTCTTCTTTTTTCACAATGTTTTCTCAATCATAAAATCACAGACACGTAAAAAACAGGGATTAAACAGCAAAGGGTTAAGACGAAATCCACCGTGACTTTTGTCATGGCGTTTTGAGGCATCTGTTCGTCCGTTCGTCTCTGAGATCGTTCACTTTTTTTATCAAATATATTCTCCCCAGAAACGAATATATGAATTTTAAACAAATTTCAAAGGAATGATCTACCGTGCTTTAGAAAATTCCTTGAAGGAATTTTGATTAGTTAAAAGAGTGGCCGCCAGTTTTATTGGCGTAACTTATTTCAGTTTTTGGTGACAAATGTTTTTCATATAGAAAAGAAATGCTGGATTCAAAACGAATTTAACTTATATGTTAATTGATTGACCCTTTATCAGATTGTTTATTTCTATTTATTTATTCATTATTCTTTAATTGTTGCATTCGTATTTTGTGGTTAGGGACTCTTTCATCCAGGAAGTGCTGGATTGGATATGTCAAATTTCACAGGGTCTATCCTTAGGCAGCATTTATCAGATTCGTCGAAAACTATTTTGATCACTTGAAAAACATAAACGGTTTCTCATAAACTCAGCAAAATAAAAAAATTTAACTGGTGACTGTCGATCAGAACACATTATGAACTCAAAAAAATATCAAAAAAATATAAACGCACCCATTCCTCTTCTAATGATGATCGCATTTGTTAGTTAAAGACAGAGGCTTTGAAAGAGAATTGTCCGGACAACAGAATTAAAGACAATAGAAATGTTGACAGAAATTCTTATGAAATACATATGTGATCCGTCAAGCAAAAAGGGACCCTCTGGGAACTCTGTAAAATGAATACTTGAAAAAGAGATTGGGTCCAGTAGAGTTCAGAGGTTGCATTTCATTTTTTTTTTCACTGGAGGATAGATTAATCATTGTAGAAAATAAGCACATTTCGAAAAGTGTCGACCACTAGTCAATCTGCGCAATCTGCGCTGTCTGACTAGGGTCGATACTTTACGCAATACCCAGATGGTCCCTTTTCGCGTGACGGGTCATATATAGATCTACATTTACATGTATATAAAAGGTGCCAACTATACTCAGATGTTTGTAAATGAAGGATAAATATCACACGTCACGCAACCATCTTGAAACTTTGTACAATGAATACAGTATATGAAAAAGAAATTGGGTTCAGCATTGGTCAACCAGAGGTCGCATGTCAAACATCCTTTCACTAGAAGGTAGATTAAACATTCTAGATTCAGAGGATAAGCCCATTGCGAACAGTTTCGACCCTTTTCAGTCTGCGCAAATCGCGCAGTCTGACTAGGCTCGTTTCTTTACGCACTACCCAGATTGGTTCCGTTTCGCGTGACGGCTCACAAATAATAATTCATTTGAATAAATGTTAAAAAAAAGGAGTAGAAACTTTCAGATCTTGAAAATGCAGGATTGCATGGTAATTGGCTACACAGCATTAATTTGATTATTTAGGGTCGCTTCATTACGAAGTGAAAAACACCTGGCCTGTAGACCGCAACTTATCAATTTCTTGCTTATCTCTTATCCATAGAACGGCATCGGTTTTTTGAGGATCTTGAGGCTTTGAACTGAGACAGGCAGAGGCGAGGTAAATAAATAAACACGTGTGATTCATTGAATCTGTTAATTTACGTTGCCATGGCAACAAAGTACATACACCTGAGAAAGATATTTTTTCTAAAATGATTAAAATTAGGAAAGATGTGCTTTTTTCTTGAGTGCTTCCAATTAATTCTAAATTTGTCTGAGATAACAAATCCAATTCACTGACGTATTCGTAAATCACTCTGGGTTAATGGTTTTCTGTGGAACTTTGAGTCAAAATGTTCAGAGTGAGATTGAGGTGATTCAAGAATATGGAAATTTTGAGAAAATGAGAAAATAACTTGAGTCCTTTTCATTGTGTTTCTTTGAAATGATACAAAATCTATTCAGCCAATTTAAAAAAGAAGATACACATCGTAAGTAGGCGACCACAATGTCGTAAATACAGCTTTGTTCAAGCTAGATTAACAACATATTGGTCTCCCATTGATGTCCTGATGTACCTTTTCTAACGTGTAAATACGTTCCGGTGTAAAATGTCTATTAGTGCGAGTATAAAAAAAATGATAAAAGAAAACAAAAAATTGTACTGAGACACTAATTCACAGTAGCCTACATGCTTTTGGGATTCGTGTTACTGAAACTTAATTATTAAATGCAATGATAAACAAGTTTATTTTGTTTAAAAAATGTGACCCGTCACGCGAAAAGGGGCCATCTTGGTAGTGCGTAAAGTGTCGACCTTAGTCAGACTGCGCGGTTTGAGCAGACTGACTAGGGTCGAAACTTTTTGCAATGGGCTTATTTTCTGACTAGAATGTTCAATCTACATTCCAGCGAAAGAATTTTTGAAATGCGACCTCTGGTTGACCAATACTGAACCAAATCTCTTTTCCCAATAAGTTCCCGGATGTTCCCTTTTTGCGTGACGGGTCACAAACATGTACAGTTTACCTCTTTTCAACAGTCGTTTTTAGGCAGGCATTTCTGCAAAAAAAAGATATCCTTTGTTGTTGGTACTATTTTGAATCTGCTCGAGGGACGTTTCAAATGAGTACCGACATAACATAACATAACATAACATAACATTTTATTCAGCATAAAACAGCATCTTGCATGTTTGAAGCTTACATATACATAATAGGGCTTTTGAAAGGAAAAATGAAATATTTAAATATGTAAACCAAAATACCCCCTCTATCTGTAGATGTGAGATAAAAAAAAATATCGTAATGTATGTTTTCGGTTATCGCATAGGAAATGGTTCAACACAATTCGTACGAAAAAGATTATAAGAAATATTGATTTCGGGGAGAGTGAAATTGAATTCAGATTTCGCGTTCACCTAGTTTTGCTCTTTTCTATTCCTGTAATATATAAAACAGCGATTCCAACAAAAAATAAAATGCCATACCTTTATGGATGATTCAGAGAAATACAATCCTTTACAATAACATCGCTCTATGCATAACTTCTTTAATAAACGTTCCAGGAACAGGCTTTCACAGATAAACGATATATGATAATTTTTTCATAATAACTATTTTTATTGTTTAAATAGATAGAAAAATAATACTGCTGAAATATCTAGAGTTCTAGGATTATCATAATTTTTGACTTGCCTGAAAAAATGGACCAAGAGAGGACGATAAACCTCCATAGAAGCATAAAAGGCGGGTTGTACATTAATGGGTTAATTCGCTACAAAATACTTTTGAATATTGACCCACAAAAAAATAAAACAATGGGAAAATGATTAAAGCTAATTCTATATACGTAACACATTTAGCATCTTTCCCACCTTTAATGGCGCTTAACATTTATGTCATCTTAAATCATTCAATTTTCAAATTTGAGCAGTGTAATATTTTGTCATCTTGTAGAGGGTTTTCCCCATTGACACAGTCTTTCATGTATTCTCTAGTCGTGTTTCTATCCCGTTTTTGCGTTTGTTTTTTTTTTTTTTTTGTTTTGTTTTTTTTAATAATGTAGAAAAAGGATGTTTAGCTATTAATTGTCTAAATGTTCTGCCATTTAGTATATAAACATGGGTTCAGAAAAAAAAAAAAAAAAAAAAAAAAAAAAACAACATTTAAACAAATAATTTCAGATTTTCTATAATTTAAACCTTCTATGCAAATCTACAATGTTTTTACCTCTCATTTTCTAGAACATTGTCTAAATGAAATCTCTCACGTATAAGTGAATTTAGCATGACTGTGCGTTTTGGTAAAGGGTTAAGCTCTTGGCTTATCAGACAAAATCTCGGTTAGACCAGTATCACCTCAGAAATATTGCGCCATATGTGCACTGCAACCCATCAAAGATATATGTGTGTGATTGATTATATAGCCGGGGAATTTATTTCGAGATTTTCGATCTTCTGAGATGAAATCACTTTTTAATGTTCTTATTATTTTACTGGAATAGTTAGAGTGGATTTAAAACAGGTAAAATTAAATGTGAATTTAGAAATATCAATTGCGGCTTTCATCATCATTTTGAATGCTTACAAAACGGAACGATGGAAAGGTCTGCATGTGTATGATTCTTTCAAAGACTCACCCCTCCCTCCATCTCTCTCTCTTTTCTCTCTCTCTCTCTCTCTCTCTCTCTCTTCTCTCTCTCTCTCTCTCTCTCTCTCTCTCTCTCTCTCTCTCTCTCTCTCTCTCTCTCTCTTTCTCTCTCAAATATTTGTCTTTTTCTTCTGTCGAAGCCGTCATCATAGCATAAGCACAGTTGGTAGCGCGTCGGACTACCATTCTAAAAGGTCCCGTGTACGAGACCGGGATATTTGTTTTCCACCGATGGCTTGATATCTGTAGACTTATATGTTATAACAGCTGTAGGCTAGGAAAGGATGATATAGTATTAATGGTGTGAGAATTACCTGGAATCCATTGTTAGATGCTCCAGCCGCCGCGTTAAACCCCATTCAAACAGTAAGTAAGTAAGTAAATAGTTTATTATAGTGACATGTGTATACATTTGAACATATAAATACAAACATAGATAGCAAATAAAACACCCGGCCCAACGGGCCTATATGTCACCTTTTTAATGAAATATCTAAGTTCAAGTAAAATTTAATTTAATGGCGATTATTCATTCAGCGCTTAGATTACAAGATGACAAGAAATTAGAACAGTGCCTACAAAATGACTTCTGAACTTGAGGTCGCCTTTCGCGTGAGATTCGCAGTATCTGCGCATCTCAATCGATAGGTTCGGCTTATTACGACAACCTATTCAATATAGTCATATATTGAATGCATTAGGAAAACAAACAAATTTCTTCTGTCGCAGTATTTAATAAAAATACAGTTAGGACGTCGTGAAATTGACACGATAAATAATTTTGGAATGATTTCGGAATTACAACGAAAGAATGTGTAGAGCGAAGTTTGAGTGAAATTCAAGTGAGGTTATCCAATATTGCTAATTAGCGAGATATATTATCTCGCTTTAATAAAATATTCGTAATTTTCTTTTTGTGTGTCTTCGTGGACATATCGGACACTTTAAAATCCACACCAAACAAAAAAATCGTTGAAATAATTTGATCGATTAGAATTAAATGTTGTCCGATTTGAACGACTTCGACATGTTTCCAATCATGATTTTGGTGCGATTTTGATCAATTACGCCGAGTGTTTGGAATGAATAAATGGTGCGCTGATTGAGTGATATTGAATGCTTTTGATCGCAGTAAGTGTCAATTTCGCATTGTTTTTAACTGTTTCTACACATTGTTCTGAAATTCTCTATGTAACCTATTTGCCGACCCATGCATTAATTTAGCCAACCACCGGGCAGCTAGCCATCAATCCGCCCGCCTAGCATCTTGACTTCCAAATATTAATCCATCAAACATCAATCCCTTTAGCATCTATCTATCCATCTATCAATAGACTTCATTTCATCCGTCCGTATGTTTCATCCGTAATTCGGTCCATCTGCCCTACCCGTCCGGGTCCCCATCATTCCGTCTGTCCAACCAGTAAGCTATCCACCATACCAGTCATCCGTTCGTCCGTTTGTACATAAATTCATCCATCAATCCAGCATTCGTTTATCTATTCAGTCATGGCAGCCATCCATAATTCAATTTATCAATCCACCCATCCGACTTTCCATCCTTCCATCATTCAATCTATCCATCAACCAATCAAAACATTCATTCATGGCTGAGGCTTCCCGATCCTCATCAATCATATCAACATTGGTCCGTTCACCCACCCATCCTCCCAAAATCTATCAATCCATCATTCAATATATTCATCCAACGATCCGTCCATAAAAACATTCAGTTAAAGCCGATGCTTCGATCTTTCTATCCATACATCTTTCTATCTTTCCATCCACCAACCATTCCATCTATCCCACAATTCATCCAATCTATATGTCAATCTATTTGTCAATCTACCTACCTATCTATCTATCTATCTATCTATCTATCTATCTATCTATCTATCTATCTATCTATCTATCTATCTATCTATCTATCTATCTATCTATCTATCTATCTATCTATCTATCTATCTATCTATCTATCTATCTATCTATCTATCTATCTATCTATCTATCTATCTATCTATCTATCTATCTATCTATCTATCTATCTATCTATCTATCTATCTATCTATCTATCTATCTATCTATCTATCTATCTATCTATCTATCTATCTATCTATCTATCTATCTATCTATCTATCTATCTATCTATCTATCAATCTATCTATCTATCTTTCTATCTATCTATCTATCTATCTATCTATCTATCTATCTATCTATCTATCTATCTATCTATCTATCTATCTATCTATCTATCTATCTATCTATCTATCTATCTATCTATCTATCTATCTATCTATCTATCTATCTATCTATCTATCTATCTATCTATCTATCTATCTATCTATCTATCTAGCTATCTATCTATCTATCTATCTATCTATCTATCTATCTATCTATCTATCTATCTATCTATCTATCTATCTATCTATCTATCTATCTATCTATCTATCTATCTATCTATCTATCCATCCATCCATCCATCCATCCATCTATCTATCTATCTATCTATCAATCCATCTATCCATCCACCCATCTATCCATCCATCTATCCATCCACCCATCTATCCACCCACCTGACCATCGATCCATCGATCGATCCATCCATCCATCCATCCATCAACCCATCATCCATCATTTCCTTCACATATTAATCTACCCATCAATTGAGCTTCCCACCTAACCATCGATCCATCAATCCACCCATCCATCCTTCCATATTACAATCTTCTCTTCGATTCAGCCACCTACCTATTCATCCATCCATCCATCCACCAACCCATCCATCCATTTTTAGGCAATTAAAAAAACTTTCTCGAACATTAAGAATTAGATTGAATGCTTTTCTAAAGTCTTCGGATGATGTCATTATTCGTGCACTCTGATTGGCTGAAATTCCTGTAAGAAAATTTTGAAAACCTTGCATGGTGTCAGATGAAACAGATGCACAATTAAATAAATCTATTCGATTTACAACAACGAATTCCAACATTCGGCAGATGTAAACAAACGTGTTCTTGACTGAAATCGAGCATTTCAAGATGCATTTGAAACGAACGAAACTGCAGATTTTATTCCGAACGAAAACAACCGTATTGTGGCATAAAAGTGCCAACACTTACAAAATAAATTAAAACGAAAAGAATGGGGGATATCGCATTTCTATTTCTTTTTCTCTTAATTTCAATGTTATCAAAATACCACGAAACTAAAACAGTTTACGCGAATCTTTTGCGCACTCTGAAACTGTGGCTTACAGTTCAGAACATCGTAAAATTGATAAGGTGAATTATTTTGGAATGATTTTGAATGAAATTGAATTAGTGTGATGAGCGAGTTTTGAGTGAAATTAAAGGGAGGTATTCCAATAACGCTAATTTTGTTCAAGATGAACAAAATTAGCGATATTAATTACCTCCCTTTAATAAGATATGCATACAGGTTCAATGAACAGAGTTTTGTCTTCACGAACGCGTAGTATGCTTGCAAAATTCGATTATGTCAGTGAAATCGTGGATTTTTCTACCGATTTTTATTTTGAATGTAGTTGTTGATCTCATCATTTTAAGTGATTGTGGAGCGTTTTTGAGTGGTCGGGGTGAGTCTTTGGAATGAATGAATGAAGCGCTTAGTGGGCGCTCAAGAATGGTTTTGATTGAGATAATGTCAATTTCACTATGTCACTAGCTGAATCACATAATAAAATAGGCTGAAATACGTCGAATACCACGGCTTATTTTCATCGGACACGACGGAATAGACTAAACAAGATGGCGATATTTCGCTTTTTGAAGATCTTCTGGATTCGGAAAACTAATTCTACATTCCCGCTACATACCTAAAGCTCAGCACGAAAGAGTTGTAATTGCCTATAAATATATAGGCAGTTACAACTATTCCGCAACGAGCTATCGATGTGATTATTTTTTGAAAAATGACCTTGGTTACTCTGCTTGGCCCAATAAAACAGCGGCAATCTCTTTGTGATGTTGCGGAGTTTGTCCGGCGTTTGAGCAGGACGGGCCACCGTACAGTTAAAAACATCGAGAAATTAAATTACATTCCGTTCAAAAACATTCCAAATCATTCACTCAGCACTCCATTCATTCACTTGCTTACCTGGCTCGATACTTTTCTATATTCTAGTGTGCAATTTTCAGAAATAAGAGATGAAGAAAATATTTCTTGATTTCACGAAGCTATGAAACTCAAAACCTCAATGCTCACAATATATGAATACATGAAGTTGAACCATACATAAGTGTAATTAGGTTGTTAGTTTCATACCTTAATAAGATCAAGAAATACTTTTTTAATATCTAACAATTTAATAACATAAAGCAAAAATGTAAGGATTTCTCCATAATGAGATATCACTTGACGGACTACTTTGTGCGGAAGCTTACATTAAGCTACTTATTCTATTTTTTCATTGGGAAATAAAGCCAATTTTCATAATCCGATTTTTTGCATGAATGTTACTATAGTACTATGGTAATCTGTTTTACAAAATTCAGTTAATGAAACAAGTGCCTGTGTATGTACTGGAGATACACATTTCCCATTTAGATAAGTATAATACTCAAATGATGATAAAAGTGGGCGAACAAATAAACAATAACAATGAAAACATTTGAAATTTTCCAAAACGTTTAACCAGTTTTCAATACGAATGATTCTAAATTCTGCACAAATTTTGATTACAATTGATCGAGAGTCGTCAAATTGTTTAAAATTGGCGATTTTCAAAATGCAACCTCTGATTGGCCTTTTTTGGATCCAGTTTCTTTATTTATATGTGACCTGCACGCGAAAAGGGACCGTCTGGTAATTGTGTAAAATGAATATTTGGAAAAGAGATTGCCAAGTTCTAGTACAGTCTAGCCAGGGGTCGCGTTTCAAAAACTCTTCACGGGAAGGTCGATTGATCATTCTAGATGCAGAAAATTAACAAAGGCGAAAAGTTTCGACCCTAGTTAGTCTGCGCAGTCTGACTAAGGTCGACGCTTTACGCACTACCCAGATGGTCCCTTTTTGCGTGATGGGTCACATATGAATTATGATCCGTGAAGCGAAAAAGAGCCATTTAGAAAGTGCGAAAAACGTCGACCCTGGTCAGACTGTGTGGACTGCGCAGGTTACCCAGCGGATGGTATTTTTGTAAACTTAATGATTTTCGGAATCGAGAATGATTATTCCATCTTCCTATGTAGTTTTGTTCGAAAGGCGCCTTATGGTTGACCTCTCGTTGGATCAAATCTCTTTTTCAAGTAATGATTTAATATATGGATTTTGGTCCTGTTTCTCTTGAATTGTTACAAGTTTATTTTATGGAGTCCATATTGGCCCTTTCCGCGTGACGAATATCATATTTCTATATCTTCTACTTTCAGACATACGACATGGGAACCAGCCGTGGTTACGGAGGGGGATACAGCGGAGGCGGAAGTGGGGGAAACTATCTAAATTCGTACGGCAACTCTCGAAATAATTACAGACAATCAAGTTACGAACCACGACTATCGTACGGCGGATCGTCCGTGATGGATCGTGTCAAACAGTTCGCCACCGAAAATAGAGGAGGGAGTTATACGCCCTTGACAAGCCGCAGGGCGGCAGGGCGGGACTATAGTGTTGGAAATTCATGGGATAGAAACTCTTCGCGCAGTGCTGGAAGTGACTATAGCAATAGATCGGGGTATATGTCAGACTTCGGTGGGAGTAATCCGTCCTTATATAGTTCTTGGGATAGAGCCTCGTCCAGGTCGGGGCGAGGTTATGGGGCTCATAGTCGTGAGACGTCACCCGTGACGTCACGAAATCCGCGACAATATGATTATAACAGTAGTGCGACTCCATCCCCGTATTCTACATATAGAAGTAACACAGATCTCAGGTCACCGTCTGCACCTCCCAGACGGTTTGAACGTCAAAACTCGTCACGGTCTGACGTCTATGACGAGTCGCCGAGGCCAGCCAGACGTAGATGGGAAACAGGAGTCTATGGTTCAAGTTCTCAGCGTGAACCATTACCGGAACCAGTGAAACACCCCCCTCCGAAAAATTACTCTGATTCAGATGACAGTGCCCCGGAAGATGATAAGGACCACATGTTGAGATACATGACGAGCCGGGGCACATCACCCATGCCGGAACCCGATAAACGAGACAGACGAGCACGTGGGGACAGTGCGTCCTCCATCAGTAAAGTTAAAAGGGTAAAATGTCCACAGAGAGAAACGAGAGGTCGAAACAGTCGATCAGATCTTCGTAAAAGGCGACTGGTTGACTGTTCTACACAAACAAATATCAGTGAAGCAGCACCACAACGGAGAACCCGACAAGGTGGTGAAAAACGAGGCTCCAGGGACGATATGGTCAAAATGGCGGCGCTGGCGTTGTTAAATGACGAAAATGAAGATAGTAGTACTGACCGGTATCATAAGTATCGTGACAAGTTTGCACAATCTCCCCCTCCAAAATCTCCAAACTATCAGAGTAGACAAGAATCTAAGTTTGGTTATGACAAGCAACCTGAACAGCGAGGGTGGCGTAAATCAGTGTACGAAGATTCACCTTCACCTAGATCAAGCAGAAACGAACAGCAAGCAAAACGTGAATCGCGGTTTAATGACAAGTTAGAGGTACCTGAAGAGAAGAGTTGGAGAAAGTCGGTATACGGGGAACAAGAAACCTCACCGAGTCGACTGAGACATTATCAGACTGAGGAAGATCTGACAAATATATCTGATGGCCAAAGAAATCGCAGAGGTCCTATGACAAGCACACCGAACAAACCTCCGCCACATCCGGACAGATTCGATACACCGGAACAAGAACCTCCAGTTAAACGGGACCGAAGGTCACAACACTCTCAGCATTCGGAGAGTGAGAAGCGTCGTTCACAGAATGAGTCCGAGAACTATCGCAGATCGTCTTCTAGAGATAGTATTCTTGATGATAAACCATCAAGACGTCGTAAACAGAGGACATCTAGTCGAGAACTACTGGATGAGCAGGACTCTCCCAGACAGAGTAGAACACCGCTAACACCAGACTCACTCTCACTCAGAGAAAGCATTGAAAAGGTCCATAACTGGAAACAAAACCTTCCACCATCAGACCACCTGACAGTGGAAACAGCACACAGACACCCCGAAACTGGTTTCCCTCGCAGTGATTCGGGAGAATACTTCTCAGCACACGAACATAATTCGCATGAGGGAGATCAGCAATACCGGGAAACAGTCTACGCACAACGAGGTCCAATGAGCCCAACCTATCAGGATCAAACCACGGACCAGGAGGAGGTCTTGTCACCAGGAGGCAGTCGGAGACGCCGGAACAGACGACATTTATCGCGGGAGCTGTCACAGGAAGGCAGCGTGTTTGAAGAAGACCGATCACATCATCCGGTCAACAAAGAACGTCTCAGGAAGTCAGAACTGAACAGATCACTGGAAAAAGAGAAGTACGAACAAGAGGAGTTAGAGAGAAGACAGCGTATTTACTGTGGTGAGGACCCAGATGAAGTTGATAGGAGTATCAGACAGAAGAGACAGACCAACTCCTCGGATGGCTACTCTAGAGATGACTCACCAAGTCGGAGGAGACGCCGATACGGTTCTCGACAAGGGTCACGTGAAGATAACCTTGACGACAGGGGTCCTCGACGCTGGGAGGGAGATCCGCATGCCAGTGATAGCTCTCAGTTTGGGTTTAATCGTGAAGGTTCACCGAATCGTCCATCATCGAAAAATAAAAGACGGAGTCGACACAGTTCACGTGAGGACATTCTTGATGACAACGCTAATCAATATCACCAAGATCAGTACATGAGACCTCATAGTATGGTAGTTTCGAACGAAAGCTTAGCTAATCTAAGCGCCGCAAGCTCAATCCCGTCCATGCATTCTGCTATGACAAATGAGGGAACTATACAAAATTCAGCATCCATGCAATCAATGGCTTCCAACGAAGTCCAAGAGCAGCCACCAGACGATCGCATCCCTCCGTCATCATCGCAACAGTCAATGGAATCGTCCGGTGGCTCACTACCAGATATTGTTCCTGGGGAAGAAGGGTCAAGGTCAAATAACATTTCGAAGAAGTCACCCAAATCGGCTCTTATCAGCGGAACGGTAGACATAGACAATCTTCTGAACTTCAGTCCAAATGAAGAAGAGTTTGTTGAGAAGGGTAAAATAACAGATGAGAGTTTGAAAGCCAGACAAGCTCATCTGTTGGACGCTCCAGTGCCTCGCGAACCATCGCCAATGAAACCAAATGTTCAAGGTAATTACTATTTTACTTTTTATTACATTCTAACAAACAATACTTCAAGCTTCACAATCAACTCATGACAGGAAACTTAGATAAAAAAAATCTAGTATGAATAAACGAAGATGTTTGGTATTTTAATCGTACTTAAAAATGCATTATCTCGATTGAATCATTCCAATCAAGGAAGTGAAAACTTTTCGTAGTAGAAAATTTATGTCACATTAATAACTAAGAAAAAAATTGAATTCCAGGTAAACAATTGTATTATTTCGTGTTCCTTCTTCTCATTATATCAATGCAACGATGCAGTTTTTGTAAAAAAAAATTGTATAAACACTATTTCGATCTTAATGAGAATTTAAAAAACGGAAATTTAAAATTGCGCATCCTGATATATTTTTAAACGATACGTTTATATTTAGAAATGATTATTTTAACAACGTCTTTTATCTAAATAAATGCATAATCAAGGGCACAAAATCGTGAATTAAAACCTAACATCCCATGCCCCAGTTGTTTCAGTTGTACCTTTGTTATGTTGGACAGAAGGTAAATTGATCGACATTGAGGAGCCCAAGAGCCGAATTTCGCCGCCATCGACCAAATCATCTCCGCCACCCAAGAAAGCCATTGTGGAGGCCGCGACTCCCGCCGGCAAGGAGATGATGGAGCTACTCCAGGAAAATAAAGGACTCGTTGTTATAGGTATGTATGTACATAACCGAAAGGAACACGCCAAAAGGGCCATTTTTGATTTCTGTAATAAACATTTACAATAAAAAGAAAAAAATTTAATGAAAGGACGATGACAATTATAGATTCAGATTGATTGAATGGAGTTTAACGCCGCTTTCAACATTATTTCAGTTATATCGCGGCGGCTGGAGCACCTAACAATGGGTTCCTGGTATTTCTATCACCAGTACAACCACCACATTCTTTCCTAGCCTCCAGCCGCTATCTCACATAGGTCTACGATTATCAACCCATTGGTGAGAGACAAATAGTCGGAAAGAATGAGTGCCGCCGTCGGGGATCGAACCCGCGAACTCTAGATTGACAGTCCGACGCGCTACCAACTGCGCTATGACGGCGGCTCATTATAGATTCAGAAAAGCAGACAAGTACCAAAAGTAACTGGTCCAAAAGTATCGACTCTATTCAGCCTGTGGAAACCATACTGCATGACTAGGATAGGTTCAAGCTCTTCCATGACGGTTCATTTTCACCCATCTGTCAAATACATAAAAAAAAAAGTCTACAAAGATTCTCTCTTTCTCTCTTTATGCATTCTTCCATGTGTGTATCAAGTTTAAAAACCATTCACACCGTATAAGATACAGCTAACAACATCGTGAAATTGACAAGTTGATGATTATGGAATTATTTCGGAATAACATCGAATGAGTGGGTGGAGCGAGTTTTGAGTGAAATTAAAGAGAGGTAATCCAATATCCAATATCAGGATGAACAAAATTAACGATATTCATTACCTCCCTCTAATAAAATATGTTTACAAAATCTATAATTGGCTTCCTTTTTCTTCACGAACCAATATACAATTTCAATTATATCAGTGAAATCGTGGATATATTCTTTTCATATTCATTGAGCTGTTGAATTTATCTTTTTTTTTCCTCATTTAGGAGCATTTTGATTGGTTTGAGTGAGTGTTTTGAATGAATGCATGGAGCGCTAAGTGAGCGATTAAGAATGGTTTTGATTGCGATGAATATCATTTTCACGATGTAACTAAGTATCAGTATGCATTAAAACGGGACACGAGCCTTCCTAAAAAATTTATGCAGTATTAACTCCATGTCTCTCTATTAAAACCTGTCTTTGAAATCCAAAAAAAAATTGATGAAATACATAACACCTTTGAAAATTGTATATTTCAGGGGACATACTAGATTTGTGTGAGAAGCCAAAGAAGCCTCGTTTCATCCGGGTACCAGGGGCGGATGAGGAGGAGTTTAAGAGTTTCCGTGGTTACGCAACAGCCAATGAGCTTCTAGAGAACATGCGCGTGGACACCAAACAGGTAAGCACCGACTTTCGTCTCATAACTGCACCATTTTGATCTCTTTCCAAAAAAAACAATAACTATTTTCGTCCACCGTCGATCTCATAATATTTACCAGTTTTCTCGCAAATGAGCCTGTGTGTGACATATTCAACAATTTCACATGTAAGCAAAGTAAACTCCCAGGCCATCCTGTGCATTTACACAGTCTAATCAGCCTGAATTTTATGCTCTTCAATCAGATAAGGTCAAAAAACCTCTTCAGACTGTCAGTAAATATTCTTTTTGTGTTTGTCTAGGCAGCTTCTAGTGCTAAATATTCATAATTTATGCTCATGTGAAATTGTTGGAAATGCCACAAATGTAGCATTAGATTATTTCAGTTCGTAATGCCATGTTACACTATGACAAAGATTCAAATGCAAACTGAATAAAAACAACGTGCAAACTGGGTGAGTTTTATCAAAGGTCTTGCGACAAAACGCACAATATAAGTGTCCGTCCAAATCAGTCGCACGATGCTTGACAAAACGGGCCCCGGTCCGGGTTGAAAGAAGTTGTAGACGACAACAAACGTTTTATTTCAAAAGTGACGGTTGCTAATACAATTTCTTATCTATTTCTACAATATTTTTTCATATGCATTTATAAATCTTGAAATCACAAGTAGGCCAACCTAATATTCAGGAAATGTTTAATAATTTATTCAAGTAAGATTGTCTAAGTTTCGCATTGGCAAAGGTTTGGTCAAGGCATTTGGCGCTCCGTCACTAAGAGCAAAATACAGTCGTATTTGAGTTGCGCTCACCAGACCTACGTTCAGGATCACAAATCTATGCAAATAGTTTGACAATTATACCTCGCTTTGCACGTACTCTTGCGTGCAAAGCGGGTATAATTGGCAACCTGTTTGAACCGTTTTGTCGTGTGAACGCAGGGCAGGTGTATTACTAGATGATGCGTATTCATGCTCAGACGGCGTCGACTGCCACTGCTTGCACTACCTTCACTGTTTTGCCTTTGTACTTTTCCCACAACCCATGTTCATGTATCACACGATTACACCAAGAAAGTAGTGACGGTCGGTTTTACGGGTGCTGTAAACCTTACGATTTTGGTTCAACAAAAATAGTGCATTTTTTAATCTCAATGCCACACAGAGGCCATGGCCGAAGACACAAAGAAAATGTATCGTATGGTCGCCGTATGGACATAGCATGGTAGCCGTAAGCCTTTATATTTTGCTTGCGTTTCTATACCTTTTTCGCATTGCGTGTGCTGCAGTCCACGCGTACGGAGACAGTACGGTCGCTTGATCCAGCCTACGATAAATCTAGTTGACTGATAATGCTCACAATTTCTGTGTGATAAATCTGTAGAACTAGCGTTTTTTGTTTAACATTCAGTGATGCCAATTTATAAAAGACGGAAGCCGTGTATTCAGTAGACACACAAAAAAAAATGCATCGCATGGTCGGCATCGAAGGTTAGCCAAGCGCAATGTATTTTGCTTATTAAATCAATACCGTGTGGCATCATACTGAGCTCTTCACGCCGGACCGGACACTGTGCGGATGCTGTTCGGCGATGTACCATCCACAGAAGATTGAGTTAACAGGTGACACGGTTCCCGTATACGAGCAACGTGTGAACGTTTTGCGACTAACATGCGATCGCTGCACGGGCACATACAGCGTTTTGTGATTGGTTTATGAAAAACTATACGGGTTCCCATGTTGACACAAAGTACAATGCCCAAAAAGTATTTAGAAATGAAAGACTACGATATCGCATGGCGTCCGTAACAAATGTATTTTTTTCACGTGTTTCAACTCGCGGCTTTTGGCACGAAAGGAGCTTCAACGGAACAGAGTAGAGAGAACGGTAGAGTTTGCTGTAGCCGGCTATCGGGTTGTAATACAACATGCCTCTGGTGCTTTTAATAAATGGCATCCGTGATCGTGGGTTGTGACAGCTCGGCGATACTGCGACAGTGATATAACATACATTAGAATGCCAACTAGCCCTGCGTTCAGGATGACAAAACTGTAAAAATTGTTTGCCAAGTTTATCCCGCTTTGCACGTGCTATTGCGTGCAAAGCGGGGTGAAATTGGAAAAAAACATTTTGCATCGTTTTGCCTTTGTGAACGCAGGGCTATTAAAATCGACAACGCACAGAAACTTGCATTATCGGTGGATTGAAGTCCTAGAACCGATGACTATAATTTGCTGATCCGAACGACAACGTATCGTAATATGGGAGACAACTCTTAAAAGCTTAATTCATGAAAACGGTGGCATTCCAGAGAAATATAAAACGTACTTAAAAAATGCTGTTTCTTTCATATTCTTGCGCTTAATATGACATAATGTAACATACAACATGATACTGTAAAGAAGATACATTGAATGATCCTGATATTCCGTCAAAAGTCAGGAAACCACAGTGCGAGACCGCGTCAAAGAGAGTCTGATTCCTGGCTGAAAATGTGTTAACTTATGTGACCCGTCTCACTAAAAGGAACCATCTAGGAACCCCATAAAATACTATTAACAGCCAAAACATTTTAAGGTTCATGTAAAGTGTTTGAGACCCAATATTTAGGGCACTCCATTAGCCAAGAAAAAGCAGTATGTCCAGGTATATTATATATCAAAATGAAGCTATTCGTGAGCACAAACAGTTAGGCAACATAAGACCGCCATAGCTATAGCGGTATAGCCAAAACCATGTGGAAAAGGGTCATTTTGTACAGAACAAGCAACTGCATGACGGTTGGATAAAATTGGCTCATATTTTAACAAAGTACAGTCTGGAGTACCATCCAGGTAGTTATAACAGTCGTATGTTTTTCAACTGCTTGTGCTCATAAATAGCTTCATTTTGATATATAATATTCCTGGACATACTGCTTTTTCTTGGCAAATGAATGCCCCTAAAATTGGGTCTCAAACACTTTACATGAAACTTAAATAAAGATTCGATAAAGTACTGATCATCTTGAAAAAAACCAACATCGGTTTAGGAGGATACGATAGACATTCAATATACATCACGCGCAGACTGACTAAGATGGGCACATTTTGCATTGTTCAGATAGTCCCTTTTCGACTGACGGTTCACATGTTGAAAAATTAACTTGAACTGTTCTCGTGATGGTCAGACATCAAAACAACATCCCAGCGTTTCAGACTCTCTTTCCTCGATGTTTACCAGAAGTGTGTTTTAAAATTTAACATTCTCCTGTTTTACAAAATTTTGGACCTGTCCAAATTCAAAGGTTTTGCGGACGAAAATATAATGTGGAATTAATTTGAAAAATAGACGATCAGTAGGGTAGAAAATAGTGTGAAAAAAGAAGAAATTGCTTTTCCGAAGCAATTTCTTCTTTTTTCACAATGTTTTCTCTATCATAAAATCACAGGCACCTAAAAAGCAGGGATTAAACAGCAAAGGGTTTAACCGTGAGGGAAAAATCCACCGAATAAGTTTTTTTGGACGTGAGAGACGATTTTCGATATTTTTAGTAAAACATTCGACGTCGTCAAGGCTACTCGTTTTAAGCCAGTGCAAAAATAGCTTCCGTCTCCTCGTTTAGATATTTTAGAATTCTTATTTAGCCGCTTAAAAATCTTATTGTTAAAAACGTAAGTCAAAAATAAAAGTTGCTTCTACAGAAGTAACTAAATACGGAATTCTGTCATGCATCATTTCATTTGAATCTATAGACGATACCAATGAGATATTGCAAGGCAGAATCTAACAATTGCAAGGCATAATCTAACAATGAATGAAAACACCAGGTTCGATTTGTGATTTTGACTTCTGATTATTTTTTCGTAAGAAGTTTAGTAAAACGGGCCCCTGGCTCCTTCAAGTCGAACAAGCAATAGTGTTATGCTGTTTAATGCCACTGTACTTCAAGTTCTAATACCACCCATATTAAGATTTTCATTAGGCCGCGACATTCAATTAAAAAATCTAAATGGTTGTAACTGTAGGCTTAATGATTTCTAAGGAAGTCGGTCTCATTGGACCAAATAACTGATTGGTTCACGAATGCAAGAAAACCCGTGACCGCCACAAAAAACAAACAAACAAACAAAAAAAAAAACCAACTGAAGAGCGGAGTAGGCAACTGCAGTTAGTCAGTTTAAATTTTAAAATCAATGAAAAAAATGAAGTTAGATCGGAACAACGAATAAGTAATCATGATTATCATACGTGCTGAAAATACTAGTTAAGACTGAAGAGAGTATTTGTTGTTTTCATTGAGGTGTAAAACTAATAACCTAATCAAACTGTATACGCAAAGCAAAGCGGGGTCAAACATGAGTGTGGTTAGGTTTTTAGTTTCATACCTCTATGACTCAACAAATATTGTCTTCATATCTTAGAATTTCGTTAAATAATGCAGCAAAAATGTAAAGATTTGACAGTCAGAAACTGGCAGATTTCGATTACGGGAATATTTTTTGCGGAAGCTTATAAAAATACCTGCGTACCCAATTTTTTTTCATTGGGGAATAAAGTCAACTTTTTAGCCAATCAGAATAATATGATGGACACAACTAAAATCAAATTATTAAAGCACAATTCCAGACCGCTCGTATTGTTCAGGCTTTCTCGGAAGTTTTTACCACGTCAGAATAGAGAAAATCAAAGGGCTGAAGCCCCATGCAGATTCATCGGATTAACTGAGTTAGGTCAACTTTTGCCTTACTTGAACAACTTCTTCCTAGATAATCACGTGGCCAATAAGTTGTGTAGACAAACTGAAGTAGACATAGATCTAAAGGCCTACAGACTGATCTTTGTCGAGGCTCCCGTGAAAACAGAAATCACGATTCCGGATTTAGTAGTTTATATCAGGCTCGTAGGAATGGGGCTGTGGCAATTTTTTCATATTTCGACTTTTTCTCATGACTATATAGAGTTTACCATGATGACTGTATTGAAATTATCTATATGACAAAAATCGGAACACTAAACAATTGTCTGTGAAATACGTTTGATTTATTTTTAATGATATTGACTAAAGATCCAGTCGAGGTTGTCTACTAGGGGCAAGGGTTGTTTATTTACAGTCATAGGCACTTTTCCGTTGTTTATTATGAGACTTATCGCCACTGCAGACGCACGCCGGTTGACATCAGACCGTATTTTTACCTGACCGCTCTTATCACCTGTTTCGCATATATACGCTGTATAAATGAATCACACAGGGGATAAAATACAGTGAGCAGTTGGCAGAAGGTGGAAATCAAGATGTAGTGTAATAAACGTGTAGAGATAAGAAGTGTTGGCAGGATTTATTTGATTAAATTATCTTAAAAAAGTTCTTGAAAATCAAGACGACCTGGAAATAAACTTTGAAACGTGTTTCGGATTTAGTTTTTACCGTCCCGCGAACGAAGATGGGTCAGAGGTCAAATGTGGGAATTTAGTAAATATTGAACATGGCGACATTCTCGTGTCGGGTTCAATACTTGGATGATACTGATCCATTTTCTAGCACAAACTTTCCAGAACCGACACGTCCGCCGACTTTTACATTCCATATAACTGTACCATTGATCAACCAGATCGGTGGTGTGCACAGACTCTTAGAAGCTCCTCATAAAGTTAGTTTTTACGGCTGAGTATTTTCGATTTTAGTTCAATCACCAGTGTAAACAAACAAGTGGGTGGGGTATTGGATTGTTTATCTAGGATTATTGTGTTGTGATAAGTGGATTTATATTTTGTCATGGGATGATTTGTTGTAAGGAATAATGGTTGAATTGTTTTGGTCGAATTGTTTTGGTCGATAATTTTTACTTGATTAACTTTTGTTTTAATTCTAAGGCCAATTTTTATTCAGCCATGACTGATAAAAGAAGCAAAGTCTCTGGCCAACGAAATATACTCTGTGTGGGATGCAAAACCAACATGTCATATATATTATATTGGCAAATCCAAGATTTTGATAGAGGGGGGTGGCAGTTGCGGGTCTAATTTTCTATAGAGGGGATTCAAATGTACAAAATTGTGGGGTTTTGTTTCCCTAGTCTTACCCAATTTTAAACCTTATCCTTCTGAATTAAATATTTTTAAACATTTTCAAGAATTCTCCAGGAATTTTACCATAACAGTAAAAGACATACAGTATATGCTTAGATCAGAATGAACAACTGTGCAGACTGATCTTAGTCTATACTGTCTTCCATAGTTTTGTTTCCAACAGGAATATTTCCTGAACAGCAGGAGAAGGGTTAATTTAGTTACATGACAATTGCTTGAGCTTCAGAGGGGGGTTCTTTTGACCCCCTACCCACCCCCCTCTGGATCTGCCACTGGTTTGAGTATACAAATAAGTGGGTTTGATTTCCTATGTGATTTAATTTTTTTTCATAAAAAATTAAACAAGGTGTTTGTTTGAACCGTCTCTTGATCTCAATGATCTGCCACTGTAATATACCATTAATATATATTTGTCTTGTCATGTAAAAAGGGTCACTCTATGATTGAAAAGCATAATGACAATGATAGCCTCTCAGTTACAGTCTGAAATTTATTCCTTTCACATAATATTTAAAAAACAGTTAAAACAGTTAATCACATTGACCAATTTTAAATTTTTATCATGTATTACAGTTAGAAGACTGTGCGCTTCAAATTTATCGCTACCACAATGGAGCACAAGGAGATTATTCCACATATCTTGATCTGGAATCAACTATCGATGAACAGGCAGAAGAGTTGGAAGGATTTCAGGACCAGTAAGTATCAAGTGCAGAGCTACAGATAGAGGGGAGGGGGGAGGATTTGGATTTCAAATTGAATTATTTCAAAAATACTTGCACAAATCCTATATTCAGTGTTCCCAAAAACCCCCAAATGGGAGTGATTTACCCCTAAATTGAAGCTTGTACCTCAAATTTTCATAATCAGCCTTCTTTGTGTTCTATAGAGGGAATGATGCACACTGTAAAATACCCATTTTTACCCCCAGATTGAAAAAGCAGTGGGAACACTGTATATTGTCAGTACTCATTTGAATCGTTTCCATGAAACGATTCAAATGAGTACCAACAAAATAGAGTTTCAATGTCATGAGAAATAAAGATTATAAAATGGCAATACCCCCTCTTATCTGTACATGTGATGTGTGTAACCTCAGCTTATTAGTTATTTGGATAGGTTATTTTCTAGGGTAGGAATTTCAAAATATGTAAATCAGGTGAAATGCAAAGTTGTAATAAAATACTTAACATTTATTCTATACTTAGTTTTTTTTACAAAGCTAATGTTCATTAGTAATGAATTGCTGTGTAGTATTATCACCTATACATTGATAAATCATTCTACAGAAAAACTTCTCTATAAAGACCATTAAGATTTAGACCACTCAGACCATTCACGGTCATACTAGCAGGGAGTCTGAGGTTTGGTCAGATTACTCTACACATAACACAAATGTGAACATGTGCAGGTTGATTTTTGTCTGAGCCTTTTTTCATATCAGGAATTTATCTGCGTTTAAGATGACCAGTTACACAATTGTCAACTTTTTTTATTTGCCAACAATATTTACTACAACTTCATCTGTAAAGGGCTGTAAAATTCCTAATTTAAGGTAGTGGAACTGTAATAGTTCTGCAACATTTTGGAACTCATAATCTTTCACAGTGTTAACCAAGGTTTCCTAATGAAAATCTGGATAAAGTTCATTGCTTCAAAAATTTTCAAGAACTATTACGGGTCCACTACCTTAAAGACTTTCAGTGAAAGGAACTTGTTTGTTTTGGACTGTACATCTAAGTGGAATAAACTTCTTGACATTTATATTTGTATGCTAGAGCTGGTTCTAAAATTAGAGAAGATCCAGGAGAAAAATAAAACATCAGCCAAAGATTAAAAAAGATAAGGGAGATCTTATCAAAGGGGATTTCCTCCTATGATTTGTAGATGTAGAATCAAAGGAACAATTCACCCTTTTGCTTGTCTACCTTTAAAAATAATATCAGTATTTCACCATGATTTTAAGTTACATACATGTAAACAAAAACATATATGATATTAAGGTAGTGGACCTGTAATTGTTCCGCAACATTTCCAAAGTCATAAACTGTTACAGTGTTAACCGAGGTTTCCTAATGATTTCATTAGGAAACCTCGGTTCTCATTGTGAAAGATTATGAGTTGTGAAATGTTTCCGAAATATTGTGGGTCCACTACCTTAATATCAGTCCCAATATTCTTTATGTAAATTTGATTTGAAACAAATTGCCAGTTTTTGGGAAATTTCAACTAATCAGTCTGGCTTAGACTCTCCCACATTGATGAAGTAGAAATTATGCTATGTTGTCTTAGGTCAAACAGCACATATGTGCACGCTGATCTCAGTTTATACAGTCTGCCAAAGCGGTAGCGATATGTTTTGGACTCGTCTATCGGTTCAATAAGTATGTTCTGAATTTAAGTCTACCTGATTGAGAAAAAATGATGGATGGTTACTGGGACCACTCTTCATAATTCGAGATTCATGACCCCCCATTGGATTTATTGCAAGTAAAATTGATTAATTAGGGGACTTATAGTGTAATAAAATCCCCTCACCTTAAATTAATAGGTAAAAAATTCCCAAAGAAAAAAGATAAGCTACTTTTTGTACTTAGATGTTTTTCTCTACAGTCTAAACCCTTAGCATAATAGACAAACACTCAAAGAAGTACTGATGGTAATTTATAAGTTTAGCCTAATGTCCTAGCATATATAAAAGAAGAATTTTTTTGTGGAAAAAGGAGAAAATATTAGTAATAGGGTATTTTAACATACAAGCACTTTTAATTTCTTTCCCGTTCACTGAAATAATGGTCCAATATTAACCCATGCAATGGTCATGAAATGTTCTGTCCATGGTTTTAAGGGACGCAAGTTTTGCAGACACAAAAATAATTAGCCAGGACCCTCAAAACTATGTGATGTGAGTCTTTTAGACTCTTAGGGGCTGAACTTCAGAAAAGAATAGAATGCTGCATTGAACATTCTTCAATTCTTTCCCAAAGTTCGGCCCGAAATATTGTAATAGTAATAATGATAATAAAGACTTTATTTTAAGAGGTTGCACAATTGGGCAAGCCCAGTTTTCCTTGTGGACCTCTATATTATATTAGTATACTTCTATCAATTTCTTTACCTTTAACCAGAGAATAGCTCTAAATCCATTAATACATGATTATAACCTAAAAGAAATAGTCTATACCTAAAGCAGGGACTCCAAAAAATTTAGAAAGGACCCTTAAGATCGCGATTATTGAGTCCTTTAGACCCTATTTTGTTGATGTCAGACTAAAACCTTGTTCTGTTGATTTTGATTCTGATAAGAAAAATATTAAATGGGGTGGAAAGTAGCAACTGAGAGAGAAGTGTTAAATCTCAGCTAGGTGCATGTTCAAATGTTTGTTTTTATCCCAGTATATGTGGATAACAGATGGCCAATAGGTGTTCTACTTATACACCAATTATATGGTGCTGAATTCAACACCTCAAGTTTTATAGAAGTACTTGGCTGGTCATTGGTATATCAATATTATGCAGTGGCGAATCCAGAGGGGTTTTTGGTGTGTTTGAACAAACCCATCCCCCTCCCCCCCCCTCCCCCCCCTCTGAATCCAAACTGCTGTATTGTAACGAACAAATTCAATTAAAATTTTGCTTTACAAGAAAAATGCTCCCCTTTTTGTAGTGTTCAGGTTACAGTTACTTAAAATTCTACAAATAAAAGATATCTGATATACAGAATTAAAAGAAAATAGTCTCCCAGTATCCCCTTCTGTATAGATAGGGATGCCATAGGATTATTCATTCAAATTCTATGGTTTCCATCCCATCAGAATCAAGATTTGATTTCGAAAATTGAAATGGTTAAAATGACTCCCTTGACAGAAAAGTTTAGGCATGGTTTTCCAGACCCCCTGTTTCTTTGAATTTGGACCCCCTTTTTTCTAAATGACCCCCAAAATTGTCAAAGAAACATTCATGTTGCAAAATTACCCCCAGTTTTGAACATAGAGGAAAAACTGTGTTTAGGGGTAAAAAATAAGGACATTTTTTGCTTTTTGGGAGTCAAAACATTGGTTTAAGGGACAAACATAAGCCCAGAAACAAAAGCTACCTCTGAAATTCTGTATAGCACAGATTGTCTAATGAATGATATAAGCACATAGATTGTACCTATGCAGCTATTATGGCATTCTAGAAAGCCAGTTACATAAGTGCCCATCACTCATGAGGTCTATTAGTTCATAACAATTGGTAATGATCCACAAACTCAAGGAATAACACTTATCATGAGTGTTATATATACTGATGATACTCACCGATGCCAAATGGAAAATCCTGTCCTCTTCTCTTTTCTGTCAAACTTGATTGGGATTTTATTGTTAGTAGGAATACAAACATTGCTCAATAGTTTGTCCTTTAAGTAACACATTATTACTCTGGGTGATTGAAAGGTAAAATGAGTATATTTTTTCTGTTGGAAATAAATCACAACAATAGTTTCGGAAAAAAAAGTTGAAACATAAGTCATTAATGCTCTGCCCACTTGCAGGTGTAAGATAAAAAAAAAAGTACATAAAAAAGGTATCATTCTTAAAAGACCTCATTTTACAGCTAATGAATATGTCTGTCAAGTATCAATTGAATACCTTTAGTAATAACAGAAATAATGTTAATTGTTGGCATTGTCAACAACATAAAGTACAACCATGACTAAACAGACAAATATTCCAAAGTGATGAGGACATCCCAACTTTTTATTCAAAGACATGTCTATATCAAGTTTTCCTCAAAATCACTTCTGCTGTAGTGATCACAATTACTGTTAATAACATCATGAAATTGACAAGATGAATGATTTTGGAGTGATCTTGGAATGAGATTGAATGAGTGCGAGGAGTGAGTTTTGAGTGAAATCTAAGGTAGGTAATCCAATATCACTAATTTTGTTCAGGATAAACAAATTTTTCAATCATAATTACCTCCCTTTAATAAAATACCCACACATGTTCTATAAATAGCTTCCTATCTATCCAAAAACCAATCAGACGCTAACAATTTCAATTATGTCAGTGAAATTGTGATTTTTTTTCTTCCTAAATTCGTATTTATTGTAGTTTTTGATCTTATCTTTTTAGTCATTTGAGCGTTATTGGATGCGTTCAGTGAGTGTTTGGAATGAATGATTTGAGCGCTGGTTAATGAATTTGAATCGTTTTGATCAGAATGATTGGCAATTTCATGATGAAATTAACTGTATTATTAAGATGCAAAAAAAAATTCTAACATTTTCATTGGTTAATGCTGACCTGACAAACATTTATATCTACAGTCGCTCTGGTATAATTTCTCGAATATTTCCTTAACCCTTTGCAGTTTAATCCCTGCTTTTTACGTGCCTGTGATTTTATGATTGAGAAAACATTGTAAAAAAAGAAGAAATTGCTTCTGACAAGCAATTTCTTCTTTTTCCACACTATTTTCTACCCTACTAAATGGTGATTTTTCAAATTAAATCCACTTTAAATTTTCGTCTGCAAAACCTTTGAATATGGACAGGTCCAAAATTTTGTAAAACAGGAAAGGGTTAAGGTAGAAATTGAAGCTGTGAAGATGGAAAATTTAGATGGAAATTTTTACTTGGTCATCAATATAATTTTCTATCAGCAGATTTTCTAAGATCGACCACATTCAGCCAAATTCCTGACATTTTCCCATCTTCTCTTCTTTCCACCAAATTTAAGTAGGTTGAAAAAGAATTAACAGAATTATTAGTATTATAAGTATCCCTTTCCTGTTTTACAAAATTTTGGACCTGTCCAAATTCAAAGGTTCTGCAGACGAAAATTAAAAGTTGATTTAATTTGAAAAATCACCATTCAATAGGGTAGAAAATAGTGTGGAAAAAGAAGAAATTGCTTGTCAGAAGCAATTTCTTCTTTTTTCACAATGTTTTCTCAATCATAAAATCACAGGCACGTAAAAAGCAGGGATTAAACAGCAAAGGGGTATGTCATGTGACTCTCCACTGTGTTCTTCCTACATATAACACCATGACTAAGGCCAAACAAGTGTCTCATTGAATATTCGAGATATTTCCCCGATATTTGTCAGCAAAAGTTTTTGTACCATTTTCTGTGATGTATAAATTAGTCAGGACAGATTTTGATCGAGTTCCAACATTGAAGGGGATGATTTACGATTACGTAGGTGATGTTATTGCGAGGACTTTGTTCATGCATGTACATACAACTATTTGTTTGAAGTTCTGAAGGTGTTACAACATAAACTTGTCATCATTGGTAGTTAACAGTCGAAAGATACTGTTCTTTGTAGAATCTTGCTGAGAAGGACAGGCTTCTGGTTTATGTGAATTATTTAAAATAATTGTGGCATAGGAAACAAGGTTTTTGTCTTAAAAGACTGGCATTTCCTAAAGCCCCCATTTCCTTTATGATTTGGACTAGTTAGTTCCTTTCAGAGATGAATAATATAAGCATGTCTATGACTAGGGTCAAATTAAGATAAACTATTACAAAAAAAAATCATTTGCATTATTGATATAAGTATCTTTGTCTTTGCTATAATTATCTAGTTCATTGTTGTCATATTATGGTATCTATGTTTTGAAATCTAGAAAAGTTAAAAAAAACAACAAAAAAAACGCAAACAAACAAACAAAAGTCCCCTTCTTGGCATGTATATTATGCTCTTTTATTAAAGCTTTTGGTGCTTAAAAGGGAAGGATATCTATTTATAAATGTGTTATAGCTCATTGAATTTTTCTCTGATATATATATTGCTGCAAAATAGATTATCAGCCTTCAGTTAATTATATCCATTTAGTCATTCAATAAGTATTTTAGCATAAAAAGTAAAATGGGCCATTGCCATGCAGCACCTCGGAGTCGGATATACTGTGATAGGTTGCATCATTTAATTTTAAGATTCAGAAAGAGGTGATGGTTCTGTTTTTAAACTTAAGAATTTCATTATATGTTCATCAAATCCCATTTTAATGGTACACATTGGAACTGTCTCATCAAGACAATTCCAATGAGTACCAACAACATAGGGTTTTGATGAGAAGTAAGATGTTTACATTTTCATCACTCACTTTTGTTTGGAGTCCCGATTGTGATGGACTATTGAACATCAATGTTGATGATTAACATTGACCCTGTAATGAACTCACGAAGATGGTCAGTTTCTTCACCTCCAAATTGTGATGGTGAGATTATAAAACATGCTTCATTACCAGCTTCATTTAGATTGTTGATCATGGTTTGCAATCTTGTAATGTGAAGAAGATATTCAAAATAGAAACAGAGAAAAAGGGATCATAATAATTTATCAGCCTGATTTACAAATTTCTTTGATTATTATCAACAGAACCACTGAGCCTCCTAAAGATTATTGAAAGCATCTTTAAACCCCTTTCAAACTAGCAAACTGAGCCTGCATGTGCAAGAGGATGCATGGCTTTTTCAATAACTGAGCAAATGATAAGTAGGTACTTAAAATTTGGCACAATTTGGAACCAAAAACCTTTTTACAGGAATTAACAAAATCTTTAACTGAATGAAACAGTATTATTGAGAATGTAGGCCTTCCAAGATACATAAACACCCTACTGGGTTTGACAATTAGAGAAAATCGTGGAATGTTTCAAATTATCTTTAATCAATTTTACCTTGATTACCTTTGATCTGTTTGATCTTGTTGAAACTATTACCTTTAGGCTATTTGAAGGTTGATTGCCCCCCATAAACTAGGATAAATAAATAGTATTTACTGTGACATTTTTCTCTGTGTGCCAGAAATGTAGGAGTAGGTCATGCTGTTTTCCTTGAAGGTTTACTAGTGAATGTTTGTTTGTTTGAATGGGGTTTAACGCTGCTTTTAACATTGTTTCAGTCATATCACGGACGGCTTGATAATCATAGACTCATGTGGGATAGCAGATGGGCGCTGGGAAAGGATGTAATGGTAGTACTGGTGTGAGACACCAGGAATCCCTTGTTAGGTGCTCCAGCTTCCATGATATTACTGGAATTGCAGCGTAAAACCCCTTTCAAACAAAGCATTCAGGTTGACAAAATGTGGCAAGCTGTTGGCAGATTATGCCTGGCTTCAGAGATGCTTTTGCATGCAAAGCGGGATATAATTTGCAAACAGTTTGCTGCTATTGTCATCCTGAATGTAAAGCAGAACTTATGTTTTGTATTTAAAAAAAAAATAATTATACCATTTCTTAAAGAACTCCCATAAAAAGTTGTAATAGATTGTTTTGATTCTGCAAATTAGTGGCTTAAAAGTTTTGCCTATATCTCCTTCATGAATAAATTATAAATTACTGCTTTAATATATTTGCATAAATCATACAGATATATAATAAAAGGGTGAAATCCTAACTTATGTAATAAGATCAACAAACTGTAAAAAAGGAAGGAATCTGTCAAGAGAAAAAGGACAATTCCTCAGAAGTGGGTAGTGTTTACCCTTGTAAGACTGCTTAGGCTCACAAAAGTTTGAAACCTTTTGCATTTCACTGATTTTTCTGAGTCTAGAATTATCATTCTACCTTCCTGTGAAAGAATTTTTGAAATGTGACGCCCCAGTTGACCTCATCTGGAACCAATCTCTTTTCAAATATCTAATTTACATAGTTATCATATGGTCCTTTCTTGTGTGACATATTTTTCAGTAAACTTGGTATTGATAGATGAAAAGAAAATATATGTATAAATTTGGGTCTTTAATTAATGTTAAAAACCATCAAAATGTTTGAAATAATACACCTTGAAGTAGTATTTGTTCTGTGTCATATATTGAAAGATGTTTTGTTTTAAAGACAATCAAAGTATCATTGAACTAAGTGGGTTGTTGAGATACTCCCTAGATAATTGGGGGTGTAAACTTATATAGAGGGCCTTTATCTTGTTGATACCTACCTACTAATCTACAATTATTGTTTGTAAATACTCAAGTCTTACCCCACATGAAGATTGGTCATTTATAATGCGACTCCCAAAATAATTTGTATAGGAAAATATAGCTTTTGAACTCAGCTCGTTCACAGAAAACCCAGGCCATGGTTCCGTCATTGCTAGTGATGGGCAGATTAATCCATTATAATCGATAATCAGTTAGTTTGGGCTTCCGATGGTGCTAATTGACTAAGAAATTACATAATTGATTAATCGGGTCCTAACACATAAATGAAAGCCATTATATTTTTTTGACGGAACTGACACCAGTTTGATTGCTCAGCATGAAACAGTTGTAGCTGCCTATATGTTTATAGGCAGTTACAACTGATTCATGCTGAGCCATGAAGTTCATAAGAAAAATCTGCTGGATCAGGATGAGTCTTTAGGTAATGAGTTGTAACTAAACTTTCAGATTCTATTCTTCAAAGGAACAATAGGAGGAATACTGTAATAATTGGTGGACGTTTATTTTTCATAAAATGATTGTACAATCAATCATACTCTGAAATAAAAACCAATCATCGATTGTAACTTCGAACCGACTTCCAACACTAGTCATTGCAATGTTCTTTTCTTTCATACTGGCTATCATTGCCATTATGTGCAAAAAATTTTTATAATCCCAAATTTGACTCTAGTTTACAGATTTCTCAATGTCCTTTATAAGAGGAATGTTGTCATACGCTTGACCAGATGTTAAATCGAGGCCCCATGGGACGGTGCTTTACACCGAGCACGTTAAAGAGCCGTGGCGGATCTCAGCAGTAGTTTCATCATGTTTCCTTGCACTATCCCCTGTAAGAACTAGCTGTCTTCTGGGGGCGTTGCTTATATGGGCATGTGCTTCTGTAGCGACGATAAATAAACGGAAATACACACACACACATCATCAATTTGAAGTTGAACCATATTTGATTCTCATTTAATATACCTAAGGGTCAGTAGAAAATGATTGTAAGACCCTACATAGATATAGACACTTATCATAGAATTGCTCATACCCCTCAATAAGGCATCTATGGTTCATCAGCTTTCATGTGAGATTTGTTTTAAACTCGGTTAAGTCTTTATTTGAGTTAAGAAGTTTCATGTTTTAAAGGTTACCGTCTATTTAAAAGATAATTGAGGATTTATAAACATAGGTGTATCATTGTTCTACTGATTATTAACATACCTTTAAACACCAAGCTTTTTACACCAGTGAAAATGTATTCTCCAGACTAAATTAAATCTAATTAGTTGATATTTTACAGGTGCATCATGCATTTTCAAGTAAAATCATATACATTTCTTTTAAAAAGTTCTCATACTTGTAACTATAACCCTTTAAAGTTAAAGTTTGGTTTAGTCTTGTTTTACGATATACGTATTCAAATGACTTTACCAGGGGTGTGGAAATACGAGTTTTCTCCACTTGTCCCTGGACAAGTAAAAGCGGATTTTCTACTCGTCCAGAATCAAAATGAACTTGTCCGCTAAAGAGTAAATAGAAGAATTTGAAAAAAAAACATTGCCTTTTGATGAAGAAAATGCTGGTATGCAGCATTTTCTTCATTAAAAACAATGTTTTCTACCCTATGATATGAACATTAGGATGATTTCTCTCTTAATTCTTTTAAGTAACATTCCAAGATTAGCCCTGGTATTTACTTGTCCTTGGACAAGTGGCTTAGAAAAATTTACTTGTCCTCAAGTACAAAAGCCCGAGTCGGACAAGTCGGGCATGGGAATTCCACACCCCTGACTTTACACTATAACTCGCAATCACGTTGCATACTGGCTGTTAACCCTTGTCTTACTGAATAAAAATCTTTCAAAAATAATGTAAAATCAAAGTGCTTAAAGCACTGGAAATTACCAATTGTGATTATTGATTTCGGAAATGCATTGTTTTACACCTTTCTGGTTTAAAAATGAAATTCAGGTGGTATGAACTAAGATCAGACTGCACATATGTGCAGGCTGATCTTTGTCTTTACCTCCTGTCAAAGCAGGAATATTCTGGGTTCAGCATGACAAGGGTTAACATAAGGCGACTTCAGCTGCCACAGCACTTTGACTTACAACTCTCTCAGGTACCATTATACACCTGGGTGGAGAGGAGCAATGTGGAGTAAATTCTTTGCTAAGAAATTTTCCCATGGTCTTTTGGGGATTGGATCCTGGGACCTTTCAATCCTAAAGCCACCGTCCTAACCGCTAGGCCACAGACTCCACTTATTATATGATATACTTATGAAACTAGGGTTGCTTGCCTGAAACCTCATTGCTACCTTGTACAAAATTTGAATTATGAATTGCCTAGCAAAAAGTCTACATGCTTTGACAGCGTTTTTTATTCACAAATAATGTGGAATCAATGAAATCCAAATAATCTCTACATTCATCTGTCTTACAATGATCCAAACTTTAGAGCAGAATTCTAGAGTTTAAAGTCTTGCTTATGTTAATTTACCTAGTAATATTCCCCATGCATTTATTATTTTCCTAGTAGGGCGACCAAAATTTACTAAATACAGCTTTATTTAACCCTTTCCTGTTTTACAAAATTTTGGGCCTGTCCAAATTCAAAGGTTTTGCAGACGAAAATTTAAAGTGGATTTAATTGGAAAAATAACCAGTAGGGTAGAAATTAGTGTGGAAAAAGAAGAAATTGCTTGTCTGAAGCAATTTCTTCTTTTTTCACAATGTTTTCTCAATCATTAAATCACAGGCACGTAAAAAGCAGGGATTAAACAGCAAAGGGTTAAGCTGTATTTATAACATTTTTGTTGACAATTTGTTATTTAAATAGAAGAAGCCATATAAGGGTTTTAAAGTACTTGAACATGTCGTCAATGATGTATTTGATATATGGTATAAAACCTGTATTCATGACGTTGCATTAATATTACAGCTGATTCAATTAGTTCAGCCAGTGCATTCACAAATTATTAATGGGACAAGATTTAAATTATGGAGTATTCGATTGTGATCCCTTTACATCATTTTGTCAAAGGTCAGCCTGGCGTCTTTTCTCTCTGTCTGCCCATCAGTTTGTCTTTCATGTTTATGATATGATATATTTGTGCTTAATTAAACATTCATAAATAGCATCACTTACAGATGCCTTTGCTTGGCAGCTTAATGCTTTATACTCACAAAAAAAATTTAAGTCCAAAAAGCATCATAATTTACACAAAAATGCATCTAGAATTATGCCTTGATGGTATAGGTTTCTCTTTTGGTAATGAAAATTTGGTCCAAGTTTCATACATTCTAGATGCATTAAAACACCTATTAAGCAACCACTTGCGGATGAACCAAAAATTGGTTTGTGAAAGAAAATGGTTGTTTAGAAGACGTTTTGTTTACAAATTTTAAAACATAATTTTTCATTGAATATCTATGTTATTGCAAATTTCTCAATAATATTATGATATTAAAACATTGAGACGATTCGAGGGAGTTTTAAGAATATAGGATTCAATTACAATATATAAGACCAATATTAGCTACTTTTTAATATGTTTTTATTTAAAGAAGGAGATTTTGAAAACGGTCACTCTATTAAAAAGGGTTACTAATAGATGTGGTGGCTTGAGAAAATTTACTGTGTATCTCAAAATGTTTTAGTGTTTTGATTGACAATGATGACAAGGACAACAGCACCATGTCCGTAGCAATACCGGAATAAATTTTTGGGAACAGTCGATAAAAATTATCTAAAAACTTGACAATATGTCCTAGAAATTTCACATTTTGTCTCATTTTTGCATTAAAGAAATAGAATTATCGTTTCGATTTATATTTCATTTTGTGAACAACAAAAGCTATATTTTCACTCAACACTCTGCCACTCATGAGAATATAACTTTTCTTGTTTACTCAATGAAATATAAATTGATCTTACACTGAAACAAACGATTATCCTCTTTTTATGCTGCAAGAAAATTGTATTACAGTTTTTGGTTTACACCAGAATGGCTTCTTAAACAAAATAATGTGTAATAATTCTTACAATTCCTCAAAATGCAAGTCAGATTAGCCTTGGTGCTCTTGTGAAATGTTTACTTATATTATATTGACAATGGGAGAAAGGGCTAATGTTTAATTATACCACAGGAAGCTGTGTCTAAAATAGAAACACAGACTGAAACAGTGCCAAAATGATAACAAGCATTGATACAGAGGTCTCTACTGTATATCTGAAATATGCAAGGGATCTACCTATCATATTGATTTAGAGCCACTTTATACTTATTATATTCATGAATACATTTGAGCCTTTGTTTGACATTTCCAACAATCCACATGTTCACAATATTGAAACTCATATCAGCCTGTGCATCTGCACAGTCTGATAAGAGTTTTCACTACATGCTCAATAGATGTCCACTGACCTGAAATTGCTGTTCATAAACCAAAATTTATGATTCACAATAAACTATATGATTTCCAGGCTACTCAACGTCTTTCCAACACACACACATGAAATTGTTGGAAATGTCATGCACAGGCTCATTTCACATTTTGGAAACCGAAACTCGTATCTTTATTTTCAATAAGTTAGAGTTATGAATCCGCGACCTTTTGGGAGGTTTTAGTCAGCCACCAATGATTTACTGATTGCAGTATGTTATGTTGCAGTGGAAACCAAAAGTTGTATCTTTATTATCAATAAGTCGGAATTATGAATCCGCAACACGGTTGGGAGGTTTTAGTCAGCCACCAATGATTTGGTGATTGCAGTATGTTATGTCAACAGGTGTATCAATTGTTATCAGAGATGTCTAAGGCCATAGGTTAGAATCTCACTGGCAATATGGATGTGTTCCTTCTTGTCCTACAAGTCATTCTTGAGCCAAGGGTTACAGATACAGTTAATAACATCGTGAAATTGACAAGGTGAATGATTTTAGAATGATTAATGAATGAAATTGAATGAGTGTGTGGAGTGACTTTTGAGTGAATTTAATGAGAGGTAATCCAGTATTGCAAATTTTGTTCAGGACGAACAAAATTAGCAATATTGATTACCTCCCTCTAATAAAATATGCATACAAGTTCTATAGATAGCCTCCTATGTCTTCAAGAACCTATCAGAAGCTTTCAATTTCAATTAAATAAGTGAAATCCCGATTTTTCCCTAACTATTTTTATTTTGAATGAAGTTGTTGTTATATGTTTTTCAGTGAGTTTGGAGCGTTTTTGAATGGTTTGAGTGAGTGTCTGGAATGAATGAATGGAGCGCTGAGTTAGCGATTTAGAATGGTTTTGATTGAGTTAAATGTCAATTTCACGATGTAATCAACTGTACTTGTGATAGAAAGTTCAATAAGTCATGATGTAGCAATGGCTATATCCTGTGGTGTAAGAATGAAAGCTTTTTCAAAGCAGAGCTCATTGTTATGTTTTAACCCAAATTATAATATGACCTACATTGCAGGAGTGAAATAAATCTGTTTCATATTTTTGATATTACACGGGTGTTATTACACTAGTGGAATAACTATGCAAATGAGCTCAGAGCGAATAGCAACGCTATTTTGTAACCGCGAAAGTGATGTCATAATCTATATCTTGTGACGTCAGTTTAAATGGTGTTATAAGTTTCGTGGAATATTGAAATGTTGAATTACCCGAATTTTAACAACTTTTACCGAAAATTCGGGTCATATTATAAATAGAATATAAACATTTGTGCTCATGAAATACAGAATTTAATAAACTTGTCATCTAAAACAGATGAAAACTCGGCAAAGCCTCGTTTTTATCTTTTTATAGATGATTCAATTGATAAATTTTGTATTCCATGACCACTCATTTAATATCCTCTATATTTTTCACATCTTGTAAGATTAAGTTCAAAATATTGAAGTTGATGGTTGGTAAATATTTCCAGACTAAAGAATCTGTGGAACAACTATTGTTCTATAAGCTTTATTACTAAACACGATGTAATGTAATTATGTTATTCAATTCTGATGAAAATTTTATCTGTTTCTTTAGTACATACATATATGAAGGTAGAAGGCCAAGGTAAATTTTAACCAATCTTTAGAATGATGAGAATGATAGTCTATGTCCAATAAACATCACTGTTACAAACTAGGAAGTTTAGACAAGCATTGCATCATTATACACTCTGAAGTCCAAATTTAGAATAATATTCAATAAGTAGTTAACAAAGGCCAAGTTTGAGGAAGGACCAAAACCTGCCCTGCGTTCAGGATGACAAAATGGTCTAAACTGTTGGCAAATTATACCCTGCTTTGCATGTGCACCTGGTGTGTGCAAAACGGGGTATGATTGGCAAGCAGTTTGTACCGTTTTGCCATCCTGAAAGCAGGACTGTTCTTTGAAATTCTTTGGCATCTTTATTTTGAAATACACAATATTAAGAACTAGGACTGGCACACTCTTTGAGCCAACTAAAGAAAAAAATTATGAACCATTTAAGTTGTGGTGTCCTAGTGTAACCTGTTCCTGGTGACACATTACCTCAGACATTTTTATGTTTCAGGAATCAATCAAGTTTGATAATCATTGATAAAAAATGATTTATTAAACAAAAATTGTAATCTTCATACAGTGAAATTATGATTAGAAATGGTGCAGTTCTTGTCAATGACAATATTGTAACTTAAGTACATTTACAGAATGCAAACAGATGTGTTGGAAAAAATAATGTCAGGTTGAAATGTTGCTTTAAATGTTCATTAGCTTATATTAGATAGTTCATAAAATGTCTGTAAAATGTTTGCATATGTTTACATCTTCTGTACCTAAAAGTCAGTGGTGAATATATCAAGAGGTCAACACATAAGTATTGTAAATGGCTTTATTTATAGTCTTTTACATTAGTTCTGTACATACCTCTTGATATACCACATTTAGAATGATGTTCCTTTAAATGGATTTAATGATTCAGTCAGTTGTCTCGAATTTGACTTATAACAGAGGTCATTCTTCGTAAAAACTGTCTGTGTATGGTCATCATAGTCGAGAATCATTTGACCCAATATTTTCTGAAAATCATCAATAATTACCTTTATTATGTGACCAATTTGAATTCGTTTTGAAGCATAGAAGGTGGTAATGTGTCAGGAATTTTGCTGGACAAGGAAAATCTTTTAAAAATTTGCAGGTAAAAAAGTTATTGGGGACCAAGTAAAAATTCACTTGTTTGCCAATAACTTTTTTATCAGCAGACATTCGTAAGATCTTCCATATCTAGCAAATTCCTGGCGATTTTAGTCCGTCTCTGCTTCAAACACTTTTCAAAATGGTCCAGTATTTACAGAATAATTGAAAAATATTCAAAATGTTGTGTCACATGATTTCCTGCTGTGGTCATGCTTAACTTAGATAGAACGTACCTATTTCTTATTTGTCTGTTAGTGAATTATCCTGTCACCATTTTGATGTCATTTAGATATTTTATCCTGTTTTTTTTTAGCTCACCTGAGCACATCGTGCTCAAGGTGAGCTTTTGTGATCATTGAATGTCCGTCGTGCGTCGTCCGTCGTGCGTCGTCCGTCGTGCGTCGTGTGTCGTCTGTCGTCCGTCGTCCGGCGTCAACAATCTTAGTGTTTACACTCTAGAGGCCACAAATATGGCCCAATCTTCATGAAACTTGGTCAGAACATTGGGCAGGTCACAAGGATGAACCCTATTGAAAATGGGAAGGATCCGTGCCATATCAAGGGAAAAGGGGCCATAATGACAATTTTCTTGTTTACACTCTAGAGGCCACAAATATGGCCCAATATTTATGAAATTTGGTCAGAAGGTTGGCCATGCCACAAGAATGATCCCTATCGAAAATGGGAAGGATCCATGCCATATCAAGGGAAAAGGGGCCTTAATGACAATTTTTTTGTTTACACTCTAGAGGCAACAAATGTGGCCCAATCTTCATGAAACTTGGTCAGGATGTTGGCCAGGTCACAAGGATGAACCCTATTGAAAATGGGAAGGATCCGTGCAATATCGCAGGAAAAGGGGCCTTATTGGCAAATTTCTTGTTTACGCTCTAGAGGCTACAAATATGGCTCAATCTCCATGAAAATTTGTCAGAATGTTGGCCAGGTCACAAGGATTAACCCTATTTAAAATGGGAAGGATCTGTGCCATATCACGGGAAAAGGGGCCTTAATGACATTTTTTTGTTTACACTCTAGAGACCACAAATATGGCCCAATCTTTATGAAATTTTGTCAGAATGTTGGCCAGGTCACAAAGATGAACCCTATTGAAAATGGGAAGGATCTGTGCCATATCATGGGAAAAGGGGCCTTAATGACAATTTTCTTGTTTACCCCCTAGAAGCCACAAATACTATTAAATTTTCATGAAACATGATCAGAATAATGGCTAGGTCACTAGGATGAACCATATTTAAAATTGGAAAGATCCATGTCATATTACGGGAAAAGGGGCCCTATTGACTATTTTCTTTTTAGAGGCCACAAATATTGCCCAATCTTTATGAAACTTGGTCAGAATATTGGCCAGGTCACATGTAACTTGTTTAGAAAAGGAAAGAAATTTATGCAGCGATCATAGAAATAGAGTTATGTTTTTCTTTGAAAAATTTAATGATCTTTCAAGTATTTAATTTTGCTAAGGGAGAAGTCAAAGAGACGAAGGTGAGCGATATAGGACCATCATGGTCCTCTTGTTTAAAGAAAAAAGGCTTTTATCGCAGGTTATGTACCAGGATGGTTGGTGTTCACCTGTATGTAACAGCTACTTGAATTTGAAAATATATAGTATGCTCCTAGAGGTTACTGAACCTTAGTATAATGAATTCTAGGTTTAGCCCAAAACTATTACAAGTGCTTATTGTAATTTCAGGAATTGTTTGCTGGCTTCACATTTTGTTGTACAAAGAATGGTGCGGTTGATTCAAACTTTAAAGATTGTCTCTAAATGTCTACATTATGTGTTAGATGTTGTAAACAAACAGCATTTTATGTTGTGCAAAACGTGTTGTCAAAGTAAGATGGTAATTGCAATCCAATAAAATAAAGAATTCTGATTGAAAGACAAAAAAATCTGTGTCCAAACTGAAACATAATAGAAAGTTCATGTAGTCTAGCTTCATGTTGCACAGATTATGAATGGTGGGTGCTGTTTGTAACATAAATGCTTTAGTATACCATAAAATAAAACTGTTAAAGAATTGTATTGTCTGAAACTCTGTCCTATTTTCAGCTGCATTTTGGTCGAGAAGTGTTAATGTTAACTTGCTAGAATAGAAAAATTATAATAAAATGCTTTTCAAGACTTGCTTCATGGCCTTTCAATTCTAGACTAAGTTAAGATTAACCTAAGTTCTTACTTGATTTAAAAAAAAAATCTTATGACATATCCTATATCTCTCTTGAGAAGCAAGCCTGATATCTGTCATGCACACTTAAGTTGGTGAATGATAAATAATCACTTTGTGTTAAACAAACTCTTTCCAGGATGATTTTTTAGCTTTTCTAATATATTTAAATCTCTTACTTGACATGATAATCAGATATAGAATGTCAAATGATAGTTATTTTGGATACCTTAAGGCAATACCAAGTGTAATCATATATCATGTCAAAACAAATCTAGGCCTTAAAAACCATTTTGTAATGTGTCAGGTGATTCACTGGTCTGTCTTTTGCTACATGTAAATGTTAGGATGAAGACCACAAAATAAAACGGTACAAAAAGGACCAGTGATAAGACACCCAGTGTCATCCATCATTCAGTACGTTTAACCTTGTCATGCTGAATAAATTTTGGCTATAAATTTTCACCAAAATCAAAGGGCAAAAAGCACTGAAAGTACCAACTGTAGGTCAATTCTTATTTGAAAAACTAAATCTACTGACAATTCTGGTTTGAAAGTGACAACCAGGTGGTGTAGACTAACATCAGACTGCACATATGTGCAGGCTGATGTTTGTCTATAGCTCCTGCCAAAGCAGGCATATTCCGGGTTCAGCATGACAAGGGTTAATATGACTTCCAAGCAACCAATTTGGTGCACTATATAATTCATTTCAATGTTTCAAATATTCATATTACAGTTTCAAAAGACCTCGATCATGATTTGCACATTCTAAATTATTGCATTATTATGCAAATGATTTAAGACACAGCTGTTTCCATGTTATATTTCCCTTGTTTTATGCTTTTGTATTTTCCTAATCTCAAGCTATCCTCATGGATAGAGGTCAGAACAGCCATACTATCTCAATTTGCCTTTCAACAACTGTTGTTGATAATGCAATTACAAAAATGTAGAATGTGCAAGATAAAAGAAATAAAAGAAAAAAGATGACAATGAGAGAATAATTTGATATAAATCGAATTTATCAATTCATAAGTATAGGTATTCAACATAAGTTCATTTACATATAAAGAAACCAACATAAGTCCATTTACATGAGTTTATCAATTCATAAGTTTAGGTATTCAACATAAGTTCATTTACATTTAAAAAAATCAACATAAGTTCATTTACATGAATTTATCAATTCATAAGTATAGGTATTCAACATAAGTTCATTTACATTTAAAAAAATCAACATAAGTTCAATAACATTTAAAGAATTCAACATAAGTTCATTTACATTTAATCATTTCAACATAAGTATCGGGTAGTTGTTATTGAAAGCTTGCAACCCTAAGATAAGAATAGAGATGTTTCTTTCCTAGTTTGATATTTGAAAACTTTGTTCTTAATTTCAGAGGAGGAAAGTGTATATATACAGTTATGTAGAAAGAAGATATATGATAGTCATTCAATAGATTATAAATGTCCATCTATATATTTCAGGAGAAAGAATGCCTTAATCCTAAGAACTCAACTAACAGTCAGAGTACATGCTGTGATAGGTAAGATTATTTACAGTTGTTCTTTGGAAGAGTTAAGATATCATATATACCAAGGAGAAAATGCAGCTGAACATTTGCTCCATAATTATTATGAAGCAAATGTTCAGTAACATTTTCTATGTAATATATGTTACCCATAGATGAATATCTGATGCCTTTTGGAATTTGAACCAGGTACTTCTATATCCAAAATTGAGTGTTCAAACCCGTCCTTATAGAGGCTAGCTTATACAGACACCCCAAATACACAACAGGACAACACATACATTAAACAATCAAAGTGCTGTCAGCACTGTAAATCGGACATCATTGAGAGGCTGGGATAGTGCAATAGTTCGCCAATCAAAAGGGCTCAAATTTGGACAATAAAAGTTGGTAAAATATTTGCCCAATTTGTGAGTTTTTTGTCTTAACTCTTCATCTTTTCGAGGACATCGCCAGCTCATCCAACCTCGTGGGTCCGATTTTGAAAGTTTGCTGATTCGATAGCCCTCTGCTAGTCTAAATTATTTCTTAGCAGATTTTTTTACGTTGTTATAATGAGCACACGCCAAGCTGAAAGCTTGTCTGTTAATATTATTCCTCTCTCTAGAGTTTAAAAGCCTGTTTAGCAACAAAACATTTTTCATTAAACTATTTACAATTTTGATTACCAACATGTTTGTTTTTCAAGCATTGGGTTTTCCCAAATACTATAAATGCATTTTCCCTCAAGAAACACGTGAAATCGGCAACTATGCTATTTATATCTTTGGTTTCTGACCAATCGATTAAATCTAGCAGCACTCTATGATTATTCATGAGTTATTCTAAAAATAGATCGCTCTTACTGCTATCCTATATCAGTTTATCGTATGTTTTTGTCGGTTTATTTGTTGTTGAATAATTTTTCTTCATACTTAAATTTGAATTTATTGTAAATAGGATTGGAGCGTGATCAGAGTGCTCATTGAAATCAAATATTTCAAAATTACAAAATTATTTCTATTTGTTAACACATAGTCAACAGTACTCATTCCACCAGTAGACTTCCCACGCTCCCTGTCAGAGTGCAGACGACCATTGACCAATGACAAACAACTTAATTGACACATTTCGAGCAGACGATGTCCATTGCATCTACCACGTGTGTGAATTTACGCGTGGGTTTTGACCGAGTGATAATCATAACAGAATTTGATTGGTTGTCAGCCCTACAACTGGTAAATGACCGTTCGAGAAAAAAATCAGAGTAGTAATATTGTAAGTGCTACAAATTTATTTTACAGTTAACCTATTGTACGTTTCAACTCCTTTACTCAACCGAAAATCTTGTTATAAACACTGAAAATACTAACTGGTAATTACTAAAAGCGAAAATTACATCAAATTTTGTATTAGCATCTTCTCTATTTGTCGAAAAGTAAATAAGATAAAAACAAAGTTTGTAGATTGTGACTGTAAAGGCCGTTTCTTCGGTGTTTGAAAACACATTATTTGGTTTGAACACATTGCTCAGAAGATAAAGGTAAAAATGTAGTGGGTCAAACAGACTGGATTTCTGGAAACCGGTATAAATCTCCGATTTAAAAACCATATAATTTCAAAACTATATAGTTAAACTATTGCAAGCTAGGGTATATTCCCACTTTTTTGACTTGTTGAATTTAAACATAAATTGTTCAGCATTTTATGGAATGAAGCTTTTTTAAAGCCATTCTTGGAGTCTCAAAGCAAGCAATTGAAAGTTGTTTTGACTCTTGACATGCTGAACCCAGAATATTCCTGCTTTGGCAGGAGCTATAGACAAACATCAGCCTGCACATATGTGCAGTCTGATGTTAGTCTACACCACCTGTTTCTCATTTTCAAACCAGAATTGGCAATAGATTTAGTTTTTCAAATGAAAATTGACCTGCAGTTGGTACTAACAGTGCTTTTTGCCCTTTGATTTTGGTGCAAATTTTTAACCAAAATTTATTCAGCATGACAAGGGTTAAGTTTTTAATATCCGTGTTTTGTTATGTTTTTATGGTAGTAAACTATGTACTGAAAATGGAGAAATAAGACCATGGAGTGTTCAGATCTATTTGACATATATATTGATGAGTAATGAAAGGTCAATAAAAGTTGACAATGTTTGTTCCTGTTGGTATAAATGTGAAGTTGGTGACAGGAATAAGTGGTTTAATTAACAGTGTCAAGTATTATTATCCTAATTTTTATGTCCTTCAATTTTCAAGTTGTATGAGCAATGCAAGAAAAAATGGGGTGGAGAGGCATTACTCCCTTTGCCAAAAAAAATTAAAAAAAAATAAAAAAACACACACACACTCACATAACCCCCCAAAACAACACAACATTACTATCTCAATAGATAAATAGAGTGACTTTGATCATAAGTGTCTACCCTGTGTTAAGGATGATAAAAAGATGCAAACTGTTTTCAAATTATAACTGGCTTTGCATGTAAGTGTACATGCAAAGCGGGATATAATTTTAAAACAATTTGTACCCTTTTGTCATCTTGAATGCTGGGCTGTATTTGTTAAAGAGTACATGTACTTAATAATTGATAACTTTCAAGCTCAGGGATTAATCTAGCTCTGCGTCCCACGTCCTATACGCATTGTTTTTTGATAGGACACAATCATTTTACAAATGTGCGTCCCTCGGGACTCATAAAAATTCACTTGGTTGTCGGGGCGGAGATAGTCCGGTCGTAAAAAATCACATCGGTAAACATCGGGAATATACTATTTTTATACGCCGTCCATCCGTCCGTCCGTCTGTCCATCCGTCCGTCCATCCGTCCGTACGTCCGTCCACTTTTCTTGTCAACGCAACTCCTCCTAAGTTTCTGGCTGGATCTTCTTGAAACTTGGTCAATGTTATCACCTCAATTGGTAGATGTGCATGAAGGAAGGAATGTATGGTTTGTTGATTTTTGCCTGAGTTATGCCCCTTAATAACTTAGTCTCTGGGTCCACTTTTCTTGTCAACGCAACTCCTCCTAAGTTTCTGGCTGGATCTTCTTGAAACTTGTTCAATGTTATCACCTCAATTGGTAGATGTGCATGAAGGAAGGATTTTATGGTTTGTTGATTTTTGCCTGAGTTATGCCCCTTAATAACTTAGTCTCTGGGTCCACTTTTCTTGTCAACGCAACTCCTCCTAAGTTTCTGGCTGGATCTTCTTGAAACTTGGTCAATGTTATCACCTCAATTGGTAGATGTGCATGAAGGAAGGATTTTATGGTTTGTTGATTTTTGCCTGAGTTACGCCCCTTAAAAACTTAGTCTCTTGGGCTTATTGCCTCAGTTATGCCCCCTGAAAATTTAGTCTCTGGGGGCTTATTGAAATTGCAGCCTTGTGAATGCAACTCTTCCTAAGTTTCTGGCTGGATCTAAATGAAACTTGGTGGATGTTATAACTGAAATTGATGGATGAGCATGAAGTAAGGATTTTATGGTTCATTAATTTTACCATAAATTATGCCCCCTTAAAACTTAGTATCTAGGGCTTATTGAAATTGCAGCTTTTTGAACACAACTCCTCCTTACTTTTTGTCTTTATTTTAATGAAACTTGGTCATTTTTAATTTGGTTTTGTCAAAATAAGTAGTGTCTACAATTATTATTGTGAAACAGCAGCAAAGTGGCGGCGTATTTTGTAACGATGGCACTCTTGTTACGGTATATACTTTAGATGGACACCGTTTCCTTCAAAATGTAACAAGTCATAGGATTGGCTTATACATTAAATGCATTCACCTTTATCGAATCACAATCGCCGTTATATTGATTTCGTCGGCTTGGTTGTTTATTGGTTCCCGTATGTAAACAAACTCTTGACAGTCTCTGGGCTCGCTTTTGACCAGTAGATATTAGTCTTGAGGCACAAATTTTGAGAAATCTTCCTTAAAACATATTGGATAGCTTGTCTCTTGCATCCTTTTGACCTCAAGTTTTTTTTCCGTCGAGTACAAATAAACTGTCAACTCGACTCCGGTCTCGAAATTTGTTAGTCAGTGTTTGAGTGTCATTTACGTGTGAAAGACCTGAATAAGTTTAATGATCTAAATAATATGCATCCAAATCATTGATGAAACATATTGTCAGATATAATCTGAACACCTAGTTATAAATTAATTATGATGTTTAATTCACAGAAAACAATACTGCCTATTTTAACATATTGGGTAAAACTTGCTCAATTCAATTGTTAACACTGTGTATTAACAATCTAGTATTTCCCCTGTTTCAGTTGCAGGAACTGGTATTTGAAAAGTTAAGAAAAAACAACTCCAAGGGCCTAAAATCATTAACTAATATAAACTTTTTTACTCTTGTGCAAGGCAACTAAAGACCTACTTGCATATAAGTTTTAGTTAGAAATTAATTTTAAGGGTTTTTTTTATTTTATATTTAGGAATAAACTTAGGTCCCATTAGTTTGTTCTGGGACCCATTGATTTTGCCCTGGGACTCATTGTTTTAGAATCGAGGGGTCCCAGGACTCATAGGGTGAAATTTCTAGATTAATCACTGCAGGCTCCATGTGTGTAAGCCATGATGTGCTAACATCATATTTTGCAGTCTCAAAACAAAAATCTGCCTTGGCTATAAAGTATCCCTAGTACACATGACAGCCTCAGTAAAGATACATATGTAGGTGATTAGTACAGCTGTCAGACTGTTGGTTGTTAAATATCCATTATGTAAGGTCATCAACCTTGTTACGAACTGTAACATACTCATGTACTGCAGATTTCTAGACAAAAATGTGAACCTTCAGTGGTTTGTGTCCATTATTGAACTGCAAGAGTTTTATTTTCTTATTTGTATAATCCATGATTATTGCCCTGGCAGGATGGAGCCTAAGTTTCATCCATGATTAATTGGAGGAAATACAGTATCCCTAGTACACATGACAGTCTCAGTAAAGATATGTAGATGATTAGTACAATTGTCAGACTGTTGGTTGTTAAATATCCATTATGTTAGGTCATCAACCTTGTTACGAACTGTAACATACTCATGTACTGCAGATTTCTAGACAAAAATGTGAACCGTCAGTGGTCATTGTATAGTCGGTTTGACTTCTATATGGACCAACATTTCGTCGAAAATCTCAGAAATTGAATAATGAAACGCATATTTTTCTTGTCATATCATTTTTTCCAGCTAATACCATGACGAATTCTGTTTTTCAGAATTTTTGAATGTAAAATAATGATTTTGTCCGTCCGTCTACATGTTAACTTTCAGCATTTCATACCTACTTGTTACCGTATTAAACGGAACAGCGAATTGTATAACCAAAAATAGTACTGATTTGCATAGGGGCCGAGTCAAAAGAGTAAAATTTTAAGTGAATTGTATTACTATAAAATCATTTTTTTTTTCAATATAATCAAGTTTGTCTAAGATTTTTGCAACTGTTGGATATCAAATCTGTGTATATTCTCTCTTTCTTCAGAAACTTTTTGACCAGATAATTGATTATTGATTTTATTCATTCTGAGATGAACCCTATATTTACATGTTAAGACCAATCAAAAAGCATTATTAAACAAAGTAGTTGGGAATTTCACGAGGAAAACTTGATGAAAAGGCGATTACTAACGGTAAAAATCACGTGCTATTTAAGTTTAAGCGAATAGCACCGACGATATGCTAATTAGCATGTCCAAATAAGGAATAATGGACATTTCATCTGTCAAAAGTTTAGTATAAAACCACGTGTTTTTACTATATATGTTGACATTTTCCTACTATTGAACAGCCTCCATCACCCCTCGTGTTTAAGAACGGATAATGCGAAAATAATAACATTAACTAGATAGACAAAATCATTATTTTGAAATCATTTTATTTTCAAAAAATATTTTTGAAATGGTATTAAGCTGAAATTAAGATTTTACTACATACAAATCCTTTATTCAAACGCAATTTTATGTAATTGATGAAAAGGTTGGTCCATATAGAAGTCAAACGGACTATACATTATCTTATGGAACTGCAAGGGTTTTATTTTCTTATGTGTATAATCCATGATTATTGCCCTGGCAGGGCGGACCCTCAGTTAAGGTTTGTTGCACTTGAGGTTAAGATAAATCAGTTTTTATTTACAACTGCCCATGACTATAAATTGTGGGCATAAATAACTTTAGACCTTGGATCATCATTTTGTTACCAAACTCTCGTAACTTCAGCTTGTCCAAGCTTGGTAAGCAAATGGTTAAATAGGTTCACTTTCTCTGTGAACATATATCCTGTAGGTTTTAGGGTAAAGTTATTTGCACACCTTAGTGATAATTGTTGACTTACTTTTGAAAAAACCCAAGATATTGATAAGTAAACTGGCCAAAATATGTCACAGCTAAGCCACGCCCTGCCAGTTGAATAACAATCCAGAATACCTTATGATTAGAACATAAAGAATAAACTGTTCGTGTAGTATGTAAGGAATAGGTGTAATTATTTATTAATCAATCAGAGGGTTGTATTAGGGAATAAGAAAGTTGTACTTCAGATATCTTAAGGAAAGAGCATCTTTGATTGACTAGGCTGCGATTGGCAGCCGGATTGGCATCAGGATGACCAGCATGTCCAACTTATAGGGTCATCTAACCACTTCACCCCTAACCTATCAGTATATATCACATCCTAGCTGTAATAAGGGATGTTAAGTATATATGTGATTAGTAGAGATGTCAAGTAGAGACAGTTATATAGTCCTCATGTCAAGGCTGGGGTCAACCACTTCACAATAAGTGTGCCTTGTTGCACCAGCCATTTCATTCATAACTTTTTCACCATCTTAATGAAATCGTACATTGGGTTATTCAGACAGACTGCTATCTAACCTACCAATATTTGTATTATTGAAGCTTTTAATGTTTTAGGAAGAGCCTGACTATTTTTTGATTTGCCATACTAATATTTCAAATAAATCAAATTAATCATAATGTTATGCTGAACCTAGAATATTCCTGCTTTTGGAAGGTAGCATGACATTTTCAGCATTCACTGTGTCACTTTGCATATATTAGTCGATCCCCACTTGTTTGTCTTTTTTTTTTAGGAAAATATTTACAAAAAAAGTTTTTACATGAAACAGATCCTTGATTAAATATTCTAGTGTCAACAAAATAAATGAAATAAATTGGCTTCAAAGGGGGATTCGTTTGAGCCCCTCCTTACTCTAACTGAATCTGCCACTGATTTGTTTGCAGTAAATGTGTTCTGCCCTTCTTTACAAAAAGTGTCCTGCTTTGGACTTACTAATCATACATAGTGGGTACTATTTCTTAAATTTTTCATGAACATTTTGATAATAAACACAGGATTTAATTTTTCCAGGATTACAAAAGTAAAAGACTTAAAAAAGACATCAAATGAATGCAAGCTATGGTAATTGAATTTCATGAGTCTGTCAATAGTTGCAAAAACTCTACACTGATGGAAAACAAAAATAGAATTGGTAAAGGACAAAAAGGAAACATTGACACAAGTTTGCAGGATATATAATCAGTGTTGCCTATCATATTAAGTTGTTTATATTAAGGTATTTTGAGTACTTGAAGTATTTATGAAGTAGGTTTATCATATACAATAACCACTTAAGGACTAGCAAATATGTATAAACAGCATAAAACGGGTGCCAATTGATACTTTGCCTAGCTCTTAAAATACAATATTCAACAACATCTATATTTTAACCCTGTAATAGATCATGCCAAAATAACTAACATCTTAATACAATGTATTTCCACATGCAGAAGGCAAATGGATTAATATTGTAGCACTTTGAGAGGTCAGCACCAAAATATTGTTAGTGCCTATTTTATAGGCACTAACAATATTTTTGTGCTGACTCCTTGCGTCTTTTGCATGTCTGTATGCCTTTTCGGAGAGAATCTCCTTGATTAGTCAGTACCAAATTACATCTTACATTAATTGTAAAATCTAAAACACCAAGCCTGACAAGCATGAATATCTAGAATTGCTAATTGGATTATTAATAACGTAAAACCTGGAACAAATGATTGTTTATTTTGGACCCATAAATCAGGGTGGAGATTTTAAGAACTATCCCTTAACTCTCTCCTTGTTAATCAAGATTAAATCCACTATTTTGGCGAGTTTGATAGCAAAAGGTTTTATTTAAGGACTGAGTGTAGGGGTAGAATTGTTTGTATTGTATCTTAGAAAAAGTATGACAGTTTCTGCACATTGTTTTTAGCAGTATGGTCTGATCTTAGTCTCAATTTATGATGCTTTGTATCTCCAAAACATACCAAGCTTCACAAAAAAGGTAGAAAAAAGGATTAATGAATGTAGAATCTAATCAAAAACAGGTGTTCAAAAGATTTTCTGTTTTTATTCTCCTTTGTAATTAGTATCCAGTGGTTTAGGTATGAAGCATATATAAAATCCTTGAACTTCTTTTTACCTGCTTTATAATTATTTTACCAGACTAATTCATTCTTTTTTTGACCAGTCTAAATTTAAAGAACTTCTAGATGAGACCTAAAAGATGAAAATGAGCATATAGTTAAGTAATGAAAATCATTAGAGAACTGGGTTAACATTGTTAAAGTTAATTACTTCCCAAACCCTCAATGGCTCGGCGTGAAATGGTTGTAACTGCCTATACGTTTATAGGCAGTTACAACTGTTTCACGCTGAGCCAAGGATATTCTTCTTCATCCATCAATTCAAACCTCAGTATGTCTGAATCTTGTGAACACAACTCAGGGTCTCATTCTAATCAGACATCTCTCTACTTTTGAATTTTGATGTTGAAATCTTTGACTAAGTGCCGTAATCTTAGGAGGTGTGGAAATACTTGTCAGCAGGTAGAAAAACTCGTCAAATATGTCAGGCATGAGAATTTCACACCCCTGCAACTCCTCCTACAATTATGGACATATTTTCACTGAGGGTTCCTTGTCACTTGACCTTGCACATATTGTTGAGGTTATTTGATTTGGTTCCTAGCAAGTACTTGAAGATGTATTTTGTGACTTTTGCACTCTTATTAAGAAAATAGGCAGCCCTGAATTTACCAGATAGTTAACAAGAGTACTGCCTAAAGGTGCATACTCTCCGCTGGTGAGTGCTGGATGGTGAATAAAAAATCTAAGTCCAAAAAGGGGCATAATTTGCACAAAATCCATCTAGAGTTATCCTTCTTGATATTTGCTCTTATGATGCATAAAAGCATAATGAGAAATGGTTTTAATTATCATCATTGAGATCTGCTGGCTATACCCTTTCCTGTACAACCTCGGGATTGATAAGATTTTATTCTTGAGAAGATAATGTGGAAAAAAGAGAAATTACTTGTCACAAGCAATTTCTCCTCTTTCCACAAATTTTTCTACGACATAAGAATGCTTTCAAATTCCAGCCAGTTTCCATTGTCATGTCAGGGGTATGGAAATACAGAATTTCCCCAATTGTCCCCGGACATGTCAAAAATGATTTTCTACCAGGATCAAAAATAACATGTCATGAAAATAGAAAATTGATCAATTTTGGAAAAACATTGTTTTTAAAGAAGAAAATGCTGCACTCCAGCATTTTCTTTTTGAAAAACAATGTTCTCTACCCTTTGATATTATCATTATGATAATCAATCTCTTAGATTTTTTGATACCATTCTAATATTTATCCTTGTATTTACTTGTCCATGGACAAGTGGCATAGAGAAAGTACTTGTCCGCATGTAGAAAAACCCATGTTGGACAAGTCTGGTATGGGAATTCCATACCCCTGGTCATGTTCAACCTCTTTGAGGTGGCTGCCGTCATAGCGCGGTTGGTAGTGAGTCAGACTATCATTAAAAAAGTCCAAGGTTGGATTCCTGAAGGCAGCGCTCATTCTTTCCGACTATTTGACTTCCACCAATGGGTTGATATTCGTTGACTTATATGGAATATCAACTGGATGGTTAAGAAAGGGTGTAATGGTAGTACAGGTGTGAGAAATACCAGGGAACCATTGTTAGGTGCTCCAGCTGCCGCAATACAACAGAAAGATTGTTGAAAGTGGCGTAAAGCCCCATTCAAACAAACAATTCAACCTCTTTAAATTCAGACAAGTCTGAAATGTCCAAAAACTGGAAAGGGTTGATTATCATCCAGGGGATCTTTTGGATTAACAGATTTGTAAAGAGAATTAGTTTGGATCCATGAAAAAAGTTCATGGTGATATATAATACTTGCCATGGCTTATAGAAACCTGCTGGTGAATGATGGTGCCTTTCAGATGATGTTTTAAGATTAACATGTATTAACAAACCCCACCCTAATATACAAGAAAGCAAAGGAAAATCTTGCATGTAATACAGGAACACCATGGTTTAATTTCAATTCAAATTTCTTTACGAGATTAATTATTGAATTTGTCTTAAAATAATTATGTACAATTGATCCTAGCAAAATAATCCACAGCTGACAATTAACAAATGCTAGCTAGACTATTATGGGCATAGGACCATAGTACCATAATGTTATTATCAACAATAATAATAATGATAATAAAAGAAAAAAAATCCAAACAACTTAACACAACATTAAACATAATGAGACCAAAAAAACTTTAGCATCAAATCAGCATCTTTATGAAAGATTGATAAATGAGAACTGCTGATTGATTGGTAGTTTTTAACCCTTAATCCATATCTAAATAAATCTGGTTCATGCTAAGTGTTAATAAGTATTTAAGTAAGAATACCATACCAAACCACTGAAAATGTAATTAGATTTTGAAGATGGTTAACCAAGATTAGCTAATTATGGGCTTTACTCAACAGAGATATATAAGATGGTTAGAGATGGAAATGTGTTCTAAAATAGATTTACCTTGCAGAAGTTGACAGAATTTTTCAACAAAAATAGTTTTTTTTGCAAGTATTGTATTTTACATCAGCTTGCACCATAACCAGATCAATAATTCATTAGAAAAAAATTAAAGCAATTACAGAAAATGAAATTGCAGAAACTTTATATTACCTGTTATAATAATTTCATTCCTCTGTATGTGATTTTTAGTTCCACTGGCCTTATAGCGAGCTATTGTCATGGCGGAGTGTCCGTCGTCAGTGCGTGCGTCTGTCTGTGCTTAAACTTTTTCTTCAAGCATCTTCTCCTCCCAAACCAATGGGTGGATTTTAACGAAACTTGGTAGAAATGATGCTTGGGTGGTCCTCTTCTTAAATTGTTCAAGAATTTTGATTGACCTCCACATATAGGCGTGGCATTTTTTCACTTTGAAATCTTTAAAAATCTTCCCCTCCCAAACCATTGGGCTGATTTCAATGAAACTTGGCATGGAAGATCCTTTGGTGACCCTTTACTTAAATTGTTCAAGAAATTTTGATTGGCCCATAAATATGGGCATGGCAGGGCGGGGCTTATTTTGAGCCCGAAATCTTTGAACGACATCTCCTCCTGAACCAAAGGGCCAATTCCAATGAAACTTTAACAGAATGTTCCTTGGGTGACCCTTTACTTGAATTGTTTGCTAAATTTTGATAGGTCCATTGATATGGGCGTGGCAGGGCAGGGCCTATTTTGAGCCCGAAATCTTCGAATGACATCTCCTCCTGAACCACTTGGCAGATTTCAATGAAACTTTTCCAGAATGTTCTATGAGTAACTCTTTTCAAAATTTGTTTGCTTAGTTTTGATTGGCCCATAAATTTGGGTGTGGCGGGGCAGGGCTTATTTTGAGGCCAAAATCTTTGAACGATATCTCCTCCTGAACCACTCAGCCAATTTCAATGAAACTTTACCAGAAATTTTGATGGGTGACTATTTACTTTAATTGTTCAAGAAATTTTGATTAGTCCATAAATATGGGCGTGGCAGGCAGGGCCTATTTTGAGCCCGAAATTTTTGAACGACATCTCCTTCTGAACCTTATGTTTTAATTAGATGGGTAAAGGGATGCAGGTTCATTGTGATTGAGTATTTTGTGCAATATGGACCAGAACCAGTTAATCATTATAAAATAGGTCTTAAGAGATTAGGGAGTGTAAATGTATTCATTTAATTAAAGTAAGCTTTATTTAATGAAAGTTTAAAGATTTTAAAGCCAGTGGAGCGATACAGGCCCTCTTGGGCCTCTTGTTAAGGCCTTTTTTGACATTATTGAAGTTGTATCTTAGTGGCTGGTGCACCAATCCATGGTTTCTTGTCATTCTGACACCAGAACAACCACAACACTTTATACCATCCACTAGCTTCTCATTCCACTTTAGCATATAAGTGATTTGTCATGACTGTCATCAAATGAAAGACAAAAGTTCGCAAAGCCAGGATTCAAACTCGACGCTAAGATTGAAATCCGAAAGCTTTACCAACTGAATTACTAGACTTGGCATTATCTATAAGAAATTTATAGTCATTATAGATGTAGGGTCTCTATAAAGAGGGTTCAATTACAAAAAAAAAAAACCTGTCATCCCTTATCCCTGTATATCTAAGTTACATGGGGATAGGTGTGTGACAGGGTGTTTCCTATCATTGCAAAAAATTGTCAAAACCCATGGAAATAAAATGATAAGGAAACAAAATGAGTTCAAAGAAATGTCCAGGTAAACTCTAAAGTGTTGATAATTGCAATAGATTTGCAGACTAATTCTTATACATGGAAGAGTGAAGTTATTACTTCTATTGTCTTGCCCAGACAAAATTATCCTTGCCAGACCAAAGGTCATTATTCAACTACATTGTTCTGACACCTGTAAATAATAACCTGTATTTATTATCTACCCTTCGATTGATTGGTTCAGACTCAATAATCACTGATCACTGTACAAACATTCTTGTCAGGGTAGACATGACCGAATCAATGACCGAATTATGATCACTTTTCTCAGTTCTGATAGAGACTGATAAGTTCACACAGTAGAACACTGGATTTCAAACTCCAAGATCCTTAAATCGATGGCTCTGTGCGAAATAGTTGTAACTGCCTATAAGATTATAGGCAGTTACAACTGTTTTGCGCTGAGCCATTGCTATGTTCAACCCATGAGAAGACCAACAAAAATGAACCGTGTTTTTTTATCAGACAATACTTTAACTCTGTACAGTCTAATTTTTGTTGGGGGGGGGGGGGGGGGGGAGGTCATTGGTTTGATCCCAGTAGCAGAAGGTATCCTTTTTCCCATCAAAAATGTGTAATTGTTAACTTAGTGGGATAGCGCCCTGAGATTAAGAAATGATTATAATGATCAGGTTTGAAAAATACCAGGAATTTATTTTTAGGTGCTCAAGTTGTTGCTATATGACTGAAAAAAAAACATCAAAGTGATGTTAAACCAATTTAATCAATCAATAGCAGCCTAATTGAATTGCTTAAATGAAGATTTACGAATATTTTAGTTCATTTACAAGAACAAAATCAGCTGCTGTGAATTTAAATTAACCTCTCTGATAAGAGGCTTAATTTATAATTGATCTTTTTTCTACTTTGCAGAAAAACTTTTGAACTCCAGTGGCAGAGAACTGCGCCGTGCCTTATTCTCACTCAAACAGATCTTTCAGGTATTTTGATTGTTTTCATGAATGCATTTTCATATGGAGGGGTCAGTGCAAAACTATTGTAAGTGCCTATAAATATATAGGCACTTACAATAGTTTTGCATTGACCCCTCAAATTGTGCCTTAACAAAATAGATAGGATGAGTTTATATTGTTTTTCTGTTGTCTGTCTGTCTCGATGCATATCAAACTTAACAAAATAAAGGTTGAAGTTTGCAATAAGCTTATTCTAGCTTATTTAACCTACAGTGTACATTCATAATGTTGAAAGGTTGAGGTATTCTGTTCAGTTCAAAATTGAAACTTAGCTGTCTCAAGATGGTATCACACCTTTTGTTTTGATACAAAGACTTGTCATTATTGTGACATCATTTGTCCTATATCTCTATACGCGACTGAAAGTGGATGTATGTTGGCATCATCTTTTCCACTATCTGTCCGTGTGGATGTGCATACATACATGATACATTCTTCCTTAGTGATTTACGGTGGTTTATCAAGAAATAACGGTCGATTATCACTTGACCATGGTCAAAATTACGCGCTTTACGAAAATATGTCCTAGAAATTTCACATTTTTGCAATAAAGAAATAGTTATTGTTTGTTTTTTGAGTAAGATTGATTAGTATTTCATTTTGTGAACAACAAAAGCTATATTTTCACTCGTGGTTACACCACTTGTGAAAATATAGCTTTTGTTGATTACTCAATGAATATAAATTGATCTTACACTGAAACAAACAATTATCCTCTATATATATCTTGTGAATGCAACTCCTCCTACATTGATGGATGGATTTGGATGAATTTTTCACAGAATATTCATATTGTTGGAGTATGGTGATATTCTATTGAGCAGTTATGTGGCGACATTATGTTTTGACTGGTACTCTTGTTCTTGCATTGGTCCCCGACAGCGGCACTTGTTCTTTCCGACTATTTGTCTCCCACCAATGGGTTGATAATCATAGATCTATGTGGGATAGCAGCTGGAGGCTAGGAAAGGATGAAATGGTAGTATTAGTGTGAGATATACAAGGAATCTATTGTTAGGTGCCCTTACTACTGCCATATTACTGAAAAATTGTTGAAAGCGGCATAAAACCCCATTCAAACAAAATACAAATCTTGCATTGGTGTGGTCAGACAATAACTCTTTAATATGCAGGGATATTTCTGGCTCAGAATTTCATGTGCAAAAAATCTCATTCAGTCCGAACTTTTGAGAAATACCAATTTTCAATGGTAAATTGAACCAAATCCTTTGTTAAAAATACATTTTGGTGTGAGCTTTTTCTCTCATTTAGCCAATTTGAATGAGATTTCTGGCAGAATAATGAGAGAATTTACACAGATCTTGCCCAAAAATGATCCCTGAATATGTTAGTTTTAAATTCATATAAGATCCTACATGAAAATGTAAATTGTATTTGATTAATGTCACTTAAAGGCTTTGCTCTTTTACTGTCATATTAGTAGCTGTAAACATTTCTAGAGAATCTTATTCTTTAATTCTTTGTGGTGGAATATTGAGAAATAAAGGTAGATTATCATTTGATAAACCCACCGCTCTGCCACTGGTGAAAATATAGATTTTGTTGTTATCTCAATGATTAATAAATTGATCTTACTCTGAAACAAACGATTATCCTCTATACAATTCCAATAGGTGGCTGGAAATACTGATCAATTACTGTCATAAACTTTGCCCAAAAGAACATACATTAGACCACGGAATCTCATTATATACGAAAAGGGATCATCTGGGAATTCTGTAAATAAATATTTGAAAAAGATTGCTTCAAGTAGCCAACCAGGGGTTGCATTTCAAAAATTATTTTACACAAAGGTAGATTGTTCTTTCTCTGAAAATTGGCAAAAAGCAAAAAAGTTTTGACCCTAGTCAGTTTGCACAGTCCACGCATTATGACTAGGGTTGAAACTGTACCCACTACCCAAATGGTCCCTTTTCTTGTAATGGGTCACATAAATCAGGCTACCAAAGGAATATATTTATAATAATTATCTTTTTGAGATGCATTGAGCCCCCTTCTTAACCCTTTGCTGTTTAATCCCTGCTTTCTACGTGCCTGTGATTTTATAATTGAGAAAACATTGTAAAAAAAGAAGAAATTGCTTCTGACAAGCAATTTCTTCTTTTTCCACACTATTTTCTACCCTACAGAATGGTTATTCTTCAAATTAAATCCACTTTAAATTTTCGTCTGCAAAACCTTTGAATTTGGACGGGTCCAAATTTGTAAAACAGGAAAGGATAAAATGATGATTAAAAAAAAAATGTTTGATGTACATGTTGCATTTTATAAACTGGAGGCATATTGTGTAAGACAGTGTTTATTGGCACAGTGTTCTAGTCTACCTTTATCCAAGGTAGATAAGATCTACATACTGTTTTCAGCCTCACCCTTTACAATATCATGAATGCTTTTACAGTTTGTACCCATCACCTTATTCAGAAACAGTGTAGGAAAAGAAGAAATCTCTTATACCCCTTCCTCTTAAAAGAAAAATGCTAATGTATGGGTGCTATGCAATGAGTATATGCATGTACTTTTTAAAGATAAAAGATGTAAGAACACTTTTTGCAACCAAGTTATATTTCTTTGAAATTTTGAACAAAAACATAGGACTGATCAAGATCTGGGCCTGAGATTATAGCACTTTTTTGTACTCCTCTATGAATTTACCCAAACTTTATATTCAACTATCATTTTATTATGCCCCCGATAGGGAGGCATCATAAATTTGACTTGTCCGTCCGTCCGTCTGTCCGTCCGTCCGTCTGTCCGTCCGTCCGTCTGTCCGTCCGTCCGTCATTCCGTCCAAAAACTTTAACATTGGCCATAACTTCTAAATCAAAGCGGTGTCGGGGGCATTGTCATCTTACAGTGACAGCTCTTGTTTCTGCTGAAACACTTCAAACTAGTTAGATTGAAAAATGTCATAGCTCTAATGTTAAATTTTACATTTCTAGTGATGTTAAGGTGAAAATAGATAAGTAATAAAGAAAAAAAAAGAAATTTGATGAAATTCTATGGTTTCCATGTAAATTCATTTATTATTTGTGTATGTGTTACAGGATGACAAGGACTTGGTACACGAGTTTGTCAACAATGATGGGCTGGACTGTCTCATTAAGGTGGGGGCCGAGGCCGACCAGAATTACCAGAACTATATACTTAGAGGTAGGGTAAAATAACTCAATTTTAATTGGGGTTTTACGCTGCTTTCAAGTCTTTCAGTTATATTGCGGTAGCTGGCGCACCTACCATTGGATTCCTTGTATTTCTCTAACCAGTACTATCATATCATACTTCCCTAGCCTCCAGCTGCTATTCCACATAGGTCTACAATTATCAATTCAACCCATTGGCGAGAGACAAAAATCAGGAAGGATGAAGGCAACTATATTTCTTGACTGATTAGAAATAAAATATGACCGATTAACAACTGAAAGGCCTGCAATATGGCATTTTCTACCAGTCCCCCATCAAATCCACAGGTCTATGGCCCAGGGACTAGTGTTAGTGTTAATCTCTGTTAACACATTCCATGGTCACACATACTACGAGGTTGTATAGTTATCATCATATAAACTATATAGTTATGCATTAAGGGAGATAATTTCAAAATTAGTATTCCCTTGAAAACTCTTTTTAATGAATATTAATTCAAATGAGCATGGTTTTCCCCATTTAACCCTTTCCTGTTTTTCAAAATTTTGGACCTGTCCAAATTCAAAGATTTTGCAGACGAAAATTAAAAGTGGATAAAATTTGAAAAATAACCATTCAGTAGGGTAGAAAATAGTGTGGAAAAAGAAGAAATTGCTTGTCAGGAGCAATTTCTTCTTTTTTCACAATGTTTTCTCAATCATAAAATCACAGGCACGTAAAAAGCAGGGATTAAACAGCAAAGGGTTAAACAAATACACCAACTAACCATAATACCACTATTCAGAGATAATATAATTTGCAATATTCTGTATATTTCAAAATCCTCAGACAGGTGATGTTGTATGTAGATGGAATGAATGAAGTCATCAGCCATAATGCCACTGTACAGTGGTTATATTCTGTACTGTTACTTGTTATATGACAGCCTTGGGACAAGTGATTTTTATTTTGTAGATGGTATGAATGTAGTCATAAACCATAATGCCACTGTACAATGGTTATGTATTCTGTACCATTACTTGTTTATATTACAGCCCTGTGACAGGTGATGTTGTATGTAGATGGTATAAATGTAGTCATTAACCATAACACCACTGTACAATGGTTATATATTCTGTATAGTCATTTGTTTATATTACAGCCCTGGGACAGGTGATGTTATATGTAGATGGTATGAATGGAGTTATCAACCATAATGCCACTGTACAGTGGTTATATATTCTGTACTGTTATTTGTTTATATTACAGCCCTGGGACAGGTGATGTTGTATGTAGATGGTATGAATGGAGTTATCAACCATTATGTCACTGTACAGTGGTTATATATTCTGTACTGTTATTTGTTTATGTTACAGCCCTTGGACAGGTGATGCTGTATATAGATTGTATGAATGGAGTCATCAACTATTTTGTCACTCTACAGTGGTTATATATTCTGTACTGTTATTTGTTTATATTACAGCCCTGGGACAGGTGATGTTGTATGTAGATGGTATGAATGGAGTCATCAACCATAATGCCACTGTACAGTGGTTATACTCACTTCTGGCTTCCAAAGTATGTATTTATGAAGAAGTTATTAAATTATTTATGTGATTTATAATTCTATTAAACTAGAAAGCCATGAATGGCTTGTGTCGCTCCACAGGCTTGAATTTCTTGTAATAGCAAATCTAAGTTTTGACTAGATTTTGAGATATTTTGGCTTCTACTGATGTTGAAAAGATTTTCAAAGTTTCCACTATTATAACATAAAGAGAAATGACCTCCACCCATAAAAGACATATTTTTCTTCAAATCACAAAAATCTTTGGCTGAATGATAATGGATCACCCAAGGACCATACTAATGAAGTTTGCTTGATATCCATCAGTAACATTCTGAGAAAATGATTTTCAAAGTTTGCACTATATAACATATAGAGAAATGACCTCCGACCATAAAAGACATATTTTCCATCTGATCACAATAATTTTTGTTAGACTGATAAAGGGTCAGCCAAGGATCATTCTTGTAAAATTTGGTTGATATCTATCAGTTAGATTCTGAGAAAATGATTTTCAAAGTTTCCACTATATAACATATAGAGAAATGACCTCTGACCATAAAATACATATTTGTCATCCGATCACAATAATTTTTTGTAGACTGATAAAGGGTCAGCCAAGGATCATTCATGTAAAATTTGGTTGATATCTATCAGTTAGATTCTGAGAAAATGATTTTCAAAGTTTCCACTATATAACATATAGAGAAATGACCTCCGCCCATAAAATACATATTTGTCATCCGATCACAATAATTTTTTGTAGACTGATAAAGGGTCACCCAAGGGTTATTCATGTAAAATTTGGTTGATATCCATTAGTTAGAACCTGAGAAAAGTCACTTTTTACCATATTTGGAAATTAGCCACGCCCATTAAATCCATGTTTTTCATTGGATCAAAATTTCTTGAACAACTTTGAAAGAGGGTCACCCAAGGATCATTCCTGTGAAGTTTGGTTGAAATCCATCCAGTAGTTTCTGAGGAGAAGATTTTTAAAGAAAAAGTTTACAACCGGACGCACGTACGGATGGACGCACGACGGACACAATGCCATGACAATAGACCTAGTGGCTTTCAGCCAGTGGAGCTAAAAATTGTAATTTAAGGGATTTTTGTCTGTAGCATTTCCTGTAAATTTCTAAAATTTTATATCCTAGTGATTGTGACATTTGTTCTATCATTTCATTGCCATCTGCAACTTATTATGATTTAGAAAAGTTTTATCTTGTTTGAGAAAACGAGAATTGATTTATAAAGTGTCAGGTCTTCTCTGACTGAGGTCAGCAACATACTGTTATGGTGTTTTACTTAGTTGTTCATCCAAATGTGTGTCTGTCAGTGAATCATTTCGTGTATAAACTTTCTTGCACTAAACTTAAAGTGCCTGACTTCAAATATTTTTGGCATAAATGTACGGAATGATAAGTATATCCCAACCTATTCAGGGTAGTTTGACCAGTATAATCCAGTAGACCATCTTAATCCTTTAATACTAATTATACTGCATGGCACAACAAGGCACTGGTAAGGAGGTTATTAATATCCTGTAATCCATTTAATCTTTTAGAACTTATTAGGTTTACTCAATATTATATGATTAAGTACATAATGGACTGGATTCAAATTCTCTAAAAGAGAGTTTGTGAGTTGTATACTTCTGAAAGTGAATAGAGTATTGATACTTAGCCCTTGTTATGCTGATCCCAGAATATTCCTGCTTTGGCAGGAGGCATAGCCAAAGATCAGCCTGCACACATGTGCAGTCTGATCTCTGTCAATACCACCCGATTTTCCTTTGTAAGTCAGATAAGTTTGAAAAAAATATAGTTTCACAACAAAAACTGCCTCCCAATGAGGGAACCCAGTAATTTCAGCACTTTGATTTTGATGCATTTTTGCCAAGGATTTATTCAGCATGACAAGGGTTAAGATGACCCCTATTATGTTGATCCACATTTATTAAGTAGAAAGTAGGTAGTGTAGGCTGAGATCAGACTGCATGCCTGTGCAGGATAATCTTAACCTTTGCTGTCTTCGCAAGCTTTGTATACAGAAGAAATATGCTATGAAGGAGAAGGGTTAATGTAAAAGTAAATAAACATGTATACACAAGATGCCAATATTGGTCTGCATTGCTCCACTGACTTGTCAATTCACATCCTTAATAAAGATGTCAAAATTATTATGATATTCAACGATTAATTGTTAGAGAGGAATAATGCTTATTTTCCCCCACAAAATTAAAATTTATATGCCTTTCATGAAGAATGCCAAAGAGCAAGTATGTAAATCTTTGCTGTCCTGAAAGAACAGTATTTAAAGGTGGTGGACCCGTAATTGTTCCACAACATTTTGGACCAGATGTTCTTTCACAATGTTAACCGAGTTTTCCTAATAGAAACCTTGGTTAACACTGTTAAAATTCATGACTTTTGAAATGTTGTTGAACTACATGTATTACAGTACAAAACTATTGTAAGTGCCTAAAGATATATATCCACTTACAATAGTTATGTACTGAGTCCTCATATTATGACCAAAATAGATCCGTGCAAAATTTTGTATTATAGTTTGTATCTCAAAAACAAACTTTTTATGAGAACAATTAACTTTGGTTGAATAAATGCAATACTGTTTTATTTTAGAAAGAGAAAACAAGCCATGTATTAGTTGTTGCAAAGGTGAAATATGCACTATTTCCCAGCTTGGTTCTGTCCTTACAAATATGATCCTTGCACATTTATATCCACACTTTCAACCTTCTTTACTCATATATTACTGAAGCAAGAATTTATCTGATGAAATATATAATGTCAAGGATCAATATTTCACATGGAATAATGAACAGCCACAATGGCAACAGAATCAGAAACTTTTAAATGTCAACGACATCATTCTTCTTGGAAAAAAAAAAAGCAAATTGACAAAAATTGATAAAAATGTAGTTGAAAAAATAATTTGTCAAAAAGGACTGTAAACGTACCCTGTGTTCAGGATAACAAAGTGTGTCAAATTATATCCTGCTTTGTGTATGCATTTGAATGCAAAGAGGGTTGTTATTTGCAAACAGTTTGCCATGTTTAATTATCCTAAATGCAGGGCTTGTCATCATTTTGACTAAGTAGAATTGAATGATGGTATAAAGTAGATAAGAAATTACCTTACTGATTATAGCTATAAGGTTTAAAGCCATTGATTTAAGTAGAAGAGATGTAAAAAATTGAAAGAATTGCATCACCATTATTATGTTGTAAAATCGTGACTATCACTGTATAGTAGTCATCACAATAAAATGTTACTACAGTTGTTTGTAAACATACAATTATCCCAGTCAAAACTATAGGTTTCATTCATTACAACAATGTTGTTATACATAATATTTCATATTACACAAATGCTCACGACAAAAGGGTCTGGCCACAAGTTTTTACAACTTAGTAGACGGCCATTCCCTAGGGGATATACTTTTTTTTTTACTGCTGTCTGTCTGTTAATTGTCCTTTAACTGTCACTCTGTCTTCAAAACTTAACTAAAAAAATCCTGCACATTCCCTGTTTCTTATGTCTATTTGAGATCAAATGCTTGTGTTTGGCATGATGATAAGTCTCATATGCTTCTGCTAATACCAAGGACAAGTTAAGGGTTCAAGGTCACATATCAAGGTCAAACTCATGGGGGAAAATCTGTTTTTGGTAACATTGGTGTTTCACAAACATATCTTGTTCTTTGGATCCTTGTGTCTTAAAGAAAAATTTGAAAGTGCAAATTGAAGAACAACAAATGCTTATTTAGAAGATGGACAATGAAATATAAAAGAAAACATGTGTTATACTCTAAATTATTTCCTTTTGTATTTCAGTTTCGTTTAGTTGTTAAAACAGCTCTCAAGTTTCTTCTAGTATTTATTGAATACTCTGAAACTTGCATACTAAATTGTGTCATTTTGTATTTCAGTTTCGTTTAGTTGTTAAAACTGCCCTCAAGTTACTTCTTGTATTTATTGAATACACTGAAACTAATGCTCAACATATGGTGAAGGCCGTCAACATTGTCGACAAAAAAAGAAGTATGTATCAACTCATATTCAAACATAACGACATGCATCTTTTTAAATTACAAATGCCCATTAGGCAACTGCGTAAGACATATGAATGAGCGTATTTGTGAAGTTTCCAAAAATTTCATGTATTCACAATGTTAAGACTCAGATCAGCCTGTGCATCTGCATAGTCTGATATGAGTCTTCACTATTTGCCATAGATAGCTATTGGTCGAAAGCCTTACCTTCAGACTGTCAGCTAATATTCAGAATGCAACATTCACTATATGCCATAGATAGCCATTGGTCGAAAGCCTGTACCTCCAGACTGTCAGCTAATATTCAGAATGCAACATTGCCTTTTTTTTTCACAGACATTTGAAATTATTGTTGTGCAAATGCTTATTTCAGAAAAAAAGAGACAAAATCCAGCCCTGTGTTTGGGCTGACAAACTGCAAACTGCAAGTGCATGTGTAACACCGGGTATAAATTGCAAACAGTTTTCATTGTTTTGTCATCCTGAATGCAGGGCTGGAGAATTAGAAAAGAGATAGCATTTTGAAAATTGATAAACCACAAATTAGAAAGACCATTCTGCAAACAAAACAAAACAAAAACAAAAACAAAAACAAACAAAAAAAAAAAAAAATACACACACACACACACACACACACAAAAAAAAAAAAAAAACAAGAAATGACAGTTTTTGCCAAGGTCAGCCTACACATTTTGATAAAATATAAATCAAGAAATAGGCCCTGGTTTGCTTGGCAAGTTTAAAACTAATTCTTTTACAAAAAGTTAGTTTTACATGTACTAGAAAATTTTTGACTTGTGAATCACGGCTTTTTGAATTACATAAATATAAATAGAAGGATGTAAGTAACACTATGTTTTCTGTGTTGAAATATGCATACTAAATATATTACAGTGGTAAAGCCTTGGACCAACATTATGACCATTCTGGATGAGAAAGATGGGGGAGATTCAGAACTTCTTGTGTATGCCATGACTCTTATAAATAAGGTAATTTTGTGGGTTCCAGTTAATAGCCATCCCCATAATAGCAATTTATTGCTTAATTACAATTGAATCAATGTATAATAAATAGATTTCAACAGTAAATATCTCCTTTAAATGACAACTTTTGGTAAATTCTGTTACAGTCCATCTTGCTCAAGTGACCACATCTATCAAGTGACAATTTTATCGACCATTTTTATTAAGCAAACTTTTTCAAAATCCTATTCTCTAAATAAAAATATCTCAAAACGTAGACATGATTAGTCTAAAAATATTATAGATGAGCCTATGTTGTAAAACTCATTATAGTTGTCTCAATGAGATTTTATGTGTTTTGATCTTTTCTACATGATCATCAAGAGAGACTCTTGTAAGTGTACAACAACACCTTTTCTAATCAATTGTTTTATGTTTACTAGGTTTTAAATGCGCTGCCAGACCAGGACACTTTCTATGATGTCACTGATTGTCTAGAAGAGTTAGGTATGGAGAGAATCACACACAGACATATGAACAGAAAGGGGGCTGATCTTGATCTACTTACACAGTTCCAAGTGTTTGAGGTCAGTAACATTTTATGTCATTGAGTAAGGTATTGATAGACTATTTTCAACAAGGGGCATTAATGAATGATTTCTCTTTGTAGATAATAAGTCATGGCTAAAGCTAATAACTTTAGCTATAGAATATTATCTTTTTGTTTGATGTATAAAGACCAATGTATTATTTCAAAATTTGGGGTCTCAAACAACTCAATGGATTTGTCTCCCCCATATAAAAGTAAACCTATGTGGGATAGCAGCTGGAGGCTAGGAAATGATGCAATGTTAGTACTGGTGTGAGAAATAACAGGAATCCATTGTTAGATGCTCCAGCTGTGCTATATAACTAAAAGATTGCTGTAAGTGGCGTAAAACCCCATCCAAACAAACAAAGAAGTGAAGGGTTGGAAGTTCAAAACTTGACAGGAAATCCTTGGATAAGATACTTTAGAGTTAAAGCCTTGCACAAATAAGCAAATGATATAAATATAATATGAGCCTTATGATATAAATGAATGATAGTTCAAAATGATGTAATGCCCTTGTCAAAAAATAAAGAATATTGAGTGACTGATCATTGAATACCGAATTTATTAAACAAGTCATCTATAAACAGATAAAACCGAAGCTGTACCAAGTTATTAGCTGTTTTAGATGACGAGTTTGATAAACATGGTATTTTAATAGCACAAATTTGATATTTTTATTTTATAATATGACTTGAATTTTGCAATAAATGTAAGAAATCCCAGAAATTGATTGATTCAAGTTATTCTGTGAAATATATAAAGCTGTTTGCTAATAAATCAGCAAATACATTATGACATCCTTTTCACAACAAAAATATAACATTGCTATTTGTTCTTGGTTCATATGTATTGTAATCCCACTAGTGAAATAACACTTTAAAAATATCAAAAAAATTCAATGGGTTATTTACTCTAATGCTCTTGTGGTGTAGGTCATATTATAAATACAGTTGTTTTACCACAGGCTGCATTAAGAGCCGAGGACGGTGAAGAGGATGACGTTGGTCAACTTGAGAATTTACGGAGAACTCCGCGTATTAAGAGTGAGGGTGACGCTATACGGAAGAGTCGACGATTTTCTACGGGCGTCATGCCCAACAGAGGTCTCAATAAAAATTCAAGTGCCCCGTCATTGACTCAACCTGCTGATGAATATCAACAGAAAAAATTACGGTTAAAAGAGTATGTCATGTCATTTATTTTCATTAAAATTTTATCCCGTAACTTGATGTAAGGTTGATTATGATGGTAGACTCAATTGATATTCTTAAACAAAATGTTCCATAATGTTTCCTCCTTATATTTTCCTTTGCATTTAAAGCTATGGAATAGATTTGTGTATCTCTTCTTAAAAACTGTTTGCCAAAGTTAAATATATTCTTTGTGAATTGATAGTATTGATACATTACAAAAAGACATTTTCAAATTGAAATATATTAAAGATTGTATCAGATATGGCCTGTTAAATTTGTAACAGAGGGGGTAAGTTTCAATTCCACTAATCAATGGCAAATCAGCTGTAACTCCCTATAAACATAAAGGGGGGTTACAACTGTTTCACGCTGAGCAGTTAATATGTATAAAGGCAATGGACCTGTAATAGTTCCACAACCTTCCAGTCATTAACTTTACAGTGTTATTTAAAGTATCCTAATGATTTCATTAGGAAACCTAAATTTACATTGTGAAAGATCATGAGTTCTGAAATGTTGCGGAACTATTAGGGGTCTCCACTGCCTTAAATTCATGACATGGTCATTTTGTACTTTTATTCCAGACGGTCTGCCCTACCTCCGGAGGAACACGAACAACACGATAAAATGCCAGACAGAAAACGGCGATCATTTTTCGTACCAAATGAACAATTTCAAGACGAGAAAATGATGAATGGCAAAAGTCCATGTAAGTATAGCAGATTCACTTTAGTTTTCAAGTTAGGTAACAATGAGCTAGCCAAAAAGGCATTTTGAGTACACTTTGTAACATTTACAAAAATGCATGCGGTATGAAATTAGTCAACAGATAGATAGCATCAAAGACAGGATAGAATATATTAAAGCAAATATACTTGAGAAAATAGTTGTTAAATTCTATGCACTAGCATATTGCAGATCTTGAAAGTCTGCTTAAAAAATGATGTTCAAGAGAATAATATCTATTTTTTTCAAATGCCAACTGCACAGCCCATCTAGCCCAATGATAATGCATAGAGCTATCATCTAGAGGGTCCTCAGTTCAAACCCAAGCTTGTCCAAATTTCCTTCAACATTTGATATTAATCAGTGTGACTGAAGTCATTTGTCTCCCACCAATAGGTCTCTGATAAGTAGTAGACCTAAGTGGGATACACAGCTGGGCGCTCAGATGAAATGATGTAGTTGTACTTGTGTGAGACACAACAGTAAACTAAGAGTAGGACCAGTCATTGCAATACAACTGCAATAAAGTTGAAAGCGGCTTTAAAACCCAAACAATCAATTTATCAATTAAAATGCCAACCTTAGGTCTCATAATGAATTTATTGTAAAGTAGTGTATTCATTCTTAATTCAGAAACTCTGCCGAATGCAAAAGTTGTCTGACCATGGCCAATCACTTCACTCCCCAGATTTAGGGACCATCTGGGCAATCTGTTAAATATACATTTTTGAAAAACAGGATTATGGTTGGCATTGGTGAAGTAAGGCAAATGTTTCTAATGATAAGATCTTTCCGTTTAAATTGGGCATTGTAAACGTAGAAGTAAGATCATAATTCCGCATGTTTGTCACTAGACATCTTTTTACAGATATTCCTCCATGAGTACCTTCTACATTATTAAATTTAACAAATACTTTCAGCAAATGGACATTAAAGTCAGCTGCTTGCTTTTGCAGCTTTTCATTATAAATGTTTAAGCATGAAGCTGTAAATGTTTGTATTGTCTATTTTGTTCTGCAGGGGTATTCAATGAGATAATGTCTTATTTAGTTGACCTCTTTTGTTTGGACTTTACATTGATAGATTTCTTTATAAGTGCTGACCATTACTTTGATTTCTACTGGAAAATATTTTCAAGAAATCAGGTCTGTTTGGTACAATTGAAACAGCAAACATGATTGGTTGGAAAGGCATATTTATTAGAAATTAACCAATAGCTATCTTTGGTACAACTCAGGGCTAGTGACAAGGTCAAGGTGAATTGTCAAGGTTATAATTTGAACAGATGACTAATGTTATTTGATAAAATACTTTATCAAGCCAAAAGTTTTTATTTTACTTTAAATGATCGCAAAAAGTAAGAATGGCAACATAGTTAACATATTATATTGATACAAAGGAGTAAAAAAGAAAAGAAAAAAACTCATTGAATACCCCCCACAGAATGTGGCACATAATTTTGTATAATGTCTATATGTAAGTTTGCAGTATTCTGCTCATGTTATCAGTTATTTTTTTATGAATGAGTGTTTTTTCATAGTTTCTATTGTAACTCACAAAGAAAGCATTTAATACACTTAGACTTATAAATGAATTTATGATTGGATGACTCAGTCACAGTAATAAGTCGTAATTAGTCTGTTAGTTTATATGATAGATTATATTGTAGCTGCAGAGAGCATGGATGAAAATAGTCCCGATTTATCATTACAAGAGGGTAAGTTTGACCAGCAACGCTATCTAAACTTTTACTGTAGTTGCCAGTCTGTACCTAATAATCATCTTCTCAATGCTTTTCACCATCATTGTAACCAGCTATAATAGTGTCATATATTCAACAACAATTCTAAAATCTAATTAACTAATTGAGACTCAAATTTGCATTGATTCCAGTCATGAGCAGTTGACAAAAAAAAAATCTAGAAAACTACGATATTTGTTTAAATATTAATATTGCCAGCCTTTGCAATATACAGTCATTTATTTTAGTATGGGTATCCTAGAAAAGAGATTAAGTATTGTTGTTGAATTTTTTGGTCTGACAAGCAGGTCATAAAGCCCAGCCTAGACCTTATGTACACAAGAAGCACATGAATTAGTGAACTTTGCTGTAATATGACACACAGATTGTTAAAATCAGCATTCATCACTTATTCAAATCATATGCAACCTTATTCTTATATTTTTGACCTGCTTGCAACAACCCTTTCCTTAATGAATCCAGTTTCCAAAATAATTATTTTTAGGTCATTAAATTAAAAATTTCCCATGATAAAATTAGAATATTTGTCCAAACCAAATGATCTCAAGTCTTTTTCTACTACCATAATTTCAAGACAAATAAGCCACAACTTATCTGATTTAAAAAGTTCAGCTTTTCACCAGTGAAAATGTAAAGCCTAGACGTCACAAAAACCTTAAATAATTTAGTATTCAATTAATCATAGTATAGCTCGTTGCTTATACACTTGTGCAGCCAATGTGTTGATTTTCATTTCTGAAATGGCTTAAAAAGAAATCTGAGGCTATTACACTGCTCTGGCTCATTATGCGGAAAACTCAGTACTTTAAATTTTGATAATCACATTTCATAAGGCATATTGAAATAGAAAATAAAGTGTTTTCTAATCCTTATGTTATTCACAGCAGTTTTTTGCAGTTTTATCTTTGCACCCACTACATATTTTTTACTTAATTATTGTGAGAAAATTTGAGCTGGACAGATTGACATGTAAAAAAAATAGCAATTTTTAGAAACAAAATTTAGATTCAAGAAGTTGTGAATTAGAAGAACTTTTTTATGGAAAGGATTTCATTTATTGTGTTCATTCAGAGTGGGTAATACTTAATGTATTCCTGTTTCTTATAATCACAAGTATAAGATATAAAGGGATGAATGGAAAACCCATTCAATGAAAGGTGATGGATAAACCAAGATGATAAATAATAATTTTTTTACATATATTTGAAAACGCACATCTCTTATTACATTTGTATGAAATATCATCTATTTTTCCTGTAACAAAATGACTCCTTTTATTTCATGCTTTGACTTAGAGAGAGTTTTTGAACATCACATAACTTAACTAAATGTTACATTAACCTTAACTTTCTGAAGATGTAGCACAACTAAACCAACTTTAATGTGTTCTGCACATCCCCCTAATCACATTTTAATACTGCTTTTAGAGAATTCTGTTTGTATAACTACCCTGAAATTTGACATGGTGGAAAGTCATATATAATTCTACTGCCCTTGGTGCAGGATGACAAAACTGTGCAAACTATGCAATTTATACCCCGCTTTGAATGCAAGTGCATGTATAAAGGGGGTGTAATTTGCAAACAGTTTGCAGCATTTTGTCAGCCTGAATACAGAGCTCAATTATTATTAATTTTGTGTTTTACATGTACTCAATTGATTTTTAGCTTGACTGTTTTCCAAGAAAAATAGAGATTTTTGCATAGCCAAGATTTCTTTATACAGTTATTTCATGGTGTTTTGTTTAACAGTGAAAGCTATTATCTTGAGGTGGAGGGGATGTCGATCTTATGAGATTTTTAAGGCTTCATAATGAACAATTTTCAGTAATTTGAGCAAAAACATTTGACATTGTCATACTTAAGTTTGAAGCCAATGCAAAACCATCTTTATTTCCTCATTAAGGTAGTGGAACCGAAATAGTTCCGCAACGTTTCAGAAGTAATGAACTTTAATAGTGTTAACCGAGGTATCCTAATGATTTTCATTAGGAAGCCTTGGTCAGCATTGTGAAAGATAATGAGTTCCAAAATGTTGTGGAACTATTACGGTTCCACTACCTTAAGATATCTTATGATTCTTATTTAGCCGCCTAAAAATCTCGCTCTACTTAATTAGAATCTTAAGAATCTAACGAAAACACCTCATGTATAACTTATTATGTAGAAGTCATTGGTATCAATGATATTTTGTGATGTCTTTGGCATTCTTATAGGTATCTATTGCAAACATGTAATGTATGTTCATGATTTAAAGAGTACCTATAACTATCAGCCTGATTACTTAATTAATTAATCAAATTAATGTTCATGTCAATGTTTTATTTACCAGTAAAATCATGGACTAGATTTATAAGAAATAGCCTTGGTAGCTCCTCTGTTTATATGTAAAGCTTATCAAATTTATATAATTTTAATTCCTTAATGAAATTTCAACATTTAAGAGAGGCCAAAGATAAGGCTTTGAGTTAACCCTTGTCATGCTGAATAAAAAATATTTGCAAAAATACACTCAGATCAAAGTGCCAAGAGCTCTGAAAGACGAAAATGGTATGCAAACATTTTCACTGAAAATTACACAGCTTTACACAATTCAAACTGAAAAAAAAAAAATAAAAAATCATAAGCCGATGGTGTAAACTAAGTTCAGACTGCACTTATATGCAGGCTGATCTTTGTCCATATCTCCTGTCAAAACCAGAATATTCTAGGCTCAGGATGACAAGGGTTAATACAGGCTGACCATAGGGGATTTTTTGAAAATATTCAATCAACAGAGGTACAGATGAAAGTGGATAAATCCATTCTGAAATCTTTATTTCCCAATGGAACATAACATAACATAATAACATAACATAACATAACCTTTATTTCTCCAAGGTACATACATGGTACAACAGTGGGAAATGATATTATTACAAGGAATGGTGATTGCCCAATGAAACCATATGTTGTGGGTACTCATTTGAATCGTCTTGACAAGACATTTCAAATGAGTACCAACAACATAGGGTTTGTGTTATAGATATTGAAGTACTTAGATCTTAAGTCAAAAATACTCCCTTGGTCGGTTGCTCTGAATCAACATTCCAAAACACAGCATGATTTCTTGACTTCAAATATTGAAATACTGCAAAGAATTAATGATTAGTTGAATTTGGTTTGTGATGTTATATTTTGAAATAATTTTTGAATGGCACATTCTCTTTGTGTAAGATTTACATCAGTAATCATTCTTTGTTCTTGACAGAAAGCATTCAGCTTTCAACTAATCTTAAACCAACTTCTAATCGGTCACTTAAATACAGCGCGAAAAATACTCTAAATACCAAAATGTATGTGCTTGTTTAATTCTGATAGCCTGTTCACTTTGTAGTCAGTGAAATCAAAATTCAATGAAAAAATATGCAGGAAAAGCAAAGTAATTTGCATGAGAGCTTGGGCACCCCCAATTTGAAAATCAACATTGATGGGTGGGGTAAATTTTACAAATTCACCTCATTTATACAATTGTTTACGAAAAACAAAATTTGCATTGCTTATTTGTAGTCTACTATCATTACAGCAGCGAAAAAGTCAGTGTTTTTTCAACAACATTACAGTATTTCCTTGGTTGAAATTTGAAAAATATATTGCATTTTGCAAGTTTGTGACTTTATCAAGCTACTAGGTTGGTGTCTTCTTTTGTCTGCTACACTGCTCTATAAGTCCTTTTCAGACAATTCTTTTACTAAAACCCTGAAAATTGATTTGTCTCTCTGTGAAAGTAATGTTCTGTTTAATTCTTGTCTTGCAAATGTCCAAAAAAAGATAAACATGTAGTGACTGATTAGTAGTTGGTTTCAGTTTTATTAAATCAGTATCTCAATTTAACAATGTACTGTACATTGGCATAAAGTTATAAGATCATTTCTAATGTAATGTTAGATGGCACACAAAAACATCTTTCTTCATTATTTTACAACATTGTGGCAACAGAATTTTTGGTAGTAATAATGTTAGAAAAAATCACAAAATTTGTTCATCATTTGTTATACATTCATACTTTTACCATCAAATTTAGGAATTATATGATTTCATTATCTGAGTGCAATTATATTTTGAATGTACTAAACAACTTTGAAATGTTTTGACTTGTGTGAGTTGAAGTTTCTTCTTTTCTTTAATGGTGTTTTTGTCTTTATTTTTTCAAACTGTTATATACCCAACTCTTCTGCTATAATACTTATATTAATGTTTGAAAAAATGCAAGACCCCTTTCAAACATATTGTTACATCTATTTGCAAATTTAAGGTAGTAGACCCGTAATAGTTCAGCAACATTTCGGAACGCATGCTCTTTCACAATGTTGACTGAGATTTCCTTATCATTAGGAAACCTGGGTTAACACTGTTAAAGTTAATTACTTCCAAAATGTTGCAGAACTATTACGGGTCCACTACTTTAAAAGACGGGATAACTTGTCGCTTGTTGTTGGGTACATAATGGGCTTTTGCTCGTTTCTTTAAATCGTTTTTGTTTATCTGTTTTCTTGTTGCCTAGCAACTAACCATGCATGTTTGCCTGCAGATACACCCAGAAGTCGGCGTGACAGGCGGTCTCGCCAGCGTGAACTGATCAAAGCACAAGAGGTTGAGGCTGCACAAATTCTGAAGCAAGGTGACCGAATGTCAATCGCGAGTACTTCATCTACGAGTACTTGTAGTAGTACTGGGAGTGCCCCGCCCCCCGTGGAGGCACTTCAGGAATCTAAATACTCGTCTCTGAGCTCCCTTAGTGACACAGAGTCTGTGGGTAAGGATAACATGTAATATACAATATGTAACATCTAGATATAGACACCCTAGTCATAGATGCAACAAGAATGTCCAGATAACCATCCCTTGTGTAATTTTATACTTTTCTAAAAATTAAAAAAGATTTCTTAAAAAACTACCTGTTTGGTTGAAATAATGGGTATTGATGGAAAGTAGAGAAATTATAGAATTAAGGCTGATTAATTATGTGGTTTCAAAAATCATGGGTGAATAAGTATCATGAAAATATCATTTCCACTCTACTGACCAAAGGTCTCAAAAGCTTTAGAATTGGAGTGTTTCCCTTCTGTCTGTCTTTGCATCCATCCATTAACTTTTTATACGCCCGTCGAAGACAGGACGTATTATGGGATCACCTGTGGCGTCCGGGCGTCCGGGTGTCTGGGCGTCTGGGCGTCCGGGAGCGTCCACTTCTTTGTCCGGAGCATAACTCTGTCACTTGAAGTCCGATAGACTTCAAACTTGGCAATTGTATTCTTCTCATCATTGTGGAGTGCAGTGCACAAGAACCATAACTCTACCTGGCCTTTTTTTTGAGTTATTGCCCTTTGTTGTTTTTCATACTAGAATCTTGTCCGGAGTATATCTCTAAAAGTATAATAGCTAGGATCATGAAACTTCATGGGTGTGTAGATCTCATCAAGGGGGAGTGCAGTGCACAAGAACCATAACTCTACCTGGCCTATTTTTGAGTTATTGCCCTTTGTTGTTTTTCAGACTTGAATCTTGTCCTGAGTATATCTCTTAAAGTATAATAGCTAGGATCTTGAAACTTCATGGGTGTATAGATCTTACCAAGGGGGAGTGCAGTGCACAAGAACCATAACTCTACCTGGCCTATTTTTTGAGTTATTGCCCTTTGTTGTTTTTCAGACTTGAATCTTGTCCGGAGTATATCTCTTAAAGTATAATAGCTAGGATCATTAAACTGCATGGGTGTATAGATCTCACCAAGGGGGAGTGCAGTGCACAAGAACCATAACTCTACCTGGCCTATTTTTTGAGTTATTGCCCTTTGTTGTTTTTCAGACTTGAATCTTGTCCGGAGTATATCTCCTGAAGTATAATAGCTAGGATCATGAAACTTCATGGGTGTATAGATCTCACCAAGGGGGAATGCAGTGCACAAGAACCATAACTCTACCTGGCCTATTTTTGAGTTATTGCCCTTTGTTGTTTTTCATACTAGAATCTTGTCCGGAGTATATCTCTAAAAGTATAATAGCTAGGATCATTAAACTGCATGGGTGTATAGATCTCACCAAGGGGGAGTGCAGTGTACAATAACCATAATTCTACTTGACCTATTTTTTGAGTTATAGCCCTTTGTTGTTTTTCAGACTTGAATCTTGTCCGGAGTATATCTCTTAAAGTATAATAGCTAGGATCTTGAAACTGCATGGATGTATAGATGTCATCAAGGGGGAGTGCAGTTCACAAGGACCATAATTCTACCTGGCCTATTTTTTGGGTTATTGCCCATTGTTGTTTTTCATACTAGAATCTTGTCCGGAGTATATCTGTAAAAGTATAATAGCTAGGATCATGAAACTTCATGGGTGCAAAAAATTTCATTCAAAATAACCTCAGTTCTATTCAAACCCCCAGTTAATACTAAGCAGTGTGACAGGCGTATCTTGTGACAATTTGGCACCTTGTTCTACATGTTAAAGTCCACAATTATTGTTGGATTCTCTTGAAACTTCACAGATTGATTGTTTGGTCATTAGATCTTTGCTTTTGAAAATCAAGAAGAAAAAAACACAGGAAAAGGGCCCTATTGAATTCCACCTGATGCAATCTTGTTAAGTCCACTAATTTGTTGGATTGTTTTGTAACGTAATCAGCATGCATGTACGGTCATAAGGCTGTTTGCTTTTGAAAATGTAGATAATCTGTGAGAAAATACAGGAAAAGGGGCCATATTGAATTGCACAAAAAAGGGTCTTGTTAAATTTCAATAAGTGCAATCTGGTTTTTGTAGATCCGTAAACAGTATTACTTGATTCTCTTGAAACTAAAGCAATCAAGTTTCTGAAATACCAGATAAGCTTAAGGAGAAAAAAAATGATAGTTAGTAGAGCGTCTAAGGTCCTCAAGTTCCTCTTGTTTGTTAAATTGAGAAGGTAGGAAGTGATAACTTCCTTGCAGTGTCATGTATGCCAAATATTTTTTGGTCCTGGAAATTATGGTCAGACAACAAGAACAAGTGAAGATGGGTTGTAATTTGTTTTGTCCTTTGAAGAAACCTTATTTATATAATGATGATTCTATTCTAGACTGGAAATAAATTGAAAATTACTCTTTATCATTTGAAACTGGTCTAAAGATGAGAAAATCTTTCCACAAATACTAAAGAAATGTACGAAACTTTATATTGGGCATTTATCAAAATAAAAATGGGTTTATGAAAATAAAAACCCAAACTTTTCTATCCTGACTGTATATCCATAGCTTGTTAGTAATTGTTCATAACCCTGGAACTAAAAATCCAAACTTGATAAAGGACCCCTTGTCTAAATTGATTACTAAACTGGAAGTAATGTAAACCACATAGCCAAGCACTGTTTGCCATTGGCTTGCCATGCCTTTGTAATGTTTTTCTTTGAGCATGAATGTTTGCATTGGTGGAATTACTAATAACTTGTCTCCGAACAATACTTAAGGTAGTGTACACATAATAGTTCTGCAAAGTTTCGGAATTAATGAACTTTAACAGTGTTAATTGAGGATTCCTAATGATTTTCATTAGGAAACCTCAGTCAACATTGTGAAAGATCATAAGTTTCGAAATTTTGTCGACATACCTATACCTTAAATATTTAGATACCTGCAAATTCTTGACCTGTGTATGTTTCTAAATTTCCTTTCCTTGTGTTGGCTTTTGTACAGTATTTGTTACCTACCTATTTAAATTATCTGACAGTGAAGTTCATCAGAAAAATCCCATACAAGAAAGAATTACCTTCTTATAGTGTTAAATTTCTTTGTTCAATTTTACAAAATTTTCAATTAGCCTTAACGATAATTGCAGTTAGTAAAAACCTTTTTTCTAGCTTTTCTTTCTGTTGAGAGACACTTTGGTTGGTGTTTTTTTGCGTTGTTTGCACTTTGATTGCTGTGGATTATTGTTATTAAAGTTATGATTTTCTGTTTTGATTGACAAAAATTTGAACTGAAAGTGAAATAGCACAAACTGTTTGCAATTATACCCAGCTTTGCATGTGCACTAGCATGCAAAGCAGGGTATAATTTGCAAACAGTTTGCATTGATTTGTCATCCTAAACACAGGGCTGGTAAGATTTCGTAAGGCTAATAGTCTGCTAACTTATGTTTTCAGACATAAAACAGAAGATGGGACGAGAGCCTCCAGATAAACATATCCACCCGTCACGGATCCACGAAGAGTCAGGTTACCAGTCTACGGACGATCACAGTCGCCAACATTTTCTCGATGACAGAAATAACACCATTAATGAATCTCACCTCTCACAAAGTGAGGACGGGCAACCATTATCGAACAATGAGCGCTGGTTACGCTATAAAATGGCTCACAAAGACGCTGAACAAAATGAAAGAACTCAAGTGCCTACAGTCAATACAGATTCAAACCAAAGTGCTCATACTAAATATGAAAGTGATACTAGTCGTGTTAAATCTGAACTTGAAAAGTTTACAGCCAAAGGTGTGGATGAACGAGGACCAAAGAGGCCATCTGGTCCTGCGGGAGATAAATCGGGTCTAATTAGTCAAGCCATGGAGAACCTGCACAAGAAAAACGAGCCTGTCAAACAGGAATCTAAACCACAAAAGCCAGAGATTAAACTAACTGAAAGTGATCTTCAGTGGGAGAGGCTAGCCAAACGCATGCATAGATCCCTTAAAATTAATGACATGGACTTTACTGACCTTAAAGACGATGAAGATCAAGATGTGTTTGCTCCCCCTAAAATAGACTTTGGTGAATCAGGAATCCCTCCTCCCCCTCCACTTATGGATGGGGCCCCTCCACCACCCCCTCCCCCCATTGGAGGCCCCCCTCCACCACCACCACCAATAGGATTTGCCCCTCCTCCTCCCCCATTACCAGGTATGGTCCCACCCCCACCAGGGGTAGGTAATGCATTCCAGACTCCAGCCATGAAGGTAGATTTACCTCCCCCTCCTGGTGCCAACTTCAAGAAGAACAAGAAGACAGTGAAGCTCCACTGGAAGACTGTACAACCAGAGATGCCACATCCGTCAACCAAAGGGGAAACTGTCTGGAAACACATCGTCCCTGTACAGCTAGACCCCTCCAAACTGGAACATCTGTTTGAAACCAGACAAGCTGAACTCAAACAAAAGGTCAGTTACTGTGTTACACAAAATGTAGCGATAGCATTGCTAGCTTTCTATTGTTTTAACCAATTCTGTCAAACAATTATCCTGCTATAAGAATGGTTCAGCTGTTTGATTATTGGTCAGTTTTTTATGACAGGCCTAATAAACAGCTTAACTTGGTTAGATCCGAAATAAATATTACCCCTTGTCATGCTGATTTCAGATCATTTCTGCTTTTACAGTGGGTATAGACAAAGATCAGCATGCACTTAATGTGTAATCAGAGGTGTGTTTCTTATAATTTTAAGATTTCTCAGAGTTTTAGTTGGGATATCTGGATCAAAGAATTTCATCTGAATGGCGTGAGAAGTCCCCATTTAAAATCTTAAGAAATCTTAAAATTCTTGATCTAAATAAAGCACCTCTGATCTTGATCTGTACTACCTGTTTGTGTTTTCAAACAAGAACTTGTTGGTAAATTTTACGTCGATTTTATTTGATGGTTTAAATTCAGCATGACATGGGTTAAAGTTTACTTTGTTAAGACCAGCATGATAAGAGTTTGATTTAAGGTAGTGGACCCATAACAGTTCCGCAACGTTTCGGAAGACATGAACTTTAACAGTATTAACCTAGGTTTCCTTCATTAGGAAACCTCAGTTAACATTGTGAAATATCATGATTTTTCGGAAATGTTATGGGTCAACTACCTTAATTTGAACAGTTTTATTGTTGAGAGTAGAGAGGGTGATGGCTCAATAGATTTGACTTCTAGTCCAAGTTGTAGGAGTTAGTTAAAAAATGGTGTTAGTATCTATATATATATAGGTACTTACAATGATTTTGTGCTCACATCTTCGACTGTTTAGTCACCTAATGTCACTAGAAATACTCTGAAATAAATTTGGCAGTCATATTGTAGATCATTTATGGAATCTGATGAAGGTTTCATTGAACACAATTATGTTTTTAAAAACGTATTTATAGATTTAAGGTAGTGGACCCGTAATAGTTTTGTAACATCTCAGAAGTAATGAACTTCAACAGTGTTAACCGAGGTTTCCTAATGATTTTCATTAGGAAACCTCGGTCAACATTGCGAAAGTTCATGAGATCCGAAATGCTGTGGAACAATTATGGGTCCACTACCTTAAACATTATGTTTTATTTATTGATTGCTGTAATCCAGACTGACCTGGAATAGTACAAAGGAAAACATGATGGAAAAGGAGAATACTAGTAAAGTCATTTATCTTATAACTGTACAAATATCCGTGTGATATCAACCCATATGATATTTTTTCATGATATCACATGGTTATTTTTAGAACAATGACATAATGAGGTTATTTTTGGAAACTTGCATTTCTGTTAGAAGCATCAACAAAAACAAGGCAAATAGAAGTTTTAAGATTAATATGTACTTAGTGTTTTGTATTTTTGTTAGAAACATCAACAAAAATGTTTTGTATTGCTGTTAGAAACATCAACAAAAACAAGGGAAAAAGAGCTTATAAGATAAATATTATACAAACTTAGTGTATTGTATAAAAAATATCTGACTTGTTTGTGGGAATTGATAATTGTCTCGGCAGAGCCTAGACAATTATCAATTCTCTCAACCTTGTTAGATATTTTTTCATACAAAACACTAAGGACATATATATATATATATATATATATATATATATATATATATATATATATATATATATATATATATATATATATATATATATATATATATATATATATATATATCTGTACTTCTGGTGAACAGTTTATACACAGCAATCTTTAATCAGGAATTTAAGGGATGTGGGTTATCTAAGTCTTGATACTGGAAAATAAGCTGGAAGCACTTTGCTTATTTATATTATTCAAAATTAGAAAGTGTAGAAAATAAGAGTAGATCACCCTCTCTGGTCTTGGGTTGCTTTGTAAAATGTTATCTAATGTTTTACCTTTGAGAATCTGTCTGAATCAATTCAATGATTGTATTAAATGTTGTACATTTCTAAATTTTACTAAGCATTTATAATTGCCCAAGAATGTTGTAAAGAATCAAGGTTGAATTTTACTGATATACTTTCAATATTGCAGGGGGTAGGTTGTTTCAAATGGATCTGTTGTTGCTTAATATTATGTTACCCTTATAAACTTTAAGCCCACCTGAAAAAAAAAAAATTAAGGGGTCAGTGAAAAAAAATGAAAATCCTGTGGAATAATGCCATTTTTATGCCCCCTTTGAAGAAGAGGGGATATACTGCTTCCTACTTGTTGGTGGGTAGGTCGGTCTGTCTATAGGCTGCTTTTTGGCTGGATCATATCTCAAAAAGTATGCAAGCTAGAATCATGAAACTTCACCAGTGGATAGATCTCATTGAGGAGTGCAGTTTACAAGAACCATAACTCATCATCATTTGAGAATAATTGCTCTTAGTTGATTGACAAAGAATAAGCTATTGACCTGCTGTTATGGGGGGCCTAAATGTTTTACAAACATCTCTTATTATACATTAATATATTTATTTACCGAACAGTCAACTTGCTTTTCATGTTGTAAATTCCAAAATCTTTGAAGGTTTGATGACTTAGAAACACTTGGCTAACAATTGAAATATTATGCTTATAATTAAAAATCAATATATCTTTTCACAATTACTAGAGGAAGTATCAGGTATTAAAAAGTTTCAATTTTCTGTTAATATTTGTTTTGTTAAGGCCCATTATTTTTGACGGATCATTTTCTGTTTCTTGATTATTTAAATGTGACACATCACACAAAAATGGACTATCTGAAAACTTCTTCAAATAACAAATACTTGACAAATGTGGGGAAAATGTGAACTAGACTGCTTACAATTTCCCAAAAATTGAAAATTTGTTTGAAACAAAATTCAAATTCAGCATGATATGGGTTAACATTATGTAAATTCCTAGATTATGAAACTTTCCCTGAATCAGCACAACAAAACGGTGCATAACTGTTTTCAAATTATACCCGCTTTGCACATAAGTAAATGTGCAAAGCAGGATATACATTGCCAAGCATATTGTCATTCTGAACGCAGGGTTGATAAGTCCATACAGATTTGGCAGTCTGACAAGGGTTAGCACTTCACTTTTCCTAGATGGCCTCTTTTGGCATCATGAGTCACCAATTGAAATCTTATATGGAATAATTTAAACATGAAAGGAAAAGCAAACAATGAAGATTAAAATCTTTTACTTATGATTTTGAAACAAAACTAAGATAAAAGGTCAATATATATGATTTTATAATGAGGGAGTTTGTCCCAAAATAGGGCTCTATGATCATTACTAATTGAGATATGATAATAACATGTATGTATCAATTTGGTAGATAATATGCACTATGGGAGCAGCTTTTGAAGCTAGGGTTAAATGCACCAAGCTTTAAATATAATATTTCATTTAAAAGCTTATCCTTTTGTTGGTAGATTTTTGTTGGCTAAGCAAATATAATCAAGAACATAGAATCTAGGAACAGCTCAAAGTCAATGGACATGCTTTTTAATAGTATATCAATTTTAAACCAATGAATGATGAGGGTAATTTATAGTCAGACTTTGGATTTTGTATGCAGTAATCATTGTATATCTGTGTACAAATCATTTACAAGGAAATTTATCTTGACATCTTAGAAAATATTATTTGTAAAGGAGAAGGATGTATCAAAATAATAATGTAAAATGTTTGAGCAGAGAACTGAATGGAAGAAATGTCCTTTGACTTTGAGCTTTTTTGTTTTTACTTGAATTATTGCTCTAGCCTTGGTGTTTAGATTTCAACTTTGGGTTACTAATGGAATAAATCCCTATTATTGCCAATATTTGCATCAAAACAGCTAATTGTCGAGTTTATGATGATTTTTTTTTTTTAAATTGAGATTTTTGACTTGCTATCAAGTGCCTGTAACACAAGGTCTGCAACCTATGGGTTGTACATGTACTTATTTATAAGTTACTGTATTGTTTGTTATATTATGTTGATTTTATCGTTGATGTTCTTTTTCATGCTTGTCTTTTCCAACGCTGGATTTTAATCGCATGTTTTATGCTTCGTTAAGCAGGAGACGGTAAGAAAATACATACACGAAAACATATGCATTAATTATTTATTACATCTCTGACAAAACTTTAACTATGATACAGATATGTTTAATTTATTTATTAAAAAAAATTCTTCTTGAAATACATTTGAGCCCGTGCGCGACATTTCCAACAATTTCATATGTGAGCAAAGCAAAGACTGGCCAGTCTGTGCATCAGCATGGTCTGACCAGAGTCTTCACTTAGCATTTTGTACATAAATAAGGTCCAAAAGTATCTGTAGACAGTTTGGCAATCTTCTTTGCATTATGCAACAGTACTGTCAGGGCTACTAAATGTTTGGATCTCATGCGGGTGTCAATTTGTTGAAAATGTCACATACAGGATCATATGAAACACACATTTTTCCATTGGTTTGCATAAGAATGATTGTTTCATATTATGTATTGTAATGTAACAAGGTTATCTCTGCATTCACTTACTGATTATGATCTGAACAGAAGTAAAATTGCATTTGAAAAGTTTGAAATTCAATCAATATGTACCAGTAACTGTTCGTTTATTTGTATCTGTATCGTCGTTATTCTCTAATTTCCTTCAACAAATATTAAAATGCATCACTAGTGTGTGTTTTTGTGTGCCAAATTTTAGGTAAAACCTCTCCTAGATCAGAGTCATGACTGGTCCAGTAGACCATAGAATGATGAATTTAGATCAAGATTGTCCATGCAATAGGGTAGAGTGATGTTTATACTGCTTTGAAACTATGGATTTTTAAAAAAAAAAACAGTTTATACAAAAAGAATGTTGATTGAAATTATTAGCCTAAGACTGATGCAAAACTTGATAAACATGATTCTTATTGTACTGTCCCAAAGTAAGCTTTTTGGAAACAAAAAGAACATGTAAACAGAATTAGATGTCTCAACTGTCTTTCATATCCATGTTTTTTCAGCCATATGGCTACTTAATGAGATATTCATATACACTTTAAAATTTGGCATAGTATTTGCACACAATTTGTCCTATGATAATATGTAATCAATCTTGGTGAAGGTTATCTAATTCTTAATAAAGTGATAAGATCAACTATTTAACTTTGTAACATGTTTGTTCCAGAGATCAATTATATTTCAATAAATCATGATTAATAGTGGTGTTGAAAAGATTTAAAATTGTGTCTCTATTTGATAGTTTCAGTATTCATCATAATGCTCATTGCACCATTATTTTGTCCAGTAAATGTCATAAAAGATTTGAATAGATATATGGTATCATTTAATGGCTTTACAATGAAAAGAGTTTATTATACTTATTCATTATTTGGTCACTCAGTATGCATTTTTATTATTATTATACGCCGCCGGAGGCGGACGTATATTGGCGTCATCTTCTCCGTCTGTCCGTCCGTCCATCCGTCCATCCGTCCGTCCGTCCGTCCGTCCATCCGTCCGTCCATCCGTCCGTCCGTACGTCCGTCCACTTTTCTTGTCAACGCAACTCCTCCTAAACTACTGGCTGGATCTTCTTGAAACTTGGTCAATATTATCACCTCAATTGGTAGATGTGCATGAAGGAAGGATTTTACGGTTCGTTGATTTTTGCCTGAGTTATGCCCCTTGATAACTTAGTCTCTGGGTCCACTTTTCTTGTCAACGCAACTCCTCCTAAGTTTCTGGCTGGATCTTCTTGAAACTTGGTCAATGTAATCACCTCAATTGGTAGATGTGCATGAAGGAAGGATTTTACGGTTCATTGATTTTTGCCTGAGTTATGCCCCTTGATAACTTAGTCTCTGGGTCCACTTTTCTTGTCAACGCAACTCCTCCTAAGTTTCTGGCTGGATCTTTTTGAAACTTGGTCGATGTTATCACCTCAATTGGTAGATGTGCATGAAGGAAGGATTTTATGGTTCGTTAATTTTTGCCTGAGTTATGCCCCTTGATAACTTAGTCTCTGGGTCCACTTTTCTTGTCAACGCAACGCCTCCTAAGTTTCTGGCTGGATCTTTTTGAAACTTGGTCTATGTAATCACCTCAATTGGTAGATGTTCATGAAGGAAGGATTTTACGGTTCATTGATTTTTGCCTAAGTTATGCCCCTTAAAACTTAGTCTCTGGGTCCACTTTTCTTGTCAACGCAACTCCTCCTAAGTTTCCGGCTGGATCTTCTTGAAACTTGGTCAATGTTATCACCTCAATTGGTAGATGTGCATGAAGGAAGGATTTTATGGTTTGTTGATTTTTGCCTGAGTTATGCCCCTTAAAAACTTAGTATCTAGGGCTCATTGAAATTGCAGCCTTTTGAACACAAATCCTCCTTACTTTTTGTCTTTATTTAAATGAAACTTGGTCAATGTCATCACCATAATTTGAAGATGTACATGGATCAAGGATTTTATGGCTCATTTATTTCCCTGAATTATGCCCCCTTAAAACTTAGTGCCTGGGGCTTATTGAAATTGCAGCCATGTGAAGGCAACTCCTCCTAACTTTTTGTCTTGATTTAAATGAAACTTGGTCATTTTCAATTTGGTTCTGTCAAAATAAGTAGTGTCTACAATTATTTCTGTGAAACAGCAGCAATGTGGCGGCGTATTTTGTGACGATGGCACTCTTGTTTTTATCTGAGATCAATTTTCTTTTAACAAAACAATATTGAAGATAGAGTTCTCATTATTGATATGATGGTATCTTTCATCCATTATGACTCTTCTGCTGATAATGAGGTTAAGGTCAAATTATAATCAAGGTCATATTTCCAAAATATTTCTACCAAATGTAGGAATTTCTGATTCCTGGAAAATTCTTGATTTTGTCACTACATAAGGAGTTTCCAATTTATTGAATTAGATTTTCAAAGTAGCATAATTATTTATAACAATGCTTTATCCAAACCATGCATTTACCTTCTTGACTTTCCTTGGCCAATGCATGATATTTATACCAATATCTTTTATATAGCCACACCTTTGAATGATCAATACCCCCCAAAAAAGATTCAAAAATACATATTTATATCAATTTTATCTTTCCAAAGCTTGTGTATTGTATTTGATATAAATAATTTGCTTATTAATTGCTTATTAATTCCCCTCCTTCTGACCATAATCCCATATTGAGAGGTCAGCTCCAATCTATTGTAAGAACCTTTACTTCACTGTGTGATACCATGTTCAGCCATTGTATGAAATTAAAAGCAAATTATCCCACAGGCAATTGTTTCATAAAAGATTTTTTTCATATAGGATATATGTACAGAATTTGGATTATGAAACAGTTGCCTGTGATTTATCCCTAAATAGTAGCCCTGAATGATATACCTATAATTTCCAATTACTTGTACTATTTCCTCAATATTTTGTCATGAGGCCTAAACAAATCATACACTCAAACTTTCATTTTTCAGAACCATATAAAATGCTTGCTGGATTGGTCTTATAGTTCATGATATGAAAACAATTCTTAGAAAAATTCTGCTTGTATTTTTTACTTGCTTAGTGGGAATTTGTTGAATGAATTAGGGAAAATAGTTAATTGGTTGACAAAAGCAAAGCCTTGATGTATTAAATAGCTTTGGAGTCATTTAAACACTATAATTACAAATCTTCATATTTGTAGTGAACATATTGAAACCAAAAAATTTGTAGGAAGAAGTTTTAAACTACTATTTTTTCTATATATAAAGCAGAAGCTTCTTTTTTTAAAAAAAAGATTATTAAAAAATTGATTCAAGTGAATCTTTTCAGCAAACCAACTGTATTAATATTTTGAAAATTAGCTCCTTAGAAGCTTATATGCTAAATGTCATTTACCACATTACGACAGCTTAGCATGAAACAGTTGTAATTGCCTATAAGCATTTAGGCGGTTGCAACTGTTTTACACTGAGCCATTGATTATATTATTATTAAGCTTTGTTGGACAAAGTTATTGATATCCAGTAAGAGAGCTTTTCTTTCATATAGATAAAATAATTTGTGAATATATTCAAACCCAATATTATCATGCAACAGTTGCGAGGCTTTAGAAAGAACAAAATAAGGAACAAATAATTTTGTTCCATTCTTGTACATGGACCACATAAATGTTGCTGTGCAGGAATCAAGTATATACTCAAGCTTTTTAAGGTAGTGGACCCATGAGAGTTCCTCAAGATTTCGGAACTCATGATTTTTCACAAATTGTTAACCAAAGTTTCCTTGTGATTTCATTAGGAAACCTCGGTTAAAGTTGTGAAAAATCATGAGTTCTGAAATGTTGCAGAACTTTTATGGGTCCACTATCTTTAGATCCAATCTTATAATTCCAGCAAGCCCAAGCCAGTGGAAAGAAGGAGATTACAGTGTTAGATCCAAAGAGATCCAATGCTATAAACATTGGTTTGACTGTGCTTCCCCCACCCAGAACAATTAAAACTGCCATATTGAAAATGGATACTTCCATTATGAACAAGGAGGGGATTGAGGTAAGACTAAACTCCTTTAAGTTAAACTGAATTGGAATAAAACATACTATTTAGCGGGTTACATGTTCTACAAATGCGGTCCCTAGTGTATGATATCCATCACATATAACAGAGGATTGGGGCCACATAATGATGATATTCTTGCTAAGCCTTATATAAATTGGTAGTGTTGATAAATATTAGACAGCGCTTATTCTAGAATCAGTATGACAAAAATAATTGAACAAGAACTGTATGCCCAAAATGAAAGTATTTGACTACTCTTTTGTAGAGCAATGGAATCATAAATTTGTTGCAAAGAAGTGCATTCTGTATTTTACTGGAACATCAAGATTCTGATAACAAGATAGAGAATATTGAATGAGTAAAAGTTGTCATGAAATTTCACAATTATCAATCAAGTCATCTATAAACAGATAAAACAAGGCTTTGCTATGTTTTTTTTATCTGTTTAAGATGACAAGTTTAACAAAATGTGGAAATTTATGGACACAAATTTGATATTTCATTTATAATTTGACCGGAATCTGGTGATGGATTGACACAATTCTTTAAAATCAATGATCAAAATTGTCTACGCAATATATAATTTTGTCTATTAAATGTTGTCATCATATTCATTATGATGTCATTTGCATGGTTACAAAAGAGCCTTGCTTTATCCTGTATGCTCATTTGCACAGTTATTCCACAAATGTAATAACACCCCTCTAAAATAAAAAATATTCAACAGGACTATTTCACTATGGCAATATCAGGATAAATTATAAGAACAATTATTTAACAAGTCAAAGAATAGGGATCATGATATCTAAATACTTCTATTGAAATACTTCAAAATTAGAAAGAAATGCAATATCAGAAAATTATTCCGATGGGAAAAAGAATAAACATTTAATAAAACACTCGATTTCAATATTTGAACAAAATTTACCTTTTTCAAGAAAACTGAAACGTTTTCATTTTTCTTGAAAAAGGCAATTTTTGCTGAAATATTGAAATTGAGTGTTTTTATTAAATGTAGGAAGAATTATACTTTCCTACATTGGTAATAAGAATTTAACAGGTTACCGGAAAGAAGAGTTAGTTGCATGTTAGATTGAAGTTTCTTTTCAAATATTTCAGAAAATCCTGAACACGATGATCCCTACAGATGAAGAGAAAGCCAAGATCCTTGAAGCACAGCTGACTAACCCAGATATTCCCCTAGGAACTGCTGAGCAGTTTCTTCTTACATTGTCATCCATTAGTGAACTGCAGGCCAGGCTTAATGTATGGCTATTTAAACTCGACTATGAAACTGTGGAGTCTGTAAGTTGGCAACTTTGACTAGATCTTTTGTTTTGAAGAATTCTCATGGTTCTTTTGTCGAGCCCTCATTCGGTGAGCTAGACATAGTTGTCACAATGACAGCTCAGAGTGCTAAAGGTGATTGTGTGTGGCTCAGCGTGAAACAGCTGTAACTGCCTATATGTTTATAGGCAGTTACATCTGCTTTGCGCTGAGCCATCAAATCTGTCAGTCCAATCATCTTATACATCTACAATTACTCCTTCATTTAAGGATGGAGGCTAGGAAAGGCTTTAATGGTGGTACTGGTGTGAAAAATACCCAAGAATCCACTGTTAGGTACTCCAGCCGACGCAATATAACTGAAAGATTGTTGAAAGCGGCGTTAAATTCAAACAAATCCTTCATTTAAGGAATGGATGGATTAAAAAAAAAAACTTGGGACAATTATTTTCCATGAGAAGGGGTTCTATTTGAAAGTAATTTTCAGATTGGGTCAAGGTCATAGACTAATCCAGGTTTATTGGTATTTTTTGTGGGCTTGACAGCAATTTTTCTGTGACAACCATCTAGTTTGTTGGTCAAAATATTTAATCATGTGACTTAAAAGAGAATGTAGTTTTGCTTAAGCATCACTTTAAGGAAATGGTTTTGCGCATACAGTCCATTTTGCTTGAGCAACCACATCTATAAATTGACCATTTTCATCAATTGACCAATTTCAAAAATTGCTTCTTTAAATCAAATTTTCTAGATGAATAGATTTTATTGGTCTAAAACTTATTGTGGATGAATCCTACGTTGCTTAAACTCATTAGAATTCTATTGAGTTTTGAGAGCATAGGATTATTCGCAAAAACATAGTTATTCAATCAAAATTAAGTTCCTAATTTGTAAACAAATATGTTCTTTGCAACTCATCTCTTTAACTACTACTTTATGGTTGTCCCATTATTGGTGGGTAAATACCCGATTTTCCATTCATGTATTAGTTGAATGAAAAAATGGCTAAAGATCATTGTCATACATGATTACCTCTGTAAATGCTAGAAAAACTCCTTAAGTGAACACTTTCCTTGAAGAATTTTGTATTAATAGGCTTCTTAGTATTATGAGTTACATACATGTATCACAATATAGTAAATCAAACTAAAAAGGTTAAAGCACAGATCTACCTCTAGTTTAATAATAGCTGTGTCATTCTGAAAACTATATCCTTTTTTCATCTCTTCAGGAAATAGCTGAACCTTTGATGGATCTGAAGAAAGGGATAGAAGAGTTACTTGTAAATAAAACATTCAAATATATCTTGTCAGCCATCTTGACCTTTGGTAACTTCCTCAATGGAGCACAGGTAAGAAAGCTTTTTTGTTTGAATTTCAAATTTGACTTTAAGGTAGTGGAACCGTAATAGTTCTGCAACATTTCGGTACTCATGATCTTTCACAATGTTGACTGAGGTTTCCTAATGAAAATCATCAGGAAACCTCTGTTAACACTGTTAAAGTTCATTGTTCCTGAAGCTTTCGAACACTAACAGGTTCACCGGTTCACTACCTTAAAATTATCTTCTGGCCAAACATCCCTGCATCAGGAGACAGCATAATACAGAGCTACAAAAAGAGGCGTTATTTTCAATTTTAGATAGATTTTTTTTTATAAATAAGTAGAGCACTAACTTTATATTGTTGGTACTCATTCGAATTGTCTCGTTGAGATGATTCAAATGAGTACCCATATCATAGGGTTTTGTTTGGATGAAAAGATTTTAGACTGGCTTTACCCTCTTTTATAATCTGCACCTCATAATATGTGTCACACACAAGAGTAAAACATACCGCCAGTCAGGGGCTTGAACCCTGGACCTCTTACTTTCAAGGCAAGTACTATAGCATCTCAGCTTGCCTGGCTGATTATGTGCTTTCTTTCATAACACTGTGAGTTAAACATGCAACATACACATCATCACAATCAAAGAGCATGTCAATGAACTGCACACCATTTTTTGGTCTATAATCTCTGCTAATTATCTATCTATATATACTACCTAACTCCCCTTTTGGGTATTACTGGTAGGTGATATTTTATGATTATTTTTGAGATTGATAATCATTTGCTCTATTGTAAACCACAAGATAGATAGGATTTTGCATATGAAAGTTACATTTTGTGAGGTAAAAAATGATAAGGATATTTTTTTGTCCCACTTTTAATGTATTTTACATTCTTTTCATTTTCTCTGCTTTGTAACAGTAGATTTGATGTTGTCTTGTTTTGTCCATTTCAGGCTCGAGGATTTAGTATAGAATATTTATCAAAGATACCTGAGGTCAAGGACACTGTACACAAACACTCTATATTACATCATCTTTGTACAGTCATTATAGAACAGTTCCCTGATAGTACAGACCTGTACTCAGAAATAGGACCTGTTACTCGGTGTTCAAAGGTAAAGTTATATATTACATCATATTTGTACAGTCATTTTAGAAATGGGTTCCCAATAGCACAGACTTGTAATCAGAAATAGGGCCTGTTACTCGGTGTTCAAAGGAATAGTATCACATCATCTTTGTGCAGTCATTATAGAACAGTTCCCAGATAGCACAGACCTGTACTCAGAAATAAGACCTGTTACTCAGTGCTCAAGGTAAAGTTCTATATTACATCATCTTTGTACAGTCATAATAGAACAGTTCCCAGATAGCACAGACCGTGTTATAAAGTAATATATTGTGACTGCATTTGCGACTTTATGATTGTGGATTAAGTATATTGTGAAGTATTTAAGCCAACTATGAACTTAAAAACAAAATTAACTTATCAACTCATATTTCTGATCTGTGAGTCATAAATACAAAGAGTATTAAAGATTATTTTATTTTCTTACAGATTGACTGGGATGAGTTAGAAAGAAAGCTCAATAAGCTGGAAGTGGATTGTAAGGCCTCCTGGGATAATTTACGTGCAATAGTCAAACATGACGGGCCATCAAATGCTCAACTCAAATCCAAGTAAGACACCTTTAAGATACCTAAGAGAAAGAAATAAATAAACAGATAAAAGTGGACAAAGATATTTTTGCAGTATCAATCTGTCTGTTAGTATCGTGTTTTCAAAATTTTGACCTGCAAGCTGTACAGTTTTGAATTTACCGTTACTATTAAGTTGATAACCAATGTCATTGACAACTTATCTCTTTTATGCATAACAACAAAAGATTTGGCGTATGTAGTTGTGCTGTTGTCTGTCTTGTCCTTTTTCTGTCTTCAAAACCTATAAACATTGCCAATGTCAGAGTCTATTCAAGATGCAATGTTCATACATTGCATGATGACGGATCTTGTTAATGCACAGATACTGATTACTAGGTCAAGGAAAAATCATTGAAAAAATAGCAAAAAACTTTGTTGGTGTCATTAATTGTTACCTGTAGTTTGTACAAGCTATATTGGTGATGTAAGTATCCTTCAATTTTTCAGAATGTCTGAATTTCTGGCCGATTCAGCAGAGAGAATAATGATTCTACAAATTGTATATAAGCGTGTTTTGAATAGGTAAGAATCGCCTCATTGTAATGAGTCTACTTCTGCCATATCCGCAAGGTTATAGGTCTGGATAAAATTAAGTTATAAATCTAGCCTGTGCGTGAGATTTCCAACAATTTAATCTATGTACATAGCTAAGACTCTGACCAGCCTGTGCATCCCCTCGGGCAATCTCATGATCAACGTCAGATGTACATAGACAGACTATTTTTGAAAATTACGGGAAAACTCAATGATGTCAGTTAAAATGGCGTTAGCCCTCTAAACTTTGAGTGAAAACATACAACGTCGCAGCGCTACTCGTTTAAGTCACTGACGTAATGCCATCGAATTCTTATATAAATATCTTTAGATTCTTAGATAAAGGCTGAAAAATCATAATTTTTGAGAATGATTCTTCTTTCTCAAAAATTAAGATTTTTCAGCTGTTATTTACTGTAAAAGATATAAATCTAAAGATAACGCTAGTTATTTCCCGCGATAGTTTTTCTAACACTGTTTCTGCCTAACAAAATGCACAATTTTGTAACATACCCATCCGCCTTACATACATCCGAGGTCTGTTGCAGTTTACGGAAATGGCCGAGTGATGTTCCGAATGACTACTAGAGGTCAGGAGTAGTGTCTAACAAATGTACAATTGAAATATACAGAACTGTAGGTTGAAGGTGTCAGATCAGATAATTGATTTACAGGAGTGTCATTTAATTAGTGAGTGCCAAATAATGGTGTATTCTGACTGTAAATAAGCCTTAGAAATTAAAATGATAAACATAGAATTTATAGCTTTTCCTCTGACTTAGAATTATATTTTGATTTGCAATGTTACCATATAATCTTAAACTATTTGTTTAAAGAAAAAAGTGGTTTTTTTACTGAGTCGACCCATTACCAGGCAATTCCACCTTTGACATCTGTGAAGGAAAATGCTTTGGGAAACATTTTGGAACATGAAGAAATTGCTTGTTACAAAGCAATTTCTTCATTGTCCACAGTGTTTTCTCCCCAGAATTTAAAAGATTTTGCACCAGATAAAATTGTAATCTGCATGTTCTTTGGAATTAGACTAGCCTAAAATTTTGCTGTCTGATTATGGGTCAGTCACCAAATCATTATCATTTGTATGATGTTTGTATGTTTCAGATATCATAAGTTATTATTGTATATGGGTTTACCATTATATCAAGCTAAAGACTTGAAAGTGAACCATTATTGTAAAATAGTGAGTGAGTTTGCGCTGGAATATCGTACAACGAGAGAAAAGGTGGTACAACAGCTAGAGAAGAAAGCCAACCAGAGGGAACGGAAGAAAACACGCGGAAAAATGATTGTAGATGTAAGTATTATAGTGGTAATTATTTTGTATGGCTTAAATTGGGAGTCTATGATTCAGAAAAAGAAGGTACCTATGATACTGCACAATTTTTTAGAGTTTTTGTTGTCATTTGATAAATTTGATATTTTAGTTAAGATTAAATCCGAGCTATTGTATTAGCCTCGTCATAGTTAGCAAAAACTCTGTCAATTTGTGATATCTCTTGTATTACTGAAGGTAGCCATACTATTGAGGGGGATAACTCTAGATACATTTTGTATGAATTGTGCTATGTGTAGGCACTCTTGTTTGTAAAATTGACTACTCTTGGTTATATGTGACAAGCAACAAAAAGCGAAAAAGAAGGAAAACAAAAGTTAAGTATTTTGTGTATAAAAACTTTTTTGTGAGAGACTTTAGGCATTTGTGTTCTTTATTATAATTGTACAATGAACTTTGTCTATGTTATTGTGAAACAATATTACAAAATTATCCAAAGGGAATAGAATAAACATTTAACAAGTGTGTTTATTAAATGTATGTTATTGTGTCTTCTTTTTACAATTCCTAGAAAATCTATTTAATAGTCATCTCAACTTGGTTTTTGTAGAAAAAAAATGAAAGATTATGAAATAAAAGATTTAGATATTCTGAACATTAATTTATTCAGAAATTTATTACTCTGCTATCCACAGCTTGCTTTGTCTAAAGATATTGATCATAAAATTCAGAAGGCAAGTCTAACAGTGTTTGATGATAAAGTTAGAGAAATCTTCATATATGTGACATGTCATGGAAAAAGGGACCATCTAGGAACTTCGTGAAAATAATTATTTAAAAAAAGAGATTGTTTCATGGACAGATCAACCACAGGGCACAATTCAAAAACTCTTTGACTGGAAGGTAGAGTGATCATTCTAGAAAATCAGCATGTTGTTAAAAGCTTTTGCTCTAGTGAGTCTGTGCAATCTATGCAGTCTGACTTGGGTTGATATATTTGAAATTATCCAGATGGTCCCTTTTCATGTGATAAGTCACAAATTGTATTCATATTATGCACATTTTAGAAGATTACTCATTTTAATTTCCTTACACAAGTATCATACATGTAGGGGTATATCTAATTCAAAATCTTCAGTTGAATGCTAGTTTAAGGGGAAGTTGGTTTGAATGTCAAGTTTTGAAAATATTCACTACTATTTGTCCTGGTGTTAAAATGACAGAATGTTATGGTTGGCAGAACCTACAACTACAATATAACTATTGAAATATACTCAGGGACAATGGATGCAAAACTATTGGTCTCCATAGATTAAAATTAAGCCCTTTATCATTCAGATTGAAGTTTAATAATTCTCCAGGATAACCTGCTTAAACTTTACAAAAGATTACATCTTTGTTTCTTAATACATGGAAAAATAACTATTCATAAATCAAGAAAAAAATTGGAATCAAAGTAAAGGCAAAGATATGTTTTGTTCAAAAACACTGTAAATGCATGCATATGTACTCTTAATACATCTTATTAAAAAAAAAAAGAGAAATCACTTTTGGTAATCATTGCCTGAAATTAATTGAATGATGAAGGGATTTTATTTTCTGAGAACTACATCATTCTGCATACGAGAGAAAATATTTTATAGTGGGTTTATTTTGGTTATAGGTGCACTTTGTAGGTGCATGCTTAAATATTTTGGTTGTTCATAGTCATTATCCTATTTGATATGCATTATGGTGGAAAACATTATCTTCTTCAGCCAAAACAAATAATGTAATTAAGCTTAATTTACCAAGTAACAGAAATTTTAGGATTGAGAAATGATAAAATTTTTGAATGAATGAATTATTTCTAGCGAGTCAGTAATCAGACTGAGGAATGTTGACTTGTTAAAGGTTGTAACAAATGACTGATAACTAGTTCATTTTAAAGCAGAGTTATTATGTGCTCTCTTGCCCCGGCATCAATAAGATCAAGAGTAAACTGTTTTACCTAGTGTCTGTCCGTGTGTCTTTCTGTTTGACTTTCCATCTGTACAACTTAAGGAAAAAATTAACATTGGCAATTATTTCCAGCCTATTTAATGGTAGTTATTTCGCATTCAAGAGCTGGTAATATTTCTAGATTAAATTCTGATATTTACTTTAGAATAACCCTTTGAATATGGACTGGTCCAAAATTTTGTAAAACAGGAAAGGGATAATACCTACAGAATAACAACATTAGAACTCTCTTCATTGCCTTGACGTTCCCTGTTGTTCCTGAATCAATTTGATGAGTTCTAGTTTATAACTTGTAATTTTAACCCTTTCCTGTTTTACAAAATTTTGGACCTGTCCAAATTCAAAGGTTTTGCAGACGAAAATTTAAAGTGGATTTAATTTGAAAAATAACCATTCAGTAGAGTAGACAATAGTGTGGAAAAAGAAGAAATTGCTTGTCAGAAGCAATTTCTTCTTTTTTCACAATGTTTTCTCAATCATAAAATCACAGGCACGTAAAAAGCAGGGATTAAACAGCAAAGGGTTAAGATTCATATTTGGTTTGTGTCTTCATCACAAACTGATGGCTATAAAATACCTTGTAATTATTAGGCTTAAGGAAGTGGACCCATAAAAGTTCTGCAAAATAGCAGAATTCATGATCTTTCACACTTTTAACAGAGGTTCCTAATGCAAAGAAATTATTAGAAAATCTCTCTGAACAATATTAAATGTTCATGAGTTCCGAAACATTGCGGAACTATTACAGCTCCACTACCTTAAGATAAGTTTGGCACTTAAGTCTTCTCAGACTAGTCAAATTTTGACATTTCTTGAATTCTTTTAGATGGGCAAGTTCAAGGGCACAAAAGGAGGGTCAAGGTCAACTGATGACCAGGATGAGGAGGCCCTCACCAAGGTGTTGTCCAATGGGTACATTAGTAATGATGAACATGGGTTACCAGGGAGACAAGGTCGAAGAAGAATGGGACCAGCAGGTACAAAATTTCTAGAGGAAAATTGTCTGTTTCAGTTTAAGATATCGAGGATAATCGTTTGTTTCAATGTAAGATTGATTTATATTCATCAAGTGAACAACAAAAGCTATATTTTCACGAGTACGAGTGAAAATATAACTTTTGTTGTTCACTTGATGAATATAAATCAATCTTACTAAAAAAACCAAATGATTATTCTATTTCTTTATTGCAAAAGTCATTTAAAATGTGAAATTTCTAGGACATATATTTCTATAACGCATCATTTTGCGCTTGATTGCTATGCAACGTTCATTGTGACGTCACTTATTTCGCCTCGCAGAGATGACATCAGATAGGATGAAATGCACAAAAGCAGGGTATAAGTTTTTGATAATTTCACCGCTTATCAAGTGATAATCTACCGTTATTTCTCAATAAACCACCAAAAAGCACTAAAGAAAGGGAGGTGTTCCTGATTATTGAAAAGGAACCTTATGGCAACAAGTAGGGATTCCTGCCAGACTCCATTGAAAAACAGTTAATGTTGAGCACTGTAGATTGAGAAGAAACAACATAGGCTGATTGTGACACTTTTCAACTTGAAGCAATTTTTTTCATTTTCACCTGGTTTAATATTTGTTTGTTCAGATTCCAAACGTAACAGTGTTTCATCACGAGGCTGTGCGACCACTGACTCTGAAATGTACGATACAGGAGATGACGAGATTCTCGAGGCATGTGTGAGAACGGCAACAACACCCAGTACACGAGCACCAAGAGAAAGACGGCGGGCCAGAAATGCTAGAAAATCATGTACGTAGTTCTGAACATGAACTTGATGTAGTATAATATAAAAATGCAATATATAACCAGTATGGTAGATCTGTAAAATTAGAATGGTTGTCTTGTTAACCTCTTATCCAGCCTCTTTACAGAGAGTTTAGTACAGAACTATAGTAAGTGCCCATAAACATATTGAGGGTTTAGTTCAAGAGTGTACTAAGTGTATATACATGGTATATACACTTAGTACACTCTTGTACTAAACCCTTGATATTGGCACTTTTAGTAGTCTGCTCAGACCTCTTGAGATAGCTTTGGTATTTTAGATGATGTTTTTGAAACAATAACTTCTGAACTGGCTGAGCTTAAAAAGCATCAACACAAATATGTATCATCTTTATCTATATATATAGAGAGAAAGAAAGCATACGGCAGAGTTCAACTGAAATCTTAATTTGAGAATAATATATATAGTAAGGTAGAATGACTATTCTGGATGAAGAAAATTGTTTTGCAATGAAAAGTATTGACCTGGGACAGTTTGTACAGTCAATCTATTTGACAAGGGTCAAAACTGTTTATACCTACACTGCCTGTTGATACACTTGTGTGTAAGAATAATGTTTGCAAAATAATTTTATATTTGAGCCTGTGTGTGACATTTTCAATGCTTTTGAATGTGCCCAAAGCAAAGACTATGGCTAGCTTGTGCATAAGCACAGTCTGACCAGAGTCTTTACAATACTTTCTGTGGATAAGGTCTCAAAGTATCTTTAGACAGTCAGACAATCTTCTAACTGCTATATTTGGCTGTTTAGGCTACTAAATGTTTGTGATTTACTCATTTGTCAAATTATTTGAAATGTTACGCACTGGCTCAATTTTACCATCTTATTCAATGGCAATTTATATTGACTCATTTGTATTTAAAAAAAGAACTGTTCTGAAACAAAAAAAAAAAACATAGGAGAATTTCATTATTAATGGGGGCTGGATGGAGGTTAACTACCTTGGGAAACAGTTAATATACTTGTAGAACTAAAATATAACATCATATGGTAGGGGAACCTTGAATAATAGTAGTTATCCAATATATTTATTGCATATCAGATTTATGAATGGAATATATTACATTGCAAATAGTATTAATGTTAGAATTCCAGACACAACAGATATTAATTAACCCTTGTCATGCTGAACCCGGAATATTCCTGCTTTGGTAGGAGCTATAGACAAACATCACCCTGCACATATGTGCAGTCTAATGTTAGTCTACACCTCCTGTTGCTCACTTTCAAACCAGAATTGTCAATAGATTTAGTTTTTCAAATAAAAATTGACTAACAGTTGGGACTTTCAGTGCTTTTTGCCCTTTGATTTTGATGGAAATTTTTAGCCAAAATTTATTCAGCATGACAAGGGTTGAAAGTTTGTTGGTTCTATTGAGTATTGTTAATTAGGGATCCAAAGTTTCAGATTGAGGGGGCAAATGGCTCTTCACTTAATATTTAGGAAATACCCCCAAACAAACCCTGTGTGTACGACACAATTTCAATGAGTGCCAACAACAAAGTGTTTCATTGAAAAATAATGATTTTACAATAGTGTTTCCCCTCTTATCTAGACATCTAGGGTCTAAAATATTGCAGGAACTGTTTAACCCATGTGATGCTGATTAAAATCATTGGCAAAATTAGATTAAAATCAAAGTGCTGAAAGCACTGGATGTACTTAGTGTAAGTCAGTATATTTATGAAAATATAATTTCTCACCTTTTAGGGTTTCTTAACAAATGAAAATCAGGTGGTAAAGGCTAAAATCAGTCTGCACATGTGAAGGCTGATCTTTGTCCATACCTCCTTCCAATGAGGAAATATTCCAGTTAAGCATGAAAAATTTTAATCAAGCCATAGATATTAAAGTTGCCAACTGTGGATTTGATCAAACACGTATATACCATATTTCCTCTAATAAATGCTCCCAGGAGCTATACATAACATGGTTAGGGAGCTTTTATTTAGTATGCATTTACTGATTAAGATGAAATCCACATCAAATTAGAGAAAAAGTCTAAAAAAAATATTATAACTTTTGAAGTGGGTTTTTTTAGTAAAAAAATAGGGGTGCTACTATTGGGGAAGGCCCTTTTATTAGGGGAAATATGGTATCTTTAGGTTAGCTTAGGTTATTGTTATATGTTGAATGTTTGATTTCAGCAAATTCAAGACAAATCATGCATCTATACTGAATCCATTATACATGTATAAAATGTAAATAAGGTAAATCTATAGACTTGAGTTCTCCCCCCTTTTTTCAACAATGTGTGCCGACTTTAGGATGATCAATCAACCCAACTAAGATTTAATAAACTCTCCTCATAGAAAGGTGCCCTTACACTGATTTAAGTTTAACAAAATTAGAAATCAATAATTTCAAATCCTGTTGTTGTTTGTAGCCTTTCTTCAATTTTGATTTTATTCATCAAATGTTTGAGAAGATTATCAAGATTATTTTTGTGTGTAAGTAGAATATTTTCATAGCTTTGAGAAAAGCACAATTTAAAGTTATTGAAGTTTTCTACCTGAAACCTCTTGAAGTAAAATTTTAAACCTCATCAAAAAAGTAAGTCAAATTTACTGGGGGGCTCTTAAATACCTAGTGCTAATTGTTATCCTTTATTTAATTTATATTAGACATAGCTGACAAATAAAGCACTTGCATCATTTCAAAAGCTTAAAATAACTTCAATGTCAATATTCTATATATGGGCACCTTTCAAAATCTAATACATCACTCAAGTCTGAAACATTTGCCTGTGATACTCAATTTGAGATAGATTGAAGCTTTTAGTGGAATAGATCTACATTTTAATCAAAGTTCAAGAATCAAGTTTTCACATTTTAACATAATGTCATAGACTCTTGAAGACAATGCTGATTTATCAATTGGCTGTTCAGCTGTTTTGATCAGCCTTTGTCAATTTAAGTAACTAAGCTTTTAGTCAAGTATAATTACAAGTTCCAGCCTTAAGGTAGCGGACCTATATTACTTCTGCATGTATTTGGTAGTAATGAGCTTTAACAGTGTTAACTTAGGTTTCCTTATGATTTTCATTAGGAAACCTCTATCAACATTGTGAAAGATCATGAGTTAGGAATTATAAGGGGTCCACTACCTCAAATGAGAATGAGTCTGTGTGTGACATTTAAAAAAATTCAATATGTGCATGAGGATCAAGCATTTGGTTGCCTTTCTTTAGCTTTCTTTAGCGTTCATAGTGCAGACTTTGATCGGACTGTGCTGATCTAAGTCTTTACTTTGCACTCAATCATGTGAATTTTTTTGAAACACCAACCACAGGCTCATTTATTAAAGATCCCCTAAGTTGTAAAAAATGTTTATCGTATCATATCTTCACTAGATGGTTGTGGGTTCAGGTCCAACCAGAGGTGGGTTGTGTTGTTTGGCAGGATACCTTTCAAGCTATCCAGCTGTAAAAATGGATAGCTGTGGTTAGAATCCATTGCCCATCGATCTCTCCCTCTCTAGTACATAATGAGATTTAGTGAAAGAGAAATTAGAGTTTGCTTCTTAATGAGTAATAAATAAACAATAAAATAATTTGTGGGCTGGACAGGTAGCCTTTTAATGAACACACCTTGAGGAAATATAAAATACATGCAGATTGCCATTTTTTTATACCAAATTTTCTGTGTGAAGTATTTGTCAGTCAAATATTTGTCTGATTTCCTCCACATTTAGGATTATTTTCTCTAAACGATCATTTTAATGAAAGTTTAAAAGAATTAATGCTCAAATTTAAGAAATTCTTGTTTAATAAATTTATGGATCAACATTTGGGAGGGGTTCATTTAGTATAAGAAATATGGTACTTGTTAGTGTGTGTATGCATTTGTTTTACTGCATGTCTGAGTCCAGCCCTATGTTCAGGTTGATAAAACAGTGCAAAGTGTTTCCAGATTATACCCCGCTTTGCATTTGCATGCAAAGTGGGGTATAATTTGCAACCAGTTTGCCCGATTTTATCATCCTGTACACAGGCTAGTTAACTGTGTTATGTCTTGTCTTTGTCTTATATGTGATAAAAAATTGAACATTAATAGGGAAATAGCAACAAAATCTAATAGATAAACAATCATAGAATTATAAAGAAATATCTCTTCAATGATGTATAAACTAGCCATGAATTAGGATCTGTGCATGATTTTGTTCCGTGTGATGTGTGTATGTTTTGAGTGTTTGTATGTTTTGACATTAATGTTTTTTGTTTAGATATGTATTTGATAACAAAATAGAAGATAAGATATTTCTAGAATATCTGGATAGAATAAATTACCAACATAATTTTCAAAGTGAAGTTTGTCACTATTAAAAGCTTGATAAAACATTGTCATACAAATTGCTATAAAAACATAAAGGCACTAATGACAGTGTGGTTTTAAGCTTAACAGCATAAAACGATTTCAAGTTATCATTTCCGCTGATTAATCCAGAGGAGGTCCTTATATGACAGAATAATTCAATTGAACTCAAGCTTTCCAAGCAAAATAAAATCTCATACATCAATTACATGTCAAAAAAAAGGGAACCATCTCTAAAGTGAGAAAAATGTGAACCTCTGTCAGACTGGGGAGACTGAGCAGAATAATAAGGGCTGAATCTCTTTTCAAAGATATCTTTACAGAATCCCTGAGGAGATGCATGGTCCCTTTTTGTAAGAATTGTTATCAGGTTCAAACTAATTGAAAGAGAAATATTGAAATAGTAAAGGAAGGGGAAAAGAAAAAAAGAAATTTTGGGGAAAACACTACTATGTTTGACTTAAAATTGGTTCCAAAGCGTTATTTTAGAGAAGATATAGAATGTAGAAGATTAAGTTAGTTTCCTAGTTTGTGTTTTATATTCTTAACTCTATCTGCCTATCAAAAAGAATCTCTTCAATCACATACTTGATAACTATGAAGGTTCAGCATAAGACAGCACTTAGTGTATATACAATATATATACATTTAGTACAGTCTTGCACTGAACCCTTTAGTCTTCCTTAAATTCAAAGAATAGAATCTGAGTTTAGAAGGGCAATTCCCTTAATCTCCTATAAGGAAAAAGAAGCCAAACACCTTGTGATTCTTAATATAGATATAATTGTTATTTATTAATTTCAGTCCAGGATAAAGATTGTAACTTAGAACAATAGGTAACTCCTGAGTGAAATCAGTGGATATAGAACTTTTTGGTTAGTCTATGGTAACAATGAAATATCAAGGAATTTAGTGGACTATGTACAATCAAGATTCATTTAAATTGGAAAGTATTCATTTGTAAAATTTCTCATGTAAGTTTACACAAGATGTAATTATATTACTAATATGGAGAAATGAAAAACCTTTGCCTAAATATAGATATATATTCATAGAAAAACTTTTGATTCATGATTTTATTTTTCCAATCAAATATACATAGGTTATTAATACCATATATTTGTGATAGATACAAAGTTTCAAGAGTCAGTTACAATAGAGTGGATGATCTGGAGGCAAATTAAGACTATCATCATTGTTGCCATGGCAATTTTTTGTCTAAAATTATTGAGCGCTATTGCGGACTTTGTGCTGAAGGTGTTTGTTGCACTGTCTTATATGTTGCTTTTTTAGTACTGTGATTCTATTTTGCAGTTTTAGATGTGTAGAACTGTTTCTTTTTCTATAAAGATACATGTAATTGTAAGAGAAGAAGCATAGGCTAGAAAAACAAAAAAAGGTAACCTTCACACCAAGGTTTTCTTTGTTTGGTCCATTACCAGATAACAAGATTATACATTTGTCCAAATTAAAAGAAAAAGCAAACAGTCACATATTGAAATGTATTTGAATTAACTGGTAAAAGAATTTTTAAAAAAATCACTTTCTGAATTGTGAAAAAGAAAACCACACACACAAAAACTTCTTGAAAATTATTTTGAATAAAGTAATATTTCATAATTATGTTTTCTCTGAGCTCTTTCTTGAGAGTTGTGAAAAAGTTGAATGTTTGGTTGACAAGAGGATTTGTCAGTAATTTTACTGCTAGAAAAGGGTTTGTAAAATTAGTAACTTTGTTTTCTTGGAGGCTGTCAGTATTACCTAGGTAATGATAACAAGCCCCAAGTTGTTTAAAAGAAAACCATTGGTTACAAATCAACCAGAAATAAATCTTAATCAATCAAGGTTGTTGTTTCAATTGTACCAATTGAAACAACAACCCTGATTGGCTGATATAAGATTCTGTTTGAAATCTAACCAATGGTTATCTTTAATTCAACAGTGTCCAGATGAATTTATACTAAACATGTATGAATTGGAGATGTTTGAGCTGGGCCAAGGAAAAAAGATCTGTAATTCTAGGGATTAGAGTACATTTATTCTAAAGATTGTAATTCTAGGGATTAGAGTACAGTTATTCTAAAGATTGTAATTCTAGGAATTAAGAGTTCAGTTATTCCCAAGATTAGAGAACAGAACAGAAACTTGACATGATTACTTGTAATTCCTCTTGTTGTCTGTCTATGTTCCAGCTGAAGTTGTTTTGCCATTTTTCCAATCAGAAAAATATATTTGATGTTACATTATTTCTCCTTATAAACCTACCATATGCTCCACCCTTAATTTTAGCTACCCTAGCTGTATTATGTTCCAAGTGTTCCTCTAATTTGAGGTTTATTTCCTCTAAATATTGTTTGGGGGAAATGATTTTGATAGAGGAGGAAGACAAAGCAGATATATGCAGAACTGTATATAGAATAATCATGTTGAGCCTGTGTGTGTCATTTATGACAATAGTAAAGGTGGACGAGGCACTGATATTCCATGGTCTTGCCAACCACATGTGCATTTACTTATTTAGAATATTCACACAATATCTTACAAACCTTTTAGTGTGTAGCTATCTACAGGTAATTATACCCCCCACCTACGAAGTAGAGGGGGGTATATTGGTTTCACCATGTCTGTCTGTCTGTCTGTCCATCTGTCCATCCGTCCGTCCATCCGTCCGTAGACCTTTTTTCTTTCCGTACTCTAACTCAAGAACCAAGTGACCTAGAATCATGAAACTTCACACAAATGTTGCTTATGACCCAAGGAAGTGCCCTATTGTTTTGGGGTCACATAGGTCAAAGGTCAAGGTCACAGTGAGACTTTGTTCAATTTTCGTTTACAGACTCTAACTCGAGAACCAAGCAACCTACAATCATGAAACTTAATGCAAATGTTGCTTATGACCCAAGGAAGTGCCCTATTGTTTTGGGGTCACATAGGTCAAAGGTCAAGGTCACAGTCAATATTGTTCAATTTTTGTTTCCGGACTCTAACTCAAAAACCAAGCGACGTAGAATCATGAAACTTCATGCAAATGCTGCATATGACCTCAATGTCCTCTGTTACAAACACATCCTGCACTAATAGCACTTACATTTAGACAAAGTGCCTGTGGTGGGTATAAGTCCACTCTGCGACAGTTCTAGTTTTGATTAACAAACATCTGCAAAATAATTTCTGGGATTTACTGGAATCAGCCTGTCCGTCAGTAATTCTGTCTGTATGCGAACACATAAACTAGTAATTAGTAGTTTGGTTGAGAAATGACAAGAAGACAAATGGTTAGGTGACCAGCTGCTGTCACATAACAGAAATACTATTAAAAAATCTCAAATTTTATGTATTCAACTAAATTTTTGTTTCAATGTATATTTTGTCAATAACTTAGGTGTAATTACAAAGATTTTAAACTAAGGCAAATATTTATAGGGGTTCAGTGCAAGACTATAGTAAATGCCTATAATTATATAGGCACTTACAATAGTTTTGCACAACCCCTTGAAAAATTTGTTGTATTGCATGCTGATACATTAATCATTTTCTCCATTTGCAGAACAAACAAGTTGCATGGCTATATATTTAATAGATATCAAATATGAATAGAAATCTAGATATGTTGAATAAATTAATTTCAGTTGACCAACTATATATGACAACATAGAGTGTAGTAAGTCAATTTGTATGAGTTTGGGGCTGCCAGAGTAAATGGCTTCATTTATTTGTGACCTGTCAGGCAAAAAGGGATCTTCTTGTAACTCTGGGAAACAAACATGAAAATTTTTTATTGTATCTAGCAGAGGTTCACCAGTTCTTAGTTGAGGATAACAAAACGGTGCAAATGTTTTGCAAATTTTACCCTGCGTTGCAAATGCACTTGCATGCAAAGCTGGTTATAATTTGCTAACAGTTTTCAGTGTTTTGTCGTTCTGAATGCAGGGCTTATTTTGAATTTTGAATGTAGACATTACCTAAGATTCAGAGGCTCCTATTGTAGCAAAATTTGTCAACCCTAGTCAATCTGTGCTGTCCGCACAGGATGACTAAAAGTAGCAATCTGTTTCCAAATTATGCCCCGCTTTGCACACAAGTGCACATGCATTGTGGGGTATAATTTACAAACAGTTTGCACTGTTTTGTCATCTTGAATGTCGGGTAAGTGTCAAAACTTTCCACATTTCCAAGATGGTCCTTTTATGCATGATTTGTCACATCTATTTCAATGCATTTTCCCTTTTGATGAATCTGTCATAAGAATCTCCATTGTTAGTAACATGTGCAGAACATGTTCAAGAATTTTTTCTTATGGGATGTACAATTGAAAAATATTGATGTAAATTTTATTTGACGTTTCTAGCTCACATGAGCCCAACTTGCTTTTAGTGAGCTTTTGTGATAACTGAATCTTTGTTTTGTGATGGCCAATGTCAACAATGTCAAGTATTTTCACTCCACAGGCCACAATTATATCCCAACCTTTTTGAAACTTTGTCAGAATGTCTTAAATAGAAAAACTTTTTGAAGTTATGGGAACATCAAGTCTTAATAACAAGGTTTTGGATAAGTCTTCCTGAAATGTTTCAGTCGGGATGAACCCTATTGAAAAATGTGTTGCCCCTTGCAGGAATCATTAATTAGACTATCATAAAACTACAATAATACCTTGATGAAAAATTAGACTCTAAAAGTCTTTAAAGGAGTCAATGATTCAAAGGTAAGCGAAATAAGACAACCATGGTTCTCTTGTTTATTTGGGGAGCAAAATTTCATAACAACAGCTTAAACAAGTACTTTGATTTTTTCAAGATTTTCGGACTTGATAGCTATATATGGCTATCACATTCATAGTATATCAGGAAAACAGCAGCTCATAAATGGGCTGTTGCCAGGTTTAACATGATAATTCAAGGGTTCATTGCAACACTATTGTAAGTGCCTATAAATACATACGCACTTACAAAAGTGTTGTGCTGACCCATTAATATGATATCAATGAAACATGCAAGAAATCATAATTATTGCCAAATGGACCTCCTACACATTATTTTAATACTGTTTCAGCAATACAATTTATGCTCCAAATTTGGCATATAGTTGAGACCACAATAAGTTCATCAATTGGGAAAATGTGTTTTTAATTGTTCACGATTCATGTATTGACTGATCATGCTATATTTAATTTGTTGTTCAATCTTGACAATCATTTTACAGTAAATATTTATGCTTTTCATTTCCATGTTCTACTAGCATGGCATGTTAAAATTTGTTAGTGTATGTATGGGTAAGATTTTCAGATCATCAAATAATCCTTAATATTTTTATATCTGGGGCATACTAATTGAGCTTGTGGGTGACATTTCAAACAATTTCAAATGTGCGCAAAGCAAAGACTCTGACCAGCCTGCGTAGCCGCACAGTCTGTCCTGACTTTTTGTGATGGGCTCTGTAGATAGATAAGGTCTTTATCCCTTATGATAATATCAATAACCATTCTTAAAACCTTGTGGTTGTTTAGACTGCACAGTGTGTGTCCAACAAGCACACATGAAATTGTTGGAATGTCACGCACAGGCCCACTTTTATTGAAGGGTAAGCACAAAATTGCTGTAAATTCCTATTCTTAGGCATTTACATCCCTTTTGCACAAACATCTCCAAAATGACAATTGTTAAAAAATCTACTGGGAAAATATAATCATTAGACAGTAGCATAGGGGGGGTTGTCCTTCGAAAACAAAAACAAAACCTATCCCTTGTCTTTATATCAATGGCCTAACCTACTAATTAAGTTACATGTAATTTATATTTTGTGAATGATATTTGGCTTTAAGAAAAGTGTGTTAAAAACAGTGAGTTGGGGTAACTGTGCTTATTTGATCCCTTGTAATTAGCATTAAGAAGGGTGCTCAAAGAAAAGGAAAATCCAAACCTAGGTGTAATTCAGTAAGAAAATAGACACAAATTCCATCCTGTCTTTAGCCCTTGTCAAGCTTTAATACTGACAATTGTTGAGAGGAGCTATAAGCAAGGAACCTAGTCCACAACACTTGCCTTGCATTCAGGATGACAAAACGGTGCAATCTGCTTCAAATTATACCCCACTTTGCACACCAGTGCATGTGCAAAGTGGGATATAATTTGCAAACAATTTGCAAAGTTTTGTCATCCTGAACGCAGGGCTGTTTGTTCAATGTACCTTTCAAGCAAATTGATATTAGTCCAAATAATTAGAAAAACTTGAACTTTAAGAAATGACAAGACAAAATAAAGATACAAACGGACATTTAATTGACTGTTAAATGTTTATTTACAATGCTGCTTACTAACTCATTTCGTTTATGCTTTGAGTTTTCTACTGTTCAAAGAGTGATAACTAACAAAGTCACATGATCACAATCTGAACAAAGATTAATGTAATATCACAGTGTACACATAAATAACAGAGTATAAGCCTTCCTCTATACTTTCTTAACTGTATTATGTAAGTAAATGGTGTTTTCATAGTGTAGCTAAAGTATTTAATACAGAAAAGACAGTAATAGATGCGAAACATCAAGTTATTCCAAAATAGGTAGAAGAAAATTTTGGAAACATCCTACAGCTAGTTCATGAAAAGTTAAATGCTGTGGTATTCAAAATTGGCTTGCATTGATTTAGTCTAATCCTCATTTAAGTTTTTTTTCAACAAAGTTGCATTTGTAAGTACAGGCCTAGTGCTAACCCAAAATCTTTACAATTTTTCAGGATAACCATATTTTGAACTTGTCTAAAAAAAAAAAAATGCTATGTTTTGTTGATTTTCATTTGAATGTAAGAGTGAGTTTGAAATTAAAAAAGATATATATTTTCTTAAGTTATTTTTGGAATTCTTATTGAAAAGAAGAGTTGTGTTGATAATAGGAAGTAGATTAATGTAATTAAGTGATAAATTCAATAGAGCTTGGTGAAAATTTTAGGTTTTCTAGGTTTTTAAAAAAAAAGAGAAACATGGAAAATGAAATTATGACATATAGAACCTTAGATTGGTTTTGATCATTTACATAACAATATAGAAATCTTTATATCATAATGATTTGGCAGTCTACTGGATCTTCTTTAGCCATGTTCCTGTTGCAAAATATGTATTTTGTCTAGAAAAATAATACATGTAGATGATTCTTATTTTAAAACTGATAATTCAATGTTTTAAGATTATAGATCCATTTCCATCAGTTTCCTCCGTGTTTCTTTACTGTGTATTATTTTATATAGATTATAATTTCAGTAAGAAGAACCTTGAAGAATGGCCTGAGTGCGGATGAAGTGAATGCAGTAACAGGGAGTGCAGAACATGTGTAACAACATAACACAGAATATGTTGTATGGAAGTGTGGGACAGTATATGTAACAACATAACACAGAATATCTAGTATGATAGCATGGGACATTATGTGTAACAACATAACACAGAATATGTAGTATGGAAGTGTCGGACATTATGTGTTAAACAATAAGCAGAATGTAGAGAGATTTTCCCAATGTGGAAAGGTTTAATCCGCCTGTAGTTTAAGATGTAAAGATGTTTGCAAAACGTTTTATAAATGGTATCCTGCTTTGCACATGCAAATCAGGGTATCATTTGTAAAATATTTTGCAGGTTGAACACAGGGCTGGTATTTTTTTGGAGATGTGGGGGTGAATGTGTTATGTTTGTACCACATGAACTACTTTGAGGACTTATGGATGTTCATAAATGTTTTTGAAAAAATGTTGACAAATTCTAAAGTGAGAGGTAAAGGCCAAAATTAACCATTTTCTGGTTTTGAAATACAGTTGGAAATTAATTTTCTACCTAAAACAAAGAATTTAAGGATGACAAAAAAAAGTTTTGATACAACAAGAGATATAGTTATAACTGTATCATTGATCTGTACTCTGATACTTGCAGGGCCTTACCCAAGAGTTTGGAAAATTAATTTAAATGTAAATTAATACAGAATAATATAGTTAAGTCTTTTCTTCCATCTTGTGTATTTTGTCCTTATGCTTGTATGAAAAAACTGTGACTTATATCACATGAATATTGATGTTTTCATAAAATGAGTGATTATGTTGAGTGTTTGATAAAGGTGTATTCTTTAGATGGATATTTAAGTTACCATAACATTGGTTGAAAATAAAATTGATGCCTCAGAACCAAACAGTTGTAATTGCCTAAGAGTTTATTGGCAGTTACAACTTTTTTGTACTGAGCCATTGGAATAATTTTTTGAAGGAGCTATAGACACATCTCATGAGCAATCTCATCTTAGTCTTTACCTCCTGATTTAAGTTGAAAACTTTTTGTAGGCATCAAATTATTATGCCAACTCTTGATAATAGTTAGAAATTTAATAACAATTTATTCATTTGAGAAAATGTGTCCTAATTTCATGGAGGTATAAAACTAAAAAACTATTCACATTATGAATACTCAAAGTGGATTCAAGCATAAGTGTCATTTTGCCTTGAGTTTCATACATTTATGAATTATGAAAACATTCTCATCAGTTCTTATGATTTAATGGCATTTAGAGAAACCAAGCTTATATTTAACTAAACTTGAGACTCATTAACTGTTTTTTGGTCCAGCGAAAAAAGAAAATGATTTAATGACATTAATTTTAGGGGTAAAAAAACTTATATTTAACTAAATTTGAGACTGGTACATGACTATTTAGTAATAATTCAAAATACCTGCATGCTGATGTTTATTTTCATGGATGTATGAAAAGATTTTTTTCAACCAATAGAAAATTACTTTAAAGAATGCAACTCAAATGATTGTTGTTGTTATGAGTATTGATGTCATCATGGTATGAAATCCAAATTGTTCAATGTGCAATAATTGTTTTGTATTTAACAAACCAATGAAGGGGTCCTTTACACAGTTAGAAGGATTGTCAATAGAATTGAATCAATATATTGATAAACAATCAATATAGCCCTAACACAACCAATAATATTGTCACAGCTACAGGATTGGCAATATATTTGACTGCATATGAATGATAGTGGTATTAACCCTTGTCATGCTGAACTCAGAATATTCCTGCTTTTGCAGGAGCTATAGACAAACATCAGCCTGCTCATATGTGCAGTCTGATGTTAGTCTACACCACCTGTTTCTCACTTTTAACCAGAATTGTCAATTAATATAGTTTTTTCAAATAAAAATTGACCTACAGTTGGTACTTTCAGTGCTTTTTGCCCTTTGATTTTGATGGAAAATTTTAGCCAAAATTTGTTCAGCATGACAAGAGTTAATGTCTCTGTGGTCAATATATGTAAGTATGACTTATCACACATTTCCTTATATTGCCATATCTGAATAACGAAATCAGTTAGAACCTTGTTTGTAAAGTAGATATGGTGTCAGAAATTTCTCTTTTACCACTTTCTTTTCTGTTACATCATTCTCATTATCTGAAACAGGCTATTTTGAAAATCCAGTAAAATTATCAGTCTGATGTTGAAGAAAATTATGGTCTTAGAACAGGATAATTTAGAATTTAAAAAGAAAACTTAAGTTTCAACAGTGTGACAATCTTTAATTATTTTGGGCTTCATAAATGGGTGAGGAGTCATTTATCAAAAGTATTTACTGATATAAAAACAGATTCCTTGTAACATTTTGTTGAAAAAGTGCTTTGTTAACTAATGATTCTGAGAGAATTAGGAATGAATGCTGAAAAATTTATCAATAGTCTTAACCCATACCCAGACAACAAAATTTCTGATAAATCTTTATTTGAAAATTGAAGATGCAGTTAACACAATTCATAATTCAGTTAAAATGATAAATACCTGGAGCCTGTTTTACTAAACATCTTACGATCTTTTTTTGTGTAAGTCAAAAATCAGAGTTGCTTCTATAGTGGTAACTAAATATCGAATTCTGCCATGCATCATCTAATTGAAATTGACTTTCAAAGACAATTCCAATGCATATTGCAAGGCAGAATCTAACTATAAATGAAAACACCAGGTAAAATTTGTGTTTTTGACTTACAATCATTTTTTTCGCAAGATGTTAAGAAAAAGGGCCCCTTGTATCTATATGAAACAAAACACTTTTAAGATAAGAAGAATCTGCTTGTTTCAAGCAATTTATCTTTTTCTCACATTGTTTCACAAATGTATTTTTAGCTCACCTGAGCACGAAGTGCTCAAGGTGAGCTTTTGGGGTTACTTGATGTCCGTCGTCCGTCGTGCGTCGTCCGTCGTCAACATTTACCTTGTGGACACTCTAGAGGCCCAATCATCATGAAAATTGGTCAGAATGATAATCTTGATAAAATCTTGAACAAGTTCGAAATTGGGTCAAGTGGGGTCAAAAACTAGGTCACAGGGTCAAATCTTAGAAAAACCTTGTGGACACTCTAGAGGCCATATTTTTGGCCCAATCAACCTGAAAATTGGTCAGAATGTTTATCTTGATGATATCTCGGACAAGTTCGAAATTGGGTCAAGTGGGGTCAAAAACTAGGTCACAGGGTCAAATCTTAGAAAAACCTTGTGGACACTCTAGAGGCCATATTTCTAGCCCAATCAACCTGAAAATTTTGATCCCCGACGGCGGCACCCATTCTTTCCGACTATTTGTCTCTCACCAATGGGTTGATAATCGTAGACCTATGTGAGATAGCGGCTGGAGGCTAGGAAAGGATGTGGTGGTTGTACTGGTGAGTGAAATACCAGGATACCATTGTTAGGTGCTCCAGCCGCCGCGATATAACTGAAATAATGTTGAAAGCGGCGTTAAACTCCATTCAATCAATCAATCAATCAACCTGAAAATTTGTCAGAATGATTATCTTGATGAATTCTCGGACAAGTATGAAATTGGGTCAAGTGGGGTCAAAAACTAGGTCACAGGGTCAAATCTAAGAAAAACCTTGTGGACACTCTAGAGGCCATGTTTTGGGCCCAATCAACCTGAAAATTGGTCAGAATGATTATCTTGATGAAATCTCGGACAAGTTAAAAATTGGGTCACTTGGGGTCAAAATCTAGGTCAGGGGGTCATATCTAGAAAAAACCTTGTGGACACTTTAGAGGCCATATTTTAAGCCCAATCAACCTGAAAATTGGTCAGAATGATAATCTTGATAAAATCTTGAACAAGTTCGAAATTGGGTCAAGTGGGGTCAAAAACTAGGTCACGGGGTCAAATCTTAGAAAAACCTTGTGGACACTCTAGAGGCCATATTTTTAGCCAAATCAACCTGAAAATTGGTCAGAATGTTTATCTTGATGATATCTCGGACAAGTTCGAAATTGGGTCAAGTGGGGTCAAAAACTAGGTCACGGGGTCAAATCTTAGAAAAACCTTGTGGACACTCTAGAGGCCATATTTTTAGCCAAATCAACCTGAAAATTGGTCAGAATGATTATCTTGATGAAATCTCGGACAAGTTAGAAATTGGGTCAATTGGGGTCAAAATCTAGGTCAGGGGGTCATATCTAGAAAAAACCTTGTGGACACTTTAGAGGCCATATTTTAAGCCCAATCAACCTGAAAATTGGTCAGAATGATTATCTTGATAAAATCTCGGACAAGTTCGAAATTGGGTCAAGTGGGGTCAAAAACTAGGTCATGGGGTCAAATCTTAGAAAAACCTTGTGATCACTCTAGAGGCCATATTTTTAGCCCAATCAACCTGAAAATTTGTCAGAATTATTATCTTGATGAATTCTCGGACAAGTTTGAAATTGGTAGAAGTGGGGTCAAAAACTAGGTCACCGGGTCAAATCTTAGAAAACCCTTGTGGATACTAGAGGCAATATTTTTAGCCCAATCAACCTGAAAATTGGTCAGAATGATTATCTTGATGAAATCTCGGAAGAGTTTGAAATTGGGTCAAGTGGGGTCAAAAACTAGGTCACAGAGTCAAATCTTAGAAAAACCTTGTGGACACTCTAGAGGCCATATTCTTTCCCCAATCAACCTGAAAATTGGTCAGAATGATTATCTTGATGAAATCTCGGACAAGTTTGGAATTGGGTCAAGTGGAGTCAAAAACTAGGTCATGGGGTCATATCTTAGAAAAACAGTTTAAGTAAATTCAGGTGAGCGATTAAGGGCCACTATGGCCCTCTTGTTCCTTTGCTTTGTAAAAATGTGTGATTGTTAGTTAATCGGTTAAATGACCAACCAATAATTCTTTTATTTATTTTCAGTGATTATTGATACATTTAGATGAAATTATCTAGAAATTAAATTATAAAGTTTAATCAACCCATTTTAAAACTGTTCTTTAATTCAACAATTGTTAAAGGGAAATTTTTTAATTGTTATTGCTCAGCTGCAAAATAACAATATATTCTTGTTTATGAATTTTGTGTTTTATTAGAACAAATTAAGGTAGTGGACCTGTAATAGTTCCACAGCATTTTAGAACTATTAATCTGTCACAATGTTGACCCAGGTTTCCTAATGAAATCATAAGGAAACCGTGGTGGACACTGTTAAAGTTCATAACTTCTGAAATGTTGTGGAACTGTTACAGGTCAACTATATTAAACATGATAATCTGCAGAGGATTGAATCCTTTTTAAGGTAGGCCAACTCTCAATTTCATTGAGCCCATTTGCAGTGAGCCACACAAAGTTACCACTATGAAAGCTTAATGTGGGTGAGTAAGCATGTCAGTCTGTCCGAATTTGTGGAAAAAAATATCTCCTACATTAACAGATAGATTTCAAATTAGTTGGCACAGTCATTCTCCATTATTGTTGGATGTACTATTTGGGGGGAATTTTTTCAGAAATTGTCAGATAGTGTCAAGGTTACAACTCGAGGTCAAATCTTTAAATTAGACTTATTGAAGTTTTTGGGCAAAATTTTGTAGGCTCGGCATCATTGCCCTGCATCTAGTACTTAATTCAGAGAGATTTGTTCTCTGATATGAGACTGATTTCATGTAAATATTGGTAATCGCTTAAAAAAAAAGTTATTTCCTCAATTTAAATAGATATCCAGTAAATGCCAGCAGATCTTTTGCTTAGAAAATAAGGTACATAGTAATTGCTTCCATATTATGCATTTATCAAGAAAAATATGTTGTGTTGATAGTGCTTCATTGTGTGAATTATATTATGTTGTAAATTTGTCTTAAGTAAATATAATTTATGATTTAAGTTTAACTTAATGCAATTAGTAAATTTTTAATTGTTATTTTTCTTGTGATATATTTAATCTGCTGAGTATTTTCCTTATGCAATGAATCTACACTGTGACTTTGTTTAGAAGAACATCAGTAAAGACTCAATCTGTAGCAATAAAGTTATCCCTTTTCTGTTTTATGGCCTAAGGATCAGTGATTTGGCCAACAGTGGGTATTATGTAGAACAAATGAGCCTGTGTGTGACCTTTCCAACAAAATCAAATGTGTGCCAAGCAAAGACTCTGACCAGCCCTTGCATCCACAGTCTGTCCAGAGTCTTCTTTTTGCACTTTATAGATAGATAAGGTACCGAACTTTCCTTAAACAGACATGTGGTCTTGTATTGTACCTTGGAGCTGTATTGGCTGCTCAGTATTTCCATCCAACACTTGTCAAATTGTTGGAAATGTCACGCACAGGCTCAAATGTGCGACCAGTCAGGGGGAAAGGAACCATCTGGGTAGTGCATAAAGTGTCGAACCAAGTCAGACTGTGCAGAATGCACAGTCTTACTGTGATCAACACTTTTTGCATATTGCTGATTTTCTGAATCTAGAATGATCATTCTGCCTTCCTGTAATAAGACATTTTAGATGTGACCTGCTGTTGACATACAGCCCTGCGTTTTGTGTTTATGATGACAACGGTGCAAACAGTTTTCCAACTATTCCCCGCTTTGCATATGCAATTTTGTGCAAAGCAGAAATTAATTGGCAAAGTGTTTGCACCGTTCTGTCATCCTAAATGCAGGGCTGATACCAATCTCTTTGTAAAATGTGTTTAGTATGAAATTTCAAGATTGGTCCTTTCATATGTTACAGGTCACAAATCAAGAGAGAAAGTTTAAAAATAATTTATAAACAGACTGTCTCAAGATGGTTTTGATTACTGCTGTATGTGAGAATGTTGAATGACCTTTTTCTTATCGCATATTCATTTTGTCATACCTTTTTAGAATGACCTACCTAAGAAACTTTCTGTTAACAATGATTTGTGCTTAAAAATTCAAAGGTAATCCATTTGTCTTGTTGGATTGGTCATAAATGAGACATTTCAGCAAAAAAAATAACATTGTGAAACTAAATGGAGTAAAAGAGTATGGTGTCAGATGAATGGGTGCACTTTGCTCTATGTAGACTGGTAATGATTTGAAATTTCTTTACACATTTTTTGAAAGATTCACCCACTAGTAAAATGTTAACATCTCTATGTTCAAGGTAAAAACATTTGCAGAACATTTAACAAATTGTACCTCTCTCTGCACTTTGAGGGGTTAGCACAAGACTATTGTAAGTGCCTATATATTTATAGGCACTTACAATAGTGTTGCGCTGACCAATCAACATGGATTTTTGTGCAATGCAGGTTACTGTTTTAAAGCATTTACAAATGGTTTTCTATCCTGAATGCAAGGTAGGATGATTAATGTATACTTGTCTGAAGTCTGTTACTGTACAGCATTTGTTATGTACGTATAATGTACACTTTAGAGATTAGGATCTTGTTAATGTTTAGTGTGACCATGTGTGCATTTCAGTGTAACATAATGTAACCAGGGCCCATGTCTACAAACTCCCTTCATTTACATGAAGCTGTAACCTAGAACCAGTGTCCATTTTAAGATTCATTTTCAGAATTGTGGAACAGGATAGAGGGGGTATTTTGGAATCTAATTTTTGGTAAATTCTTTCAGAAACCCTATGTTATGTGTACTTATTTCAATCGTCTCTGCAAAGACGATTCAAATGAGTACCCAGGACACTTGGTTTTGCAGACAAATAACTTGTATTATCCCTTCAGATCTTGACCTGTGCTTTTTGTAGTTTAAAATTGTAAAATTTTATTGAAATGAAATTATAGCAATTATAGCACATGTATGTGCATTTGTTGACAATATTTTTACTACTGAACATAATGGATCCCAACAACACTAGGCGGCACAATTTCTAAAGCAGAATTTTCAGCAGTACACTAACAAAATCGAAATGGGTTAAAACTTGAAAGGGGTTTTGCCCAAAACTTTAGGAATGAGAGATGTGCTTTGATCTTGTATCACAAGATTCAGAAGTTTATTTTTGATTGAAATCTTAAAGATTAAGAAACTGGTTTTGATTAAAATCTTGAAAATTCTGTGATAATTTAAGAAATGCAGAGGGCATAGCGAAGAAATCCCCTATGGCGGCACTCATTCTTTTCAACTATTTGTCTTCCACCAATGGGTTGATAATTGTAGACCAATGTGGGATGGAGGTTGCAGCTGGAGACTAGGAAAGGATTAGGTGGTAGTACTGGTGCTAGAAATACCAGGAATCCATTGTTAGGTGCTCCAGCCACAGCAATATGACTGAAATAATGTTAAAAGTGGTGTAAAACCCCATTCAAATAAACAAATCAAATCCCAAGAAATGATAAGTAACAATTTTATCTCAACAATGTTTTATAGCTCTATCTTGTGTCGAAGAAAATATTGTTGAAAATAAAGAAATATTTTGTAACAAGCAGTTTCTTTATTTTTCATTGTGTTTTCAAATATTTTCAAGGGTGCTAGGAAGAGGGACTTTGTCAAATGGGTTAATATGCGGACACAAAATGAACCAAAAGTGAAAATTTTATTTAGACAAGTTGAAAGAAAAAATTGCTGTGGACAATTTCAAGTTGGTTCTAGCGGGTTGTGAAAATGAGGATTTGTGTCAGAAATGGGTCATTGTTAAGTTCACTTTTCACATTTTTAGTTTAAAAACAAATTAAGGAATAAGTGCAAAATCTCTGTAAGTGCTCACTTACATTAGTTCTTGCACTGACTCTTGAAATTACGGAAGTGTATCCGTAAATAGTTCCACAACATTTCGGAACTCACGATCTTTCACAATGTTAACCAAGGTTTCCTAATGAAATCATTAGGAAACCTTGGTTAACAGTTAAAATTCATGACTTCCGAAACAATGCGGAACTATTACGGGTCCACTACCTTGAGTTAGTGGATGTAGGTATTGATAATAATATTAAACTTTAAAGTCCTGCCATAATTATTATGTATGCATTGTTCTTTTTTCTTCTTTTATAAAGTCAATTCAATAAAAGATTTATTTCATAGAAATCTATTCTTGTTCCATAGTCTTTCAAATCCCATTTTTGGCTGGTTTAATGTCTGTGTGAGTCACAACTAGTATCATTATTATCCTAATAAACACTCCCAGAAGCAAAACAAAACATTGGCATAGAGCTTTCATTAAGTACCTATTTTCTGAAGCCATTTAAAAGTTATTGCCAATCTTAGTTTTCAGCCCCACTGGCCAAAGGCGAGCTAGCTATTGTCATGGTGTTGTTTTCAGCATACGAAACATCATCTCTTAAATCATTGGGAAGATTTTGACAGAAATGGACAGAAATGTTACTTGGCCAACCCTCTTCCTAAGCTGTTCCAAGATATACTAGGCAAAAAAAAAAAAAAAAAGAAACACAACTACATTTGTAATCTCTCCTTGAGCAAAGACATCAATTCAGATTGAAATAAAATTCATTACATTTATAAAGCTGTAACATTTTACCTTGAAAATGTCACAAAATATTGTTTGATGTTACGTCCATTTATTCAAAAATATCCAAATTTCAATGATCGTCAACAGAATTTGACAACGAATCAGATCTTGTATGTCCACCATTTACTGCTATTGCACTGCCTATTCTACTGGTGATAGAGCCTACAAGATTGTTAATTGTTTGGATTTGAATTACCTGCCACCCTTCCTATAAAATGTGGTGTTGACAAAGGGAAAGGATTGCGTCATCTTAGTCGTCGGTCTAGTATGTCACGTAAGTGTTCGATGGGAGATAAATCTGGGTTGTATGGTGGCCATTGGCTATTCAAGAATATGAACCTTGTTGGTTGCCAAAATACTCATGACCAATCCTGGCTAAGTTGGCTGTTGTGTTGTCCTGCTGAGTGAGATAGTTCTGTCTCAAAAAAGGAAGTACAACAGGACAAACGAGCCGTCGGAGGACAGCGAGGCTCGACTATTCCTAGTGCTGGATAGTAACAGCAAATCAATATCGACATTGGAAATTCAATAAAATTTAAGTCAAGAGAAAAGAATCTTTGTCTAGAGGCTGATATTTTAGTCACAGAAGCATGTGCAAAGTTTAAAAGAAATAGCTTTAGTAGGAACAGAAATACAACTAACATAAAACAGTTGCACTTAAAAACATAAAGATTTTTAAGGCCAAAAAGGGTTAAAATTCCACTACATTAAATAAAAACGTAATTAATCTTTTTCTGTGGGCTAATATTATGGTCAAAGAAGCAAGTTTCCAAGCAACAGCTTTAGTAGATACAGATATTACATATTACAGATGTACATCAGTTGCACGTAAAAACTTAACCAAGATTTCTAAGTCTGAAAAGGGTTAAAAATCCACTAAATTCAATATTTCTAAGTCTGAAAATGGTTAAAAATCCAATAAATTCAATACTGTAGAATTGAATCTTTGTCAAGAGGCTGATATTATGATCACAGAAGCATGTGCAAAGTTTTCAAGCAAAAGCTTCACTAGAATAAGAGATAAAACTGATGTACAACATTTGCACGTAAAAACTTAACCAAGAATTTCTTGGTCTGAAAAAGGTTAAAATTCAATGAAATTCAATATGAGAATAATTAATCTTTGTCCAGAAGCTGATAGCATGGTAACAGAATCATGTGTATAGTTTCCAAGCAAAAGCCTAGGTAGAAATAGAGCTATAACTGATATACAACATTTGCATGTAAAAACTTAACCAGGAATTTCTAAGTCCGAAAAGGGTTAAAATTCCATGAAATTCATTATCAGAGCATTGAATCTTTGTCAAGAGGCTGATATTATGGTCACAGAAGCATGTGCAAAGTTTCAAAGCAATAGCTTTAGTAGAAATAGAGATATTACAGATATACAACATTTGCACGTAAAAACTTAACTAAGAATTTCTTAGTCCAAAAAGGGTTAAAATTCCACTAAATTCAATACCAGAGTAATGAATCTTTGTCAAGAGGCTGATATTATAGTCACAGAAGCATGTGTAAAGTTTCAAAGCAATAGCTTTTATAGAAACAGAAATATTACAGAAAAACAACATTTGCACGTAAAAACTTAACCAAGATTTCTAAGTCCGAAAAGGATGAAAATTCCACTAAATTCAATATCAGAGTATTGAATCTTTGTCTAGAGGCTGATATTATGGTCACAGAAGCATGTGCAAAGTTTCAAAGCAATAGCTTTAATAGAAACAGAGATTTTAAACACTTGCACATAAAAACTTAAAAGCATTACGCCGACGCTGACGCCCGGGTGACTGGAATAGCCCCCCTTTTCTTCGAATAGACGAGCTAAATATTGTATCACGTTAACGTAAGGCCGTCAGACTGCCTTCAATAAACACAAGGGGTGGAGTGGGAATGGGGGGGTTACATCTATGACATATACTACCCTACACCATGACATCTCCAAATTGATATACCTCCGACACTCAAGAACCAGTAAAACAGTCATTACAAACTCTGTAACACGACTACGACCATCTGACCTGTACAGTAGATATTTGGACTTGTCGGAGAACAGAACCTGTCTCCAAGTAGCGCAGGAAAGATGTCGGGTCGATGCACTGTCAGCTAAGACAATTTTACGCGTCTCCATCCAGCATTTAAAGGTCAACCTACCTACAGTTTGGTCAGATATTTGATTGTTGTGAACACCAGGCGTTTGGTAAGCGGTTTCCGTTGCTGTCTTAAACCTATCACATAGGTGGGCTAAACATATGCAACGGTCCTGTCTTGGTGTCGTAACTCTTGGACTCAAGCTTTGTGGTCAATAGTATAACCATACTAAATTCATGTGGATGAATGCAGGTATCATAAAATTACACTCCATGGTAAATAAAAACCTTTTTTGTCGAAAATCCTGTATGAAAATGGCGTTGCATATCTTTTTTGTCCTAGTATATATTGATTTGGCCCCAAATATGTTTGGCCCAGCTGATTTTCTATAAAAAAAACATTAAAAAACTTCTCCAAACCGTTCAGTTGATTTTAATGAAACTTGAACTTGAATGAATGAATGTTCCTTCGATAACCCTCTTAAAGTGTTCAAGAGATTATGTTTGCCCACCAAATACAGTTGGGGAGGGGCCTACTTTCTCTTTAAAGTTTTTTAAATTACTCTCCTCCATAACCATGTAGCTGATTTTAATGAAACTTGGCATGGTTGTTCCTTGGGTGACCCTTTTAAAAAGTTTTTCAAGAAAATTTGTTTGACCCCAAATTAGGGTATGGAAGGAAAAGGCTTATTTTCACTATATAATCTTCAAAAGCCTTTCATCTAAAATTATTGAGACAATTTGAACAAAACTTGGCATGAATGTTCCTTGGGTGAACCTTTATCAAACAAGAGGACCAATATGGTCCTAGATCACTCACCTCATTCTCTTTGACCCCTAGGACATCAAGCCATTTAATAGGCAGATGTCATAAAGGATAATTTCTACACAAAAACCATTTGTTTCATGCGGTTTGGGCCAAAATTGTGGCATTTAGAGTTCAAACAAAAAAATTATCATTAAGACCCTTTCTCCCGTGATATGGCATGGATCATTCCCAATTTCAATAGGATTCATCCTTATGACCTGGCCAACATTCTGACCAAGTTTCATGAAGATTGGGCCATATTTGTGGCCTCTAGATAGTAAACAAGAGCAATTTTCATAAGGGACCACCCAAGGTATATTTCTGCCAAGTTTGGTTGATTTTGACCCATAAGTTTAGGAGGAGATGTCGTTTAAAGAAAAAGTTGACGCCGTGACGGACGGACGGACAGACGGACAGATGGACAGACGGACGCCGGACAACGATCGATCACAATAGCTCCCTTGAGCACTTCGTGCTCAGGTGAGCTAAACATGAAAGCAGTGTGCCCTCTGGTTTCGATTAAAGAAGATTTTAAAAGATTTTCGCTCTTTGATTCTATGTAAAAAGGGTTGCGCCCTGGTGGAGCCCAAATATGATCCTAGGGTCTTGATATGAACAAACTTGATAGAGGTCCACTAGATAATGCTACATACCAAATATGAAAGCTGTCTGCCTTCTGGTTTCAGAGAAAAAGATTTTTGAAGTTTTCATTTTTTTACCCTTCGTGCTCATAAGAAATAAAGGGATGCACCCGTGCAAAGCCCAAATATTACCCAAGGGTCTTGTTATGAACAAACTTGGTAGAGGCCCACTAGGTGATGCTACACACCAAATATTAATGCTGTCCGCCATCTGGTTACAGAGAAGAAGATTTTTAAAGATTTTTGCTCTTTGATTCTATGTAAAAAGGGTTGGGCCCGGGCAAAGCCCAAATATGACCCCAGGGTCTTGATATGAACAAACTTGGTAGAGGTCCACTAGATGATGCTACATACCAAAGCTGTCTGCCTTCTGGTTTCAGAGAAGAAGATTTTCATATTTTCACCCTTTTTGTTAAGGGTAAAGGGAAAGTTAAGGGTGGATTTCATTTATTTGAACATCTTTGGTAGAGCTGGACCCAAGGAACATCGCTGCCAAGTTTCATCAAGATTGGCCCTCTGGTTTAGGAGGAGAAGATGATTAAAGAAATTGTGGACGACGCACGACTGACGACAGATGACGGACATTCTTCGTGCTCAGGTGAGCTAAAAAGGGGCCTTAATGACAATTAACTTGTTTATACTCTAGAGTCCACAAATGTGGTTCAGTCTTCATGAAACTTGGTCAGAATGTTTGCTTTAGACACAAGGATGAACCCTATTGAAAATGGGAAGGATTTATGCCATATCACGGGAAAAAGGGCCTTTATGACAATTTTCTTGTTTATGCTCTAGAAGCCACAAATATGGCCTAATCTTCATAAAACCTTGTCAGATTGTTGGCCAAGTCACAAGCATGAACCCTATTGAAAATGGAAAGGATGCATGCCATATCACTGGAAAAGGGGCCTTAATGACAAATTTCTTGTTTTCACTCTAGAAGCCACAAATTTGGTCCAATCTTCATGAAACTTGGTCAGAATGTTTGTTAGGTCATGAGGATGAAGTCTATTGAAAATGGGAAGGATCCGTGCCATTTCAAAGAAAAAGCCGCCTTAATGACAATTTTGTCAACAATATCTTTAAATGACATCTCCTTCTAAACTTATGGGTTAAGATCAACCAAACTTGGCAGAAATATTCCTTGGGTGGTCCCTTATGAAAATTGCTCAAATGGAAAGGATTCGTGCCATATCACGGGAAAAGGGGCCTTAATGACAAATTTCTTGTTTTCACTCTAGAAGCCACAAATATGGTCCAATCTTCATGAAACTTGGTCAGAATGTTTGTTAGGTCATGAGGATGAAGTCTATTGAAAATGGGAAGGATCCGTGCCATTTCACAGAAAAAGCCGCCTTAATGACAATTTTGTCAACAATATCTTTAAACGACATCTCCTCCTATACTTACGGGTCAAAATCAACCAAACTTGGCAGAAATATTCCTTGGGTGGTCCCTTATGAAAATTGCTCAAATGGAAAGAATCTGTGCCATATCACGGGAAAAGGGGCCTTAATGACAAATTTCTAGTTTTCACTATAGAAGCCACAAATATGGTCCAATCTTCATGAAACTTGGTCAGAATGTTTGTTAGGTCATGAGGATGAAGTCTATTGAAAATGGGAAGGATCCGTGCCATTTCACAGAAAAAGCCGCCTTAATGACAGTTTTGTCAACAATATCTTTAAACGACATCTCCTCCTAAACTTACAGGTTAAAATCAACCAAACTTGGCAGAAATATTCCTTGGTTGGTCCCTTATGAAAATTGCTCAAATGGAAAGGATCCGTGCCATATCACGGGAAAAGGGGCCTTAATGACAAATTTCTTGTTTTCACTCTAGAAGCCACAAATATGGTCCAATCTTCATGAAACTTGGTCAGAATGTTTGTTAGGTCATGAGGATGGAGTCTATTGAAAATGGGAAGGATCCATGCCATATCACGGAAAAAGGCGCCTTAATGACAATTTTGTCAACAATATCTTTAAACGACATCTCCTTCTAAACTTACTGGTTAAAATCAACCAAACTTGGCAGAAATATTCCTTGGTTGGTCCCTTATGAAAATTGCTCAAATGGAAAGGATCCGTGCCATATCACGGGAAAAGGGGCCTTAATGACAAATTTCTTGTTTTCACTCTAGAAGCCACAAATATGGTCCAATCTTCATGAAACTTGGTCAGAATGTTTGTTAGGTCATGAGGATGAAGTCTATTGAAAATGGGAAGGATCCATGCCATATCACGGAAAAAGGCGCCTTAATGACAATTTTGTCAACAATATCTTTAAACGACATCTCTTCCTAAACTTACGGGTCAAAATCAACTAAACTTGGCAGAAATATTCCTTGGGTTGTCCCTTATGAAAATTGCTCAAATGGAAAGGATCTGTGCCATATCACGGGAAAAGGGGCCTTAATGACAAATTTCTTGTTTAGACTCTAGAAGCCACAAATATGGTCCAATTTTCATGAAACTTGGTCAGAATGTTTGTTAGGTCATGAGGATGATGCCATATCACAGGAAAAGGCATCTTAATGACATTTTTTTTGTTTACTCTCTAGAAGCCACAAATATGGTCCAATCATCATGAAACTTTGTCAGAATGTTTGTTATGTCATGAGGATTAACTCATTTGAAAATGGGAAGTATATGTGCCATATCACGGGAAAAGGGGCCTTAACGACAATTTTCTCGTAAGAGTTCCAAACGCCACAAATATAGTCCAATCTTCATGAAACTTGATCAAAATGTTTGCCAGGTCACAAGAATGAACTCTGTTGAAAATGGGAAGGTTCATGCCATGCCATAGGAAATGGAGTCTTAATGATAATTTACTTGAAATATCAGGTGAGCGATTTAGGGCCCTCAGGGTCCTCTTGTTGGTATGTAGCATCATCTTGGTGGCCCCTACCAAGTTTGTTCATATCAAGACCCTTAGGTCATATTAGGGCTCCACCCGGGCGCATTCCTTTCAGCTCATCTGAGCATGATGGGTGAAAATAGGAAACCTTCAAAAATCTTCTTCTCTGAAACCAGAAGGCAGACAGCTTTCATATTTAGAAAGTAGCATCATCTTATGGACCTCTTTCAAGTTTGTTAATATCAGGACCCTGGGGTCACTTTTGGGGTCCACCCGGGTGCATCCCTTTTTACATAGAATCAAAGAGCAAAAAGGCATATCTGTCTTGCTCTTCGCTGAAAACGTTCCATGGTATTGATCTTAGGCAATAATCTTCTTTTTGACATCTGCCTATCTATTTAATGTGATGTCCTAAAGGTCATAGAGACACAGGTGAGCGATCTAGGACCATCTTGGTCCTCTTGTTTCTGATATTGCATGGATCCATCCAATTTTCAATAGGGTTCATCTATGTTACCTGGCCAACATTCCGACCAAGTTTAATGAAAATTGGGCCATATTTGTGGCCTGTAGAGTGTAAACAAGATAATCGTCATTACAGCCCAATTTCCCTTGATATGGCATGGATCCTTCCCTATTTCAATAGGGTTAATCCATGTGACCTGGCCAACATTCTGACCAAGTTTCATGAAGAATCGGCCATATTTGTGACCTCTAGAGTATAAACAAGAAATTGTCATTAAGGCCCCCTTTTTCCCGTGATATGGATCTTTCCCAATTTCAATAGGGTTCATCCTTGTGACCTGGCCAACATTCTGACCAAGTTTCATGAAGATTGGTCCATATTTGTGGCCTCTAGAGTGTAAACAAGAAAATTGTCTTAAAGGCCCCTTTTCCTTTGATATGGCATGGGTCCTTTCCATTTTCAATAGGATTCATCCTTGTGACTTGACCATCATTCTAACCAAGTTTCATGAAAATTGGATCATATTTGTGGCCTCAAGAGTGTAAACACTTAAATTGTTGACGGAGGACGACGGAAGGCGGACATTCAATGATCACAAAAGCTCACCTTGAGCACGATGTGCTCAGGTGAGCCAAAAATGATAAAAGAAAATGGTGACAGACTCACAACAAAAATGCTGATGACAAAAGGATGGCATATATTTGGCAATTGCAAAAGCCATTTTGGGCACTTTGTGCTCAGTTGAATAACAAGAGGCCCAAGAGGGCCTGTATCGCTCCACTGGATTAAAAATCTCAAGATTTGAAAGAGAGATATTGGAAATAGAAGGTAATGAAAGTGAACAGCATTCAAAAGGAATTCTGACTTTTTCTAAGTTGACACTAACTTATAAAGAAATGAACTTATTTAACTAATATGTAAAATTACAAGGAAGAAAACTATATAGATAACACTTTGAAACAAGAGGACCAGAATGGCCCTAAACCGCTGACCTGAATTTTATTGATCCAGTGGATCTCATCCAATCCAAATTTCTTGAACAACTTTAGAAGAGGGTCACCAAAGGAACATTCTGGTAAAGTTTCATTGAAATAAGCCAAATGGTTCAGGAGGAGATGTCGTTCAAAGATTTCGGGGTCAAAAAAAGCCCCCCCCTGCCATGCCCATATTTCGGGGTCAATCCCAATTTCTTGAACAACTTTAGAAGAGGGTCACACAAGGAACATTCTGGTAAAGTTTCATTAAAATTGGCCTAATGGTTCAGGAGGAGATGTCGTTCAAATATTTCGGGGTCAAAATAACCATGCCCTGCCACGCCCATAATTGGGGGTCAATCCAAATTTCTTGAACAACTTTAGAAGAGGGTCACCAAAGGAACATTCTGGTAAAGTTTCATTAAAATCAGCCCAATTGTTCAGGAGGAGATGAGGTTCAAAGATTTCGGGTCAAAATAAGCCCCGCCCTGCCACGCCCATATTTGGGGGTCAATCCAAATTTCTTGAACAACTTCAGAAAGGGTCACGCAAGGAACATTCTGGTAAAGTTTCATTAAAATTGGCTTGATGGTTCAGAAGGAGATGTTGTTCAAAGATTTCAGGGTCAAAATAAGCCCCGCCCTGCCACGCCCATATTTGGGGGTCAATCCAAATTTCTTGAACAACTTTAGAAGAGGGTCACCCAAGGAACATTCTGGCCAAGTTTCATCAAAATCCACCCATTGGTTCAGGAGGAGAATGATGTCATTCAAAGATTTTGGGGTCAAAATATGCCCTGCCCCGCCACACCCATATTTGGGGATCAATCCAAATTTTGTGAACAAGTTTAGAAGAGGGTCACCCAAGGAACGTTCTGGTAAAGTTTCATTGAAATCGACCCAATGGTTCGGGAGGAGATGAGGTTCAAAGATTTCAGGGTCAAAATAAGCCCCGCCCTGCCACGCCCATATTTTGGGGTCAATCCAAATTTCTTGAACAACTTTAGAAGAGGGTCACACAAGGAACATTCTGGTAAAGTTTCATTGAAATCGGCTCAATGGTTCAGGAGGAGATGTCATTCAAAGATTTTGAGGTCAAAATATGCCCCGCCCTGCCACGCCCATATTTGGGGGTCAATCCAAATTTCTTGAACAACTTTAGAAGAGGGTCACCCAAGGAACATTCTGGCCAAGTTTCATCAAAATCCACCCATTGGTTCAGGAGGAGATGTCATTCAAAGATTTTGGGGTCAAAATATGCCCTGCCCTACCACACCCATATTTGGGGATCAATCCAAATTTTGTGAACAAATTTAGAAGAGGGTCACCCAAGGAACGTTCTGGTAAAGTTTCATTGAAATCGACCCAATGGTTCGGGAGGAGATGAGGTTCAAAGATTTCAGGGTCAAAATAAGCCCCGCCCTGCCACGCCCATATTTTGGGGTCAATCCAAATTTCTTGAACAACTTTAGAAGAGGGTCACACAAGGAACATTCTGGTAAAGTTTCATTGAAATCGGCTCAATGGTTCAGGAGGAGATGTCGTTCAAAGATTTTGAGGTCAAAATATGCCCCGCCCTGCCACGCCCATATTTGGGGGTCAATCCAAATTTCTTGAACAACTTTAGAAGAGGGTAACCCTAGGAACATTCTGGCCAAGTTTCATCAAAATCCACCCATTGGTTCAGGAGGAGAAGATGTTCAAAGAAAAGTTTACGCACGCACGGACGCATGACGGACACCTCGCCATGACAATAGCCCGCTGGCCTTCAGCCAGTGGAGCTAAAAATGGGGTTGTATGAAATTAAAACAAAAAGCTAAGAAAATAAGTATCTTTATTATTTTCTAGATAATCAAAAGCTAAGGAAGGAAAAAATATTAAAGAACACTACAAGACTGTATTGTCACTATTCACATTTCACATCTTTGGGCTTGAAACCTTAAAACGATTCTTTTTTTTCTATTTTTCACACCTAATGAAGTAAAATTTAATTTTAGATGATTCCATCAATTTTCTTGCATTTTGATTGGCTGAAAAAATAGTTTTATTTCTACATGAAAACAATTTTGAGTGTGCATCTATTTTGTAAGCTTCTGCAAAAAGTAGACCAGTAAGAAATCTATCATTTATTGACAAATCTTAACATTTTTTGCTTCATGATATTAAAATTTAAGATATGAATAAAGTATTTGTTAATTTCATAGAACTTCAATAAATTCATGTCAATGAAACCAACAAAAACTCTCTTCATCTCTTAAATCAAAGGCAAATATTCAGTTTAGATTGAATTAATTTGATAAGCCCATATCACATTTTCTACAATTACACAAGTGCAAAGTCACTAGTCAGCCTGTGGTTCTACACAGTCTGACCAGTCTTCCCCTTGTGCTCTTTTGATAAATGGGTCTAAATTGCTCTTCAGGCAATCAGCAAACATTCAATTTGCATTGTTTGAATGTCTTGGGTGCTCGATATTTGCATCTCACACAAATGTAGAACTGTTGGAAATGTCATGCACAGGCTTATTTTGAAGTGCTATGTAAAGCATTTTCAGAGGAAAAGATAAGACGGGAAAATAACATTCTGATATCTTTGTTTACTCAAAACACTACAGATTTGTCTATGTTTTGTAGAAATATTTCAAACTTTAACCCTTTGCTGTTTAATCCCTGCTTTTTACGTGCCATTGATTTTATGATTGAGAAAACATTGTGAAAAAAAGAAGAAATTGCTTCTGACAAGCAATTTCTTCTTTTTCCACACTATTTTCTACCCTACTGAATGGTTATTTTTCAAATTAAATCCTTTTTAAAATTTCGTCTTCAAAACCTTTGAATTTGGATGGGTCCAAAATTTTGTAAAACAGGAAAGTGTTAAGAGGAAAAGATAGGACAGGAAAATAACATTCTGATATCTTTTTCTACTCAAAACACTACAGATTTGTCTATGTTTTGAAATATTTCAAACTTTAACCCAGAAAAAACTTCCATGTGCAGCTATACATTTTGTGTGATAATTCGTAATAAAATTTACTCCAAGCTTCAAACTCAATAAGATGAAAGAAATGGTTAAGTCTTTTTTCATAGAAGTATGGTACAGTAAGTCTTATATTAAGATGTAATTTCCAAATGAGAAAGAAATGCTGCAAAAGAAGTTAATTTTTTATAGGATAATTCCCCAAAACCTTAACACATACCCTACTCATTTTAAAACCATTAAAAAAATGTCAAGTTAAATAACCAAGTAGAAAGCAGGTAGTGTAGGCTAAGATCAGGCTTCATGACAAGGCAGGCTAATCTGAGATAAACCTGTCTGCCAAAGCTCAGTGAATTGCAGGAATGTATTGAACTATTTGTTAGGGTTTAAACTCTTGTAAAGAAAATACTCATGGTTGTAATGGGTAATGTTGTATGTACAGATTTAATGTAATTTTCAAGTTTAAGTACAACACTTTGGTCGTCCTTCATGTTTATAATAGAAATCAAGCATTTGTACATATAAAAACATATAACGCATATAGGACAAAATAATACAAATTTCTGCACACCTTTCATTAAAAATAATGACAATTATGACAGAAGTCAATAAAGATTTACATTTCTTATCATCTGAATAGACCTAAGAAATAGAATACGTTTCTGCACACCTTTCATTAAATTATATAAATGACAATTATGACAGAAACTTAAGATCAATAAAATAAACAATTTAAATAAAAAAATTCTGCCTACCTTTCATTTAATTCAATTAATGATAATTATGACAGAAATCCATATTTTGCATAAAATAAACAATTTAATCCAAATTATTTAAAAACAAGTACTGCATGATTTTCTGCATACCTTTCATCAAATAGCATTAATGACAATTATGACAGAAATCGAAAGTCAATATTAATTAAAAACAAATATTATCTTAATATGTTAATAAAAGTACATATATTGATTATATTATGTTAGTATCTAAAATAAACAAAGATATGAATAATCAATCAAAATTGTCAGTCCAATCTCTGTATACCTTTCATTAAATTTATGACAATTATTACAGAGATGAACCATTAAATACAAAATTAAGTGCAAAAAAATGTGTTAGTAATAGTTATAGTTCATTTCTGACAATTTACGCGATATAACCTAAGCGGAGCGACAGCGGAGCGCAAGGTTATACGCGTAAATTGTCAGAATATGAACTATAACTGTTTTACCGATCGACTTAATTTTTCACCCAATAACTCTATCTCCAGTGGGTTGTGTGTCAATCAATGATGTCAGTCAATTTTGTTGCGTCATACATTCCTCAATCAAATCGACGTAAACGTAAAAGGGGAGGAGCAAATTTAAGCAATATAGAGTTTTCATTTGTATTTCGTCATTTGGCGAGACAGTTTCAGTGGATTAATTACCCTTTAGTCGCGATGAATACCTCTTGGTTGCAGCTAATTATATATTTAATATATTATTTAGCAAGCCATGCACGGACGATATGCCCATATATGAGGATTTTATTTGTGAGAAAATACGAGTAACTGATGTACCGCGTGAATGCTTGCAACAAGTAGTTCATTGGGCAAATAAAATTGCGTCCGAAAGATTTCAGCCCTTTGTTCAGGTTGCGAAAACGTTTGCGAACGATAATAATTTGAACCCTGCTTTGCTGATTAATACACATTTAAAGCCGAACACCATTTCGCGAACGTTTTAGTTTTGAGCGCGGGGTAAGATTTAGTATCCCATTGAAACGTCATCTTTAAATGGAGGATCGCATTTCAAGTTTCGAAACTAGTCAGCTTCAACGCACACAAAATGCTTTAAAGAAATTTAATTTTGCAAGTCCAACATTATGGTTCTGCTCCAATGTTTAAGCCTTCCATATCAGCAAACCTAAACACCGTGTCGGTTGTGTTTTTAACCCAAAGGGATTATCCATGTAAAGAATGTATTGCAATTTTTGCGAAACCCGTCATCATTACAAATGAATTTCTATTTTTTGAATTTAAAAAATAAACATATAAGGGGGAGGGGGGGGGGGTGCAGAATAAACAAATTACAAGTATTCACGTTAAAACAAGAAGTAAGATTCAAGATCATTTCAACTTTGTCGTTCTTTTGTCATGTCAACTTAAAAGGGTGTTACAGGAAGGTTCGATTCGAGTCTACTTTAAAATGGGAATCAGTATATCAGTTCAGTCCTCTCTCTATTGGTTTACATGTATAATAAAAAAAATCTCCGGGTTTTTTTTATTATTATTTGAATTTTAGGTTTGTTTAAAACGTAACAGAAATAGTTTATTCAATAAGCGTTTTCACTCGTTCTATTACAAGGAAAGGGTCCTTCGAGACCGTTCACTAGACAAGATATGACGTCACTGTCTGGTTTGTTTTGAGGTCCCGCCCATAATGACCTCAAGTCATATAGCACACTTATTCGAGCTGATTGTCAGGTTAAGCGATATATTTTTTGAATTTCAAATGAAATAGCGGTTGATCATTGGCTAAAAAATTGGGGCGATCGGTAAGTGCCTTTATAAATAGTCACTTACAAGTACCTATATAAAAAGGTACTTACAACATTTTTGAAAATACCTTTGAAATATTGATATACAAGTCTTAAAGTTGATCAAATCTCTGCACACCTTTCATTAAGTTATTTAACCCTTTGCTGTTTAATCCCTGCTTTTTACGTGCCTGTGATTTTATGATTGAGAAAACATTGTGAAAAAAGAAGAAATTGCTTCTGACAAGCAATTCCTTCTTTTTCCACACTATTTTCTACCCTACTTAACCCTTTCCAAAACAAGACCTGGTTTTGACGTCCCTGATAGAATTGGCGTGGGAAAACATTGAGACAAAAGAAGAAAATGCTGATAAACAGCATTTTCTCCGTTTGTCTCAAAGTTTTCTGAGCTATAATATTGTCAAATTATACCTTAAGTAGCATCCAATTTGTCGTCTGCAGCAGCTTTCAAATGGGACAACCCTAAATTTTTGCCGTTTGGGAAAGGGTTAATGGTTATTTTTCAAATTAAATTCACTTTAAATTTTCGTCTGCAAAATCTTTGAATTTGGACAGGTCCAAAATTTTGTAAAACAGGAAAGGTTTAAATGACTATTATGACAGAGATCAAACTTTAAGTCTGAAATATAACAAATTTTCATATTTTGCAAAAAAATTAAAATTTGAATGATCTAAAGAGAGTTAAAAACATTTCTGTTTACCTTTCATAAAATTCTATTTATGACAATTACAACAGAAATCTTGGGTCAATAAAATTAACAATTCAGATTATTTATGAATATTTGGTCGAAACTATCAGTCCAATCTCTGTATACCTTTCACTAATCAAGTTAGTGACAATTATCACACAGAGATCGAACATCAAATATAAAATGTGCACGTCAACAGAATAGTGCAAAACTGTGTGAGGGCCAAGATAGTTCTATGCATTTACAACAGTTTTGCTTTATCCACTCAAAAGTTAAATCTCTACTAACCTTTAATTGAATAATTTAAATGACAATCATGATAAAGATTAAATTGAATAATTTAAATGACAATCATGATAAAGATTAAACTTCAAAATGTAAAACAAAAACAAAATTAAGGTAGTTGAACCTCAATTGTTTTATGCAACATTTTGGCACTCATGAACTTTGACAATGTTGACTGAGGTTTCCAAATGAAAATCATTAGGAAAAATCAGTCAACACTGTTAAAGTGCATCATTTTTAAACATTGCAGAACTAATATGGGTCAACTACCTTTAACATACAAAATAATAGAAAAAAATCTTCATACTGTACTTTTCATGAGTCAATTAAAGACTAATAATACAAAAGGTCTAGAATAAAATACATGTATATACATACAAAATATTTTTACTAATAATGAAAATAATAACATAATAAAGTTATTCATACACAATCAACTTTAATTGGCAATAATATTTGATCAATATACCATATTTCTCCTAATTAACGCTTCCAGGAGCTATACATAACATGGTCCGGGAGCTTTTATTTAGTATGTTTTTTCTGATTTAAAGTTCATCAAAATTGGTATCATTTAGGCCCCTTTCCCTTTAATTTGAGGTGAATTTCCTCTAAACAATCATATAAATGATTGTTTAGAGGAAATTCATCTCAAATTTGAGAAGAAGTCCCAAAAGTTTCTAAAACTGAGTCATTTGAAGTGGGTTTTCCTAGCAAAAAATGAAGGGGTGCTACTATAAGGGAGGCCGCTATTATTAGAAGAATATGGTAGATAAATCTTCTCCATATATGATCATTGATATTACTAATTGAAAAAAAAAGTTATTGAAAGTCATACAAAGAAAATTGTTTGCTTCAGTACTAGGTTGATTTACATGTCATTGCATGAACAACAAAAGCTATATTTCCAGAGTGGAAAATATAGCTTTTGTTGCTCACTCATTGAAATATAAATCGATCTAGCACTGAAACAAACCATAATTCTATATTGCAAAAAATGAGACAGAATGTCAAATTTTACAACAAAAGGAAGCAGGGTATAATTTTTTTGATAATTTGATGGTAGGTTGAGATTTTATCAAATGATAATCTAAAGTTTTTTTCGTGATCATCTACAGAAAAGCATTAAAGAAGCATATTTAACTGTCTTTCACTATTCACTCATATCAAAATGCAAGTTAAATGGGAGAAAACATAGCACAGCTTTCATTAAATTGTAATAAGTAAGATAAGAAATAAAGAATTCTCAAAATAAACAACTCAGACTAATGAAACAGTTGTTACTGCCTATATATACATGGACAGTTACAACTGTTTTGAGCTGAAATAGAAATGTAGAAATTAAGGTCAATACAGGTAATCAAAATCATGACTCATCTTTTAGTCCTTCATTTTTATGACAATTCTGCAACAAATTTCAATGACAATCAAAATCATGACTCATCTTTCAGTCTTTCATTTTTATGACAATTCTGCAAAAAATTTCAATGACAATCAAAATCATGGCTCATCTTTCAGTCTTTCATTTTTATGACAATTCTGCAAAAAATTTCAATGACAATCAAAATCATGACTCATCTTTCAGTCTTTCATTTTAATGACAATTCTGCAACAAATTTATATGACAATCAAAATCATGACTCATCTTTCAGTCCTTCATTTTTATGACAAAATCCTGACTCATCTTTCAGTCCTTCACTTTTATGACAATTCTGCAAACAAATTCATATGATTGCAGGAAAATCTATGAGTGACAAATTTGACCAAAATCAATTACAAACATACACACATAACATGAATAACATAGTACAAAATTGTTCATACTTTGCATTACCATGTTTTAAGTACTTAACATGATGATTAGATTATATTATTTACACAAATCCCTAGAATTGATCCAGACTATTGAGATGTTGTGAGATTTCCAACATTTTCAAATATGCGCAAATCAAAGACTCTGACCAGTCTGTGCGTCTGTCCAGAGTCTTTGCTATGCGTTAAGTAGATAGAAAAGGTCTCAAAATACCTGTAGACCATCAGGCAAATTTATATTTACAGTATGTGGCTTTCTATGCAATTCAATGTTTGCACCTCACAAACATTTCAAATTGTTGGAAATGTCACACACAGTCTCATAATTGACAACAGGAAATCAAAATGTAGTAATTACAGCATTAACAAAGCTGTTTTTTTTATCATTTTGCTTGCACACTGACTAAATGAAACTTTGCCTACCAGATATTCAACATAATAACCATATTTTGCTAAAACTACTCGTGGAGGGGGGGGGGGCAGCAGCAGGCTATCCCTCTGGATCTGGGCACACAAAATCTAAGAATATCAAAAACTATTGTTTGAATATTTACATATTATACATTATAAAATTACAAAGAGCCTTATAATCAATTTCAATAATTTCAAAAACTATTGTTTGAATATTTACATATTATACATTATAGAATTACAAGGAGCCTTACAATCACTCTTTAGCATAACATATAACATATCTGCAACTTTTTTTTAATTTTATAACATTTTGTATTAATTGACCTATACATGGTAAATAACATGAATCTATTTACATTAATGCTTTTTTGGTGGCTTTCATGAAATAACAGTACATTATCACTTGATAAACTCACTGCCTAATCAGTGAAATTATCAAAAAAAAATATACCCTACTTCGATTCATTTCACCATATCTTAAGTCATCTAAACTGACAACAACTTGTGACGTCATAATGAATGTTACATAGCAATCATGTGCAAAACAAGGTACTTTAAAAAAGAATTGTATTAAAGTTTTTTACATTTTGTCTCATTTCTGCAATAAAGAAATAGAATAATCATTTGTTTTTTGAGAAAGATAAATCTAATTTTCATTTTGTGAATAACTAAAGCTATATTTTCACCGATGGCTCTGCCATATGTGGTGAAAATATAGCTTTTGTTGTTCACCAAATGAAATACAAATTGATCTTTCACTGAAATAAGCGACTACCCTCTTAAAATTGAATCACTAAACTTTCAATAATATTTATCAATTAAAGATCCCTAGATAATTTGACATATCAACACATATACAAGTTTTATGCAATCTATCATTTTTCCTGTATTTTAAATGTCACTTCTGAAACAAACTGATTTTCTTAACAAAGTTAACCCTTGTCATGCTGAATAAATTTTGGCTAAAAATTTGCATCAAAATCAAAGGGCAAAAAGCACTGAAAGTACCAACTGTATGTCAATTTTTTATTTGAAAAACTAAATCTATTCACAATTCCGGTTTGAAAGTGAGAAACAGGTGGTGTAGACTAACATCAGACTGCACATATGTGCAGGCTGATGTTTGTCTATAGCTCCTGCCAAAGTAGGGATATTCAGCGTGAAAAGGGTTAATATATACACTCTTATGATTTAAAAAGTTGTTAAGTTTTGTAACCGCACAGGTTCAAATCCCAACAAGATGATAATACTTAACCAAAACAAACTAAAACATGAAAAATATATGTCTACAAGATTTATACATATTTTTTTTTTAACAAGAAGCATTTTATCAGTAGGCAACTAAAAACTCACAACTCCAGCTTATTCAAGCTGTTGTTGACAGATTTTGGTTTCCCAACAATGATTCGTAAGTTTTTTGTTTGTTTTTTTTATTGTATTTTTTTTTTGGCATTTTGAAATATATCAACTTTGGCTGAATCATAAAAGAAATTAACAAATACATATATCTACAGAAACAAGATGTGTTTGTTCAATACAAATGCCCCCCTCCCCCCCATCATGCCATGTTCAGAAAACTGCCATCTTCAGAAATTTTCAACATATATGACCTTGAGAGATGACCTTGAACTTAGTACCAACAAGAAGGTCTTGTCACAAGCAGTACTCATGTGAATTATGAAGAATTATACTTTGCCAATCAAAAGTTATGTACAACATTAAAGGTTTTTTGGGGGGACAAACTGACAAATCAAAAACAATAAGCCCCCAATTTATCAATTCAGGGGAATAAAAAGGATATTACAACAGCACAAAAATACAAATGAATTACATAGTCCATAAGTTTTTTCAAACTAATGCTATTATTAAAGCATTATATACTAATCAAACTTAACCCTTGTCATGCAGAGCCAGGAATATTGTTGTTTTGGCAGGAGGTAAAGACAAACATCAGTCTGCACATTAGTGCAGTCTGATCTTAGTCTTCACCATCTGTTTGTCCCTTTCCTATCAGATTTGTTTATAGAGTTAATTTTCTAAAATTATAATTGATCAAAAACAAGATGTGTTTGTGAAACACGAATGCCCCCGTAACAGCGATCTCTCAATAAGGCAAAGGTTAAGTTTTCGGGTTAAGTTTTTGGACAGACGTACGGACAGACAGACAGACGGACATGAGTAAAACATAAAAAAGTACTTCCACTGCTTTTAGCCCTTTAATTTTGACGCATTTTTTTTGTAGCAAGACTTAATTTAATCTGCATCACAAGGATTAAAAGACAACTGTGTTTTGGGCTTAACCCATCAAGATGACATTTTGTTAAACATAGCACAAGTAATGAAATCATACTTTCCTATTTACAAAATTACAATCAATCCTCATTTCTCAGTACCTGTTAAGATTCATCCTATTATAAATTTTCAAAGGGTACCAACAACATACAGATACAGACAGAAGCATTTGCATTACAATTTGATTATTTCCTCTCTTAACCCTTGTCATGCTGAATAAAAAATCTTGACAAATTTGCAACAAAATCTAAGTGCCCAAAGCGCCAAATACACTAAATGTAAGAGGGAATTCATTTTGAAAATTAATTTTTTGAGCTTTTCTGGTTTCAAAAAGTAAAAACAGGTGCTATAGACAAAGATCAGACTGCACATTGTGTGCAGGCTGATTTTTGTCTCTAGCTCCTGTCAAGGCAGGAATATTCCGGGTTCAGCACGACAAGGGTTAAAACAGAGCTCTATTCAAATCAAGATTTTTTAAGTTGTATGTACAAATTGGCTCTACAACACAATCTGTTACTTTGATGAAAATGAAGTTTTATGAAACATTTAAGGAAAAAGATAAATCCACCCTTTTTCCAAAGGTACAAGGCAGGTAGTCTACCCTATGAAACTCAGATAACGTGAAAAAATATTTACAAAAAATAAAAATCTTTTTTTTTGTTAAATTCAAGTTTTTTTGTTGTTTATTTAAATCTAAATTTTAAATACAATTATGAAATGCAGATTCGACATTAAGGAATATAGTCAATAAAATATTGTCAATAATTACACAAATCTAGTTTACAACTTTTCACTGGGTATCATCAGCAGCGATAAAAATCAACTTCTCAGGAAATCAGAATCGTCCTCTGCGTCCTCCCACATCATGATCTGAAATAAATATGAGAAAACCCTCTGTGGGTGTCAACACTTGGCTGAAGGTGCTGGATAATGTAAATAAGAGCACCGCCTACAGGTGCCTACGGGTGCCTACACTCGGCTATTGAGTGCTGGATGGTGAAAAAAATCTTAGTCGAAAAAGGGCATTATTTGAACAAAATGTATCTAGAGTTATGCCCCTTGAATTATAGGTTCCTCTTTTGATGACGAACATGTGTGTCAGGTTTCAAGTGCATGCATTCAGTAGAACCAGAGATATCACAAAATGTTAAAGTTTTTGCAAGACGACATCAATGACACCAAGGTTATAGCAATACCTAGAGTTTACTCTGAAAATAGCGGAGCTGTAAATGTTAAGTCGAAGTTGAAAAGGGGGCATAATTATAACAAAATTGTTCCGAGAGTTACCCCCTTGATAGTCTAGATAGCTGTGATGGTGAACATACACGCCAATTTTCAATAATATATGCATAAGAGCTTTAATAAAAATAGAAATATGACTTAGGTTAAAGTTTGTCAAGCCAATGCCAATAAACACAAGCAACAACATGCCCAAGGTGATGACAATACATGTTTGGCAACATAGAAGATATTGAATTAGTGGTCATTGAATACTGAATATATTAAACAAGTCATCTATAAACAGATAAAAACGAGGCTTTGCATAGTTTTTATCTGTTGTTAGATGATGAGTTTAATAATATCAGTATTTTATTAACTCAAATTTGGTGTTCTATTCATATTATGACCTGAACTTTGGCGATAAATCGAGGAAATTCCTGGAATAAATCGATACAAGTTATTCCGTAAAAAATATTACACCATTTGCAAATTGATATCATCAATTGTATTATGACGTTATTTTCACAATGAAAGTATTATGTTGCTATTCATTCTTAACTTATTTGCATAGTTATTCTACTAGTGTAATAACACCCATGTAATATCATAAATATTCAATGGGGTTATTTCAATACTGCAAGGAGGGTCATATAATTCTTGTTCCAAAATAGCCGAGTAAAAATGACTTTCACCATACCATCAATAAAAGGATTTTTAGCCCTAGAATGCCCACCTGTGACATACCTCTCTTAGCTAGATATATAATTAGTTTGAATATCTATTTGGACCAGCCTTTTCATCAATTCCATGAAAATGCATTTGTTCAACTGTCTACTATTTGGCTAAACATTAATTTTATCACAATACCATTCCCATTTTTTTTATTTATTTTTTTTTAAATAAAAATTATCTCAAATAATGATTTTGTATATCTAGTTAATGTTATTTTTTTTGCATTTTCTGCTCTTAAATTTAGTTTTGTAGTAAGTAAATGAAAGCATATAGTAAAAACATGTGATTTCATACAAATATTTTGACAGAAGATTACTTTTTTTTGCATACTTATTAGCATTTTGACGGTCTGGACAACTTAAATATCATGTAATTTGAACAATGATTACTCGCATATTAACTGGACTTTCCTTGTGAATATCAATACAATTTTGATAATATTAAAATTTGATTGGTCTGAATGAGGGAATGTTGGGTTCATCTCAAGCTAAGCTCAATATGCCAAATTCATGGGTAGGAAAGAAATAAAATAATACCTTATCTAAACTGCGAAAGTCTTTCTTTTCTTAGTAGCTGTAGTCCTCCTGCGTGTGTTAGCAGAAACTGGGGTACTGCCTTGTGATGACTTAAATGTTGCAGCTAGCTTTGACGTCTGATTAGATTCTTCTTTTATCATCTAAATGGATGTCAAAGAAAAGCATGTAAATAAATGGAGGATAATCATTTGTTTCAGTGTAAGATCGAAATACGTTTTATCGAGTGAAAACAAAAGCTATGTTTTCATGGATAACAAAGCCTTTCATGAAAATATAGCTTTTGTTGTCCACGAAATGAAAAATTAATCAACCATAATCAAATATTTGTACCAAGAAAAATATTGTTTTTATATACAAGTTGTTTAATGCTAAAGTGGATTTTAATAATTCATTGACAACCTTTTAAAATTGGACCCCTCTATAACTTTTTGAGATCAGGCAGTAGGTAGTTTCAAAAATTTATAAAAAGTATTGCCTTGGCAAAGTTGAAGATACAATACAATTATTTTTTGTTAGATTTTCAATGTTTAACCCTTGTCATGCAGTATAAAATGGGTTATTTTGAGTAAGAAACTTTTGTGGTTAAAACGGCAATCAGGTGATATGGTTTAAGATCAGACTGCTAGTTTGCAGGCTGATTGTTGTCTATACCTCCTATAAAAAGCAGAAATATTCTTGGTTCAGCATGTCAAGGGCTGATATTCCTTAGTATCCCTTTTGCATGACTGGAAAAATCCTAAAACTTAAACAACGGCACCTACACTATGATGGCAGCTGAATTGTAAGGGATTGTAGGAAAAAGGATAAGTGGGTATTTATTTGTTTGTTTGTTTGTTTGGGGTTTAACACTTCTTTCAACAATCTTTCAGTTATATAGTGGCAGCTGGAGCACATAACAATGGATTCCTGGTATTTCTCAATCCAGTATAATCATAACATCCTTTCCAAGCCTCAACTGGCTAACAAACATAGGTCTATATTTTCAACCTATTGGTGGGAGACAAAAAGTTGGAAACCATTAGTGCTGCGGACCTATGTGGAATTGTGATTCAGAAAATTTCCAGTTTGTTTTAATATATCAAAAATCCTAATATTTTTTTTTCTCAAAAATTAAAAAGGCAGGCAGTGTATGCCAAGATCAGACTGCACAATCATGTAGGCTGATCAAGGCATACATATGTGTAACTAGGACTTTGAAATTTATACACACTCAAAAGGCGACAACTAAAGAATATATAGGATAAAGGTGATATGAGAACTGTGACAAAAGATGAATGCCCTCTGTCCACTCCCTATTAGGTTTTGAGCACTGGTGAAAAATCAAAACATTGAAACTGCAGCTTGAATAAGCTGTAGTTTTGATGTTATGATCATATTCAACGATATTTTTCAACAGAGTTTTATATCTTTTACGAACTTGCATAAATTGGGAGTTACGCCCTTGGTGTATACTGTCCGTCAAATTTTTGTTGATTGATTGATTGAATAGAGTTTTACACCGCTTTCAACATTTTTTCAGTTATATCACTGAGGCTAAGCACCTAGCAATGGTTTCCTGGAATTTCTCTCACCAATTAACCAACCACATCCTTTCCTAGCCTCCAGCTCTTATCTCACATAGGTCTACAATTATCATCCCATTGATGAGAGACATAGTCAGAAAGAATGAGTGCCGCCGTCGGTGCATGAAAATGGAAAGGGCTTCAGTAGGGGAAGGAGGAGGGAGTTTGTTGGAACCATCAGACACTCTGAATCCGCCACTGTTTTTTTAATTTATTCATATGGGGTTCAATGCAGCTTCTTACAATCTTTCAACCAATGGAGCACCTAGCAATGGATTTCTGGTATTTCTCACACCAGTACTACCATCACGCCATTTCCTCACTTCCACCTGCTAACCCACAAAGGTATATACTTATTATTTCATTGGTGGGAGACAAATTGTCAGAAAGAATGAATGCTGCCATCAGGGATTTACCCCTTGACCTTTTGAATGATACTCTGACATGCTACCAACTGCACTTTGACAGCAGCCAATCTGCCATAGAAACAGGCAGACAAATTGGCTGAATACAGCATACTATATTTCTCCTTATAAACGCTACAGGGAGCTATACATAATATGTATAACATATTATTAGAGGAAATATCGTATCCCTGAAAACATTTTTTTTTATTTTTTTCCCCTTCTCATGCTGTTCACAGTATATTCCTATTTCAAATGAATTGTTGGCATACAATATTGATTAAGGCATGCACTCTGCCTGAAGCTTACACTATCTTATTTATTCTTATGCTTGTGTAAAAAGTTAAGCTAGGCTTGTTGAAATCTCACAGAAAATAGCATTTTTTTCAAACAGATTTAAATTGATTTAAGCAGAACAAGGGTTAATGAGTGAAAATCAAAGAATGTATTTACCTCAAACTCTGTTTCAATAGCAGTCACCAGTCCTGTGATATGCTCCACCATCACTTGCTTTGGGAATATGTCATCTAGTACTACCTCATCACTGCCAACTTTCAACATGTTACCATTACATACACCCTCTGGCCAGAAGGACACATCAACCAAATATTCCACTAGTGGTACCGTAGCATTAGCTTCTTGTAGGGACAAACATCTAGTTACAAATCGTTTACAGGCATGTAAAACAGAACTTGCTATTCTTTTCTTGTTTTTTACCAAATTTTTCAGCATGGTTCTGTGGTCAAGTTCCAGCTCTGTCTTGAATTCATCACCTAATGCATCCATGATTGATTCAGCATTCAGTTCTTCTAAAACTTCATACAAACTAACAACATGGCCCAACTTCACCAATGGACTTGGTAAAAGGTTATCTGAGAACTTCTTTGTTAAGACATTTTTCATATCCTCTACATAATCAATCAGACATCTATCTGGGTCTCCACCGGTCTTATTGAGCAATGTCATTATCATTCCTATTTGAATCATCAATTCTGAACACATCCTTCTATCCTCCCTGTGTTTATTATGTACAGAAGAAATGAGGTCAGATCCAAGAGGAATTTGCTTTACTTTGCTTCTTACATCATCAGACAAAGACACATAGTTCTTATAAAGCTCATCAGTGAACACTATCTTTGGTAGTTCATGATAACTACAGAGTATATGTGCCTTTCCTGGTACAAGTCTCTGGGCTAACAGTCTTTCAATTGCATAAAAGTCATACCAGATTTTCTGTCCTTTTCCATATGAAGTATCACTTTGAGAGTTGTCTTGGATTACTGCTTCCCAATCAAAAATATCCTCCATCCCTCTATCATCCCTTTCAACAGTAGGGTCCATTACTTTGAACTGGAGAAGGTGGCTCTTGGTTACATCTTCAATCTTAACACAAGGCAACATAGACACAGAGCCAGACCTTAATAGAAATGACAATGATTCACATCTAGCACTTATACTTAATGTTAAATCAAGGAAATCATTTTGGACTCCAGCAATGTGTTCCAGAACTTTGTACATAACACATCCCTCTGTGTGCATAACACAGTCAGCCATTTTGGATTTAAAATGAAAAGTAACCATCTTATCTGATAAACTTTTGTTCAATGTCTTTTTCAAAAATGACCATGACTGTTTCATTTCATCAAAGCGCTTTCCAATGGTTTCAGATTTTTCTTTATCTCCAATTTGTTTCATGAATTCTGTAACAGTCATATCAAGGCAATCTTGTTTTCTCATCACATAATTTACGGTAGATATAACAGTCATATGCCACTGAACAATTGGTTTTATATGGGATGGAAATGAAAGTTTATCCTTAACCTGAATGATTAGTTTTAACAACATAAACTTATCATCAAACTGATTCAGCTCTTGTACAAAATTACTGAAAGATGGAGAGCCCTTTACTCTGAAAAGTGTCGCTAGATACTCATCTTTCCCAGTTCCTATTTCAAGAAGGATGTCTTCTAGTTCATTTTTCTGTCCATTTAATGATCTAAGATGCTCTAACATTTGCTCCTGAAGTTCAAACCGTTTTTTGTAAACATATGCTATTCTTGAGTTGAATTTTTTCTCCCATAACAACCTTTCCTCTGCTGATACCATTTGTGGACAATTGTCAAATAGTAAATCTTGTAATTCTTGAAGAATATTCTGCAGAAAAAATCCAACAGTCTGCCCGTCAACTCCAAATAATTCCCCAATGTTATTCCAGTGAAGTAGAGCTCCTTTCCAAAGAGTATGGGGAATATCAACGGAAGATGTTCTTAAAAGTTCTTCAAGATGTTCTGGGGAAGCTTTTCTTAGAGCTAAGGATCCTAAAATGCAGCATTTTGTGATTAGAAATAGCACTTGACAAGCCAAAGGAGATAAATCTCTAGTTGAATACCACTTTGAATCACTCAAGTCATCCTTTTCTTTCATAGACTCTTCCAACAATAGATTGTAAAAATAATTTTCTTCTAAATGCACTGGCTTTAAACATTCAGGACAATTTAAAGTTTCTTCAGAAAGAGTTTTTATTGAACCTCTTTGATAACATTCACAAAAGAAAAATTTATGATTGTTGTTTTCACAAAATATTTCTTTGAAGCAAGCACTTTCAAACTCCCCATTGCTAGCAATTCCAGGTAAATATTTTCTATCAATTTCTTTTGGACAGGCAAGGCACTTGAGGAAAAAGGAATTAAGATCCTTCTCATCATCATAAGTGATCCATAGAGTCAGAAGTGATACCAAAAATCCGTTAAGAAGACAATTGTCAGATGAGGTCTGTTCAGATAAATTCATGTTTTCAATTCTAAAATCTTCTGTCCCTATCAAACAATTGAAGAAAAACTTGGCAGTGGTTGAAATGTTGCTCTCTTTAAGACATTTGGAAAATGACAGGGACAATGTTTTTAAATGGTCATTCAAGGCAGTGTGACTTCTAGGAATAGAGAATTTCATTTCACAATAAGCTGCAAATAATACTAGATGTTTCGTTTTTTTCTCATATTCTTTTACAGTGCTGTCTAAATCATCTTTTTCCTGTTTCAAAAGAGCTTGAAAATCATCGTGGTCAGCTTTATCAAGGTAAATCAGTAATGGACAGGAATCTACACTGCATTCAGTTAGGGCATGTGCAAAGTAAGAAAATTTCTCATCAAAATCTGTAAAAGCATCTTTCATTTCAAAAATTTGCTTCAGTTTCTCTCGTGATATTTCATTATAACCCAATAACTTCATGAAATAACTTTGCACAGTTTTGACAATCCCGCTTTTCCCATGGTCAGACAAAATTGCTTTCATGTACTCGAGGGTTTTTTCATTTGTTTTCCACTTATCGCTTTGTCCTTTGACTATATGATTTAAACATGCCTTGTAGAATCCAGTAGCAACCACATACTGTAAATCAAGTTCTGAACTTTTTGTCAATATATGATGACTATGCATAAGATCTCCAAGTATTTCAGAAAACACTTCTGGTTCACTTTCATTTTCAGAAATGTACTCTGTGAAGACATCTTCAATAGCATCAACAAGCATTATAATGTAAGGACAATCTGTATCACCTGCATCAAGCAATTCGATGACTGTTTCATCCAGTTTTAACAAGAAATGTGAATCTTGACACAGTTCATCATCTGTTTCATCTTGGTCCTTATCAAATATCTTTTCCTGTCTTAAGATCTTCAACAAACAATCTTCATCTTGGTCTAATTGGTATTGAATGGCTAAACTCCAAACAGTTTTAAAAACAAAGGAGTTACTGCAAGACAATGCATTTGTACATACTGATTCAAGGAAGAAGTCTAATGCAGTTGATTCTGGATCTGACAACAAGCACCGTATGAAATAACCAGATAATATTCTTTGACATACTGGCAATGCTTCTTCAGAAGTCTGGGTGAGTATTTGTTGTAATGCATCATAAACACTATCTGTATCTAAAGATCTGTCTGTCAGCAACTTGTCAGCAAAACTGTATAGCAAATTAAGATCAACTTTATATGGTATTACCACAGATGTTACAATATCTGTACAGATTCTCAAATGATGAATGAATTTTGACCCTGGGTTAACCTTCACAACAAGCGATAACACTTTGTTTGCAGAAATACTCCACTCACTTATATCAACACTAAAACCAGTAGGGAGCATTCTTTCACAAACAATCTGAACAAGGGCATCTTTAGGATCAGTATTGCTTTCCTCTCCCTCTGATTGACTTTGATTTTCAACAACACATAAAACCTTAGATCCACTTATTTCTATCTCTTCGTCTGCTTGAGAAGAAATTTCATTATCATGATCGAAAACTTTGTCCTTTTCATCATAATTACTATCCTCATCCTGATGTGAATCCTCAAGTTTACACTCTGGTTTTTTGGCCATCTGTGGACTATCTTCTTCAATCCTTTGTTCATTAGACAAATCACTAATGGAATGTTGTTTATTGATTACTTCTAATTTTTCAAAATACCCTTCTGATTCTAAAATTGGATTATCTGCCCTTGAATAACCCCATTCTTCCTCATGGAATTCTTCTGGACTCTCCTTCTTAAAACCTAGAAATTCACTTTCTTTGCTTTCTTGAAATATTTCTTCCTTAACATGATTTTCTATCTCAATTGGTAGTTCTTTGTCAGTAGGTTTGAGGTTATCTTCAAGCATGCTTTCTTCAAGTTCTGGAAAATCTGTATTAAATTCAGGTAGTTCTTGAATGCCTTCCATATCAATAAAGTTCTGAGAATGTTGATCAAGCAAATTTACTGTTCTTTCTAGGAAGTTTTCATCTGGCATTTGATCATCAGCTTCTGTATTATTTATAGTGATTACTTCATCTGAATGTTCTAGATGATCAGAAACTTTACCATGACGGCTAATGGGTTCATTCTTGTCAGCATCTAGTTTAGTACCAACAATTGGACAGCTGTCATCATCACTACTATGTATTTCCTCACTGTCCGATTCCTTTTTGTGAGTGTAATCATCCTTTCTTTGTTTCAAAGAAAGAAAATCTTCTTCTGAAAACAAATGTCTGCAAGTTGCAAACAACTGAAGCTGAGGTGTCATCAAAGATGAATGGCTCCAGAAAGCAATGTGAAGTGTTGTAACAGCCTTCAATAAATCTTCATTAACTTCATTTACTTTCTCAGATAAGATAAATTTCATATAATCATGTATCTCTATGTCATCACAAGAGTGAAAGATTTGGGCTAATTTCAAGCTGCAAAAGTCATTGAAATAATCAACAGCTGCTGAGGTATAATTGTAGTGTACTATCCTAGGTAATTTCTGGTAAATTATTAACTCTTGCTTTTTCTGTAACTCATAAAGGATTTCATAAGGTAGATCTTCATCAGGGTCCAATCCACATTTCCCTTTCAGTATTTTGATAGTGTCAATAAATTCATCCATTGTTTCTTCTACATTCTCAAAGATATATCTACTAAATGGCATCCTTTGATCAAGTATTTGTGTGTAACATATGTAACTTTCTGGTGCAAAATTATCAGGTATATCTCTTATACAAAATTCATCCTCATTTGTTACCAAATTTATCCAAGTGAATATTCTTTCTTTGTAATTCTTGTCCTCCACGAAAAATGTCTCAATCATGTTTTGCTTTTCCAAGACATACAAATACTTGACTAATGGACCATCAATTACATTCAATATGTATAAGTCTAATGCTTCGATAAAGCATGATGAGGTTTGAAGAGCACGCCTATCACAAGCAACTCTAAACTGCCAACTTGTGTCATCATCAATGTTTTTATGATTTTTTGTTATCCAAGCAATTACAAAACTCTCTAATGTACTGAGAAAGGTTTCAGAACTTCCAATCTTTGCCATGATATTTGTTAATTGTTGCACATCTCTACCAACTTGTAGATACTTAATTCTTGTGAAAGCCCAAAAGAGCTGTTCCTTGATGTAGTGATTTAAAGGTTTCTTCATGATTAATGCATCATGTAATGACTGTCTGCATAACAACGGAAGTTCAACATTTGGTATTTCCAAGGAATCAATTGTAACAAGTCTCCAGTTTATCATAAAGTTGATTTGTGTCAATAAACTTGAGACTCCTTTATTACTATCAAGGTGTATGATCAAAAATACATGTTTCCATTTTGCATCTGCTTTTGTTTTTAGAAACTCTTGTCTAAACTTCTCTATAGTAGACTTTGCTAGCATAATATGTTTCTCATCATCAACTGCACTACACTGAACAACCAAAATATCTGAATCTGACTCCAACCAGAAAGCCTGCATTCGCGATGCAAGTTGCTTTTCTGATTTAAAAACTGCTAATTTTTCAATCTGAATTTGGAAATTAGGTACATTCTGTAGGACTTTTGTGTGAATATTACTTTTGGTAAAAATGATATTCATCTGGCAGTCTAGGCTTTTAATGCCATGATAATTGACAAACATTTCAGATTCAATAAATCCTTTCATTCCATTATGCACTGGGAGTTCAAGATATGAGCTTGCTTCATCTTGCATCATCTTGTCATCATTTCCTGTAAGTCTTAGAATAGCTTCTGGGTACACTATCAATAGCAAGTCCCTTTTACAATTTTGAATGATCTCTTCTTCATCCAATTCTTCTGAGAAGTTTTTCAGAACAAGGGAGGTAACCATATCTTTGCTGAAAATTGGAAATGCGTCAGATTCATCAAAATCTTCATAAACTGATAAATCACTTACCCACTTATCCACTTTGTTGATGATTCCACTGTGATCTTTACTAATGCTGTCAGCAAATCGCAAGTATTGCTTCTCAAATCTGTTCAAAAAAGGTGGATCCGAGTGTGGCAATTTACTTTCATCTACAAGAACAATACATCTGAATGATTCAGCAACCTGACAAATAGGATTACTATATGGACCAAGAGCAACTCTGCAGTTTTTCTTCTTGCCTATTACAGTGTAGTTCTGATTAAGCATGTCATATAAACTACCATAGATATTCTCCAAGTCCTTCAGAATCAATATCAGACCCTGTTCCATACACAGAATGATTCTATTCAAAATCCTATAGTTATAGTCATCTGTCAAATCTTCCTCAAATTGGCTCCCAAAAATTATTTCTCTATCTTGTCTTCCAACATCATCCAGGCTCTTATCAAGAATACCAATCACAGATTCCCCTGATGTAATTAGCATCAGATGTCGGGCAATAGGATCTTGCACATTTTCCTTTATCAAATCAACCACAGGGCAACAAAACTTTATATCTCTGACTTGAAAGTGTGTGACCAGTTGATGTCTCTCTTCTGGCAAACCTCCAAAGTTTCTTTCAAGACCCATGAGCATAACTTGCCTTTTCTCTTCTAATGAAATTTCAGGACTTGCAGCTATTTCTCTTGCAAAATATTTCACTAAAGAATAAAAGTCTCTCAGCCCATGAAAATTTTGAAATCTAAGATTTGCTGTATATGTGAAGTAGGAATGTGCTATTTCTTCCAACTCTGATTCAATGAGAGATGTTCTAAAACTTGAAGTTTTCACAGTTTGTGTCAAGCTGAACAGATGGCTTTTTGTATTGGATTTTTCAACTTGGACAAATGAGTCACTAATAGACTTCCCTGTTTCAAACAGTTCTTCCACACCCATGTCTGGCCTTGATAAATGTATTGCTCTATTCATTTTTGATGCATCCAATGACCAGTTAGAAATACCTACAACAGCAACATTTGGCCTATCTTTGCCATCAGGCTCTAACAGGTTGTGAAGAACCTTTAAGGGATTAAACCTTGATACTTCGGCTAATCCTATCTCATCTAGTATGACAACTGACAATACAGAATCTGCATGATTAGTTTCCTGATACCTTTCAGCTTTTTCAAATACTTTAATGATGCCATCCGATGTAGAGGACTCTGAGCCCTGAAAGGAAACACAATACAGCTGTGGTAGGGTTTTGAAGAATTCATCTTTAGAATCTTGACCTCGTAAGTTACTTCGTATCACTTGCATAGACAAAGATTTGCTACATCCTGGTTTTCCAACTACAAAAATAGGTATTTTGTTTAAGATGCTCACCAACAAAAGAAACACATTTTCCCTCAAAGCAGTATTTTTGGCAGTACCCAAAGGTAAATCCATCCTGTTCAAAATATCCTCTTGCTCTTCAATTATAACCCTATATACATCAACCTCTGAGTAGCTTCTGTTGCTTGCCTTGAAAACTTCAGATACACTTTCTCTGTACATTTTCCTCTTATCTGTATCTGAAATTCGACTGTGATAGCAGTGTGCTAGAGCAAGAATAATTGCTCGATCTCTTTTATCATATATTGAATATGATGATTTGTGGAGAGTCTTTTTTTGTAAAGCATCAAGAAACCATAGTAGTAGAACTTTGCATCTCTGAACATCTCGCAAACTGACACAACAGGAAGAGACCTCTTGACATCTTATGAAGGCTTGCGACATAGAAAGCAGTTCTGTGAGTAATTTGTGGTGGTCTTTAGAATAAGGAATCACTCCATTCACCATCTGATGAATATAAACTTTTTCATCAACATCATTTAGACTTCCAAAATCCCACACATAGTCTATCACCATTTCAGGTAATGGAAGTACACGGTATACAAGTCTTGATAAGTGGTCAGTCTTAGCTCTACCCTTCAAACCAGCAGTCAGTATGGCAGATGATGATCTCAGTTTGTATGGATTACATGCTCCCATAACAACAAGGTTTGGTGCCAACTTTTTTCCAAGGAAGCTGTGATGACAAATGATATCACTTATTAATCCAACATACTCTGATGTATTTATTTCATCAAAAAATAACCAGAATTGATCTGAGCTTTGCTTTATTGCCATTTCATTACAATTTAGAACTTTTTCTTCAATAGCTCCTTCACCAACACCAGCATGAATGTTTAGAACATCGAATTGTACTTCACATATATTGGCCAAGTACCTTATTAGTGAAGTCTTACCACATCCTGTCTCTCCCATAACCAAAACTGGTATACCAGATTTTACTCTTAACATGATCAAGATCATTTTCAGAAGATTATCAGGTGTAAGTGCATAGTCCTTTGACAATGTATCTAATTTCTCTTCTTGAAGCATCAATGCTTTTGATCTGCAAATCTTTTGCAGTATTATCTGCAATTGTTTTTGATCCATCTTTTTATAATCTTGCATTTCCTTTTTCATTTGGCTCTCAAATAAAGTCTTTATATTACTAGGTACTTTGGTCCTATCCCTATAAATAGGTGATAAAGTCTGAATGTTTTGGTTGTGAAATACATACATCAGGTGGTTACTGTCTTCCCATCTAATCATGCTTTCAACTCGCTGTGTAACCTCATCTGCAGTGCCACCTTCCGACGAATCTGATAACGTAGACTTTTGTGTTGACCTACATGCATTCACAGAACGACATGAGAATTCCCTTGAGACATCAACTAGAGCTTGCAACAAGGAACTTCTTATGTTAGGCTTTGTCTTATGCCCAATCATATCTCTGATACGGGATGTTCTAAAAAACGAACTGCTTGCCATTTTCTTAAGTTGGTCAGCAAGAACATTCAAAAATATGTTCAAAATACTGAAAGATGTTTCAGAGTTTGAGGGGAAATATTTTCTCAGAAGATTTTGACAGACCTTTGCAGATAATGGTTTGACAGAGTGAGGTCCTGTAAAGAAGATGTCTGTTGAGTCTATTGTATCCTTTTCAAGATTTTGAAGGAAATGACAGACAACTTGCATGGGACTATTTATCTCCCTGCTGACAACTAAGTTTTCATAATCATGCCAAGATATGTGCTTTCGTTTAAATAAAATTGCAGTCTGTAATGAATTTCTGAGGTTGTCCTGCAGAGAATTGGCAATTTCGATTGCAACATAAGAAGTCTCCAAGAATACAGATGTTTTTCCTGTTGTAACAAAACGAAGCACTATTACCTCAAACAATAAAGTGTCCAATTCAGAGGCATTAGCAATAGATCCTATGTCTATGTGTAAGGTTTGCTTTGCTTTCAAATCAAGAACACTTAATCCATTTACAATTCTCTCCTTAGTCATTGGTCCACTTATGTGAAGAGTAGCAACAGAATTACCTATGGAAAATGCTTCCTGCACAATTTCTGTTGTTTTTCCAAGTCCAGCTACTTGTGAAGTTGTGGTTTGCACACCAGGGCATTCATTTTGCAAAATTTCCTCTATAGCTCTATCAGTCAAGGGTCTTATCTTACAGGTAAACTCACTTAATTCATCAATAAATGGATGATTTCTAGAGCCTCTGCATATTAACGCAAGATGGTAATTTCTGGATTGGTCCAGATTTCTGATAGCCTCAACTAATTCAAACTGAATTTCATTTGATAGTATTTCAACATTGGCAATGCAATATAAAACCTTCTCATTATAGAAATCTGATGCACCTTGACATCTTGACAAAAGAAGATCTATTTCCTCCCATCTTGTCTGTTTAGTACAGAAAAGCACTTGATTAGACTCAGGAAGTCTCTGAACAGTATTACAAAACAGGGTTATAACAGTTCTTATCACCAGTAAGCTTGATTCTTCTAACTGCACCAGTAAAGGCTTGCTTCTTTGAACAATATCTGCTAGTCTTTTATCTTTCATGGGAACACTTTTAATACACCTTTGATAAAATGGGAAGTTATGAAGACACATGTGCAAAGCATTTCCAATGATTTCCGTGAATAGATATTCATCTGTTTCTATTTCTTCTAAAATCAAACTATCAAAGTGTTCCTTCAGATTTGCCAATTCAAGATCAGGATGAATATTTTTCAATAAAGTCTGTGCTTCAATGTGGTCCTTGTGATCTGGCAAACTTGCTGCTATAAGGTAAGTATGAAGCTTATGAATTTCAAAACCTTGTAAAAAGTTGGCAAGATAGTACTCGGTTCTAACATTTTTCAAATGTTGTTTCCATTTTGTTAATTCAGAATCAAGTTGAATTTGTAGCTGTGAAAGATTGCATCCATCTTCTTTTTTATAATATTGCTTGAATTTAATGTGTCCAGTTGCATGGAGTTTTAATATAAGGCTTGTTATTTCAGAACAAGTATCAATCTGAGAAACAAATATGTCCAGTTCATTTCCTTTATATCCTTTTGCTTCACTTTTGTTGGTGAGAAGAAGGGCTCTGCTTCTTAAATCTGTGAGTTCTGCTCTCAAATGTAAACTTTTCTCTCTCAGACCAGACGTCTTATGTGAATAACTTGCCACAAAATCACAGTCTGTACCTTCCTGATTCAAGGTAAAAGTAAATTTCCCTCGTTTGACCAAGTTTAGAATTATTTCTTTGGTCTGTTCACTGCGGTTTGCCACATTGTTATATAGAGACTTCAGATTATGAATATTACTCATACAGTCTTCTACTTTCAAAGGCATTTTACTGGCAAATTCCACATTAGATCTAACTTGTTTGTCTATTGAATGAAACATTTCTTCAGCTTTCATATTGTTTTCATTTTTCAAGATAGGTTGTACAAACCTCTTTACTTCAATTAGTGCTGCCACAGTCGTTTCTTGTACATGTTTTTCTGAAATATCTTCAACAGCATCTATCAAGTTTCTTATGTCATCATCAACAATTTCATATAAGAACTCTAATAAGATTGAGGATTTGCCAATAGAATCTAGAATTGAGATAGTTTCATTATGGAGAGGCTCTGCAATATCAAACACTGTAGACAAGGATTGGCCAACTTCCAGAAAGGTGTATGATGAAAAGTCTCCATTACAGAAATCATAGAAAGAATCAACAGCTTTGAAAAAGTCACTGTCATTCACTTTAAATGAGAACACAGATGTTTTCATGGCACGCACAGAATCTTGCAGAGTTTCCAAGTTTTGTAATCTTTTGAGAGTTTTTCTTGTTTCAATTTTCACCTTTGTTCGCAAAAACTTTTCTGCGGTTTGAATCTCTTTTTCAATATCACAGCCAAGAAACATTCTGTAGCATCGAGACATTAAATAATCTGAATCCTTCATTAAAGCATTCCATTCATCCTTGTAAGAATTACCCCCAATTTCATTAACTGTGTCAAGAAATAAAACTATTGCATTTGTTATCCTTGGAGAAAGTTCCACTGGTTCAGTTTGGAAGAGAAGTGAAAGGGACTCTAAAATGTCATCATTGTCCTCTACAGTTTGGAAAAGAAGTGAAAGGGACTCTAAAATATCCTCATTTTCTTCAAAGCACTCTTTTTTTGTGTACTCTGACAAAATTGTTGCAAGACCCACGTTCCAAAACACCCGAGAATGAACTACTTTTTGAAGTATTTCACAAGTAGACTCAAGTTTCTTTAACTGTTCCACTTCTTCTTTACTAGAGTCTTTCAGTTCAGAAGCCATCAATTTTAATATTATATCTTTCTCAAATTCATTTACAAAGCACAAACAATTGCTGAATCCCAGAGGTAATTCTGTGCTTCCAATATTATCCTTAATGCTGATCAAAACATTCTTTATAGTTTCTGTGTTGTTCAGTTTCATTGCAAATAGTTTTTTACTTTCTCTCCAATCAGGTAAAACAGGATTATGTGTATTTGCCTCAAGTAGCCCAACAGCCTGACCTTGCTGAACATCAGAATAGAATCCATTTAAGAATCCAAATGTGACTTCCCTTCTTTTCAATCTATTTCTCACTGACTCCAAGCACTTACTTGCTAATTGATAGGTCTTGTTCTTTTCAATAATATAGAATGTTTTGCCTGATCCCATAAGTATAATCTTCCAAGACAGCCTCTGTTTGAACATATCACAAAATCTTTGTAGGTCATCACAATCAGCTTGTATGGTCAAAGGGCCATCCAACAAAAAACATACCAAGTTAGCTGTCAGCCTGAAATACAACAAGGGGATCTCATGAATGTGCCAATACAGCTACATGTGCCACATAAAGTGATGTAAAAGGAAAAAATGGCCTAGCTTTATTAAGTAACACTTTGTTAATGATTGTTTGAGTAATATCACTTTCTCTCAGCTACAAAAACTCTTCATTTTTTTTTTATAAAATTAGGGGAAGGGGGGGGGGCAAATTTCCAGGCAAGACTTGTAATTCCTTGTTTTGTATTCAGCCACCATTTTATTTAGTGTGACCCTTTTTATGATAGTCCTTTAAGACAAGATTGACTGTACATCCTTTACAAGGTTAGAATTGGCCTCAACAGCTCACTTGAATTTTACTGGACCATTGGCTTGAATGTGACTCCAGTAACCTTCAGGCAAAGAGTCATTCAAATTTGCCTGGTGGTTGAGATGATGTTATTCAAAGTGAAATCAAGCCTCACCTGCCACACACTAATTTATGGCCTAATCAGAATGTAGAAACTTTTTTCATAGAGGATCAACAAAAGAGAAAGTGAGCAAGGTTTCATTGACAAGAAAGCCAGAGTGGTCCTTAATCGCTCACCTAAGTGAGCTGCCAATAACTTAATTAAAGCTTGTTTGACCTAGTTTTGACCCTTATTCAACCAATTTCAAATGTGACAACAGATGACTGACATCAACCTAACAACAAAAGCTCACCTTTAGCACTTCTGGGCTAGAAATGTGGCCTCTGGAGTGCCTACAAGATTTTTCTAAGATTTGACACCGTGACTCAGTTTTTGACCCCAGTTGACTCAATTTTGAACTTATTTTATCAAGAAAATCATTCTGAACAAATTTCAAGTTAATGGGGCAAAAATGTTGACACTAGAGTGCATACAGGGTAAATGTTGACAACTGACGACCCACATCAAATGATGGATGACTGACAACAGATGACTGACATCCACCTAACTACAAAAGCTCACCTTTAGCACTTCATGCTCAGGTGAGCTAAAAAAAAGTCCATTGGTTAAGGGTGCCATGACCTTCACATTGTCAGAAGCAATTGATTGATTGAATGGAGCTTTCAACATTTTTTCAGTTACAAAGCAGAGGCTGGAGCACCTAACAATGGATTCCTAGTATTTCTCTCACCAGTACAACCATCACATCCTTTCCTAGCCTCCATCTACTATCTCACATAGGTCTACAATTATCAACCCATTGGTGAAAGACAAATAGTTGGAAAGAATGAGTGCCGCTTCCAGGGATTGAACCCAGGGCATCTAGATTGAGATTCCAATGCTTTACTGACTGAGCTATGATGGCGGCTCAATAGCAATGACAAGATGTGTATGTGAAACACAAATAAATGCCCCCTTATTAGTTTTTTTTAAACAAGAGGGCCACAATGGCCCTAAACCGCTCACCTGAATTTTATTGGTCCAGTGCATCTCACCCAAGAAACTTTCTGGGAAACTTTTCAAATTTTGAGGAAGAGTCACCCAAGGAAAATTTCTGCAAAGTTTGGTTGCAATCAGGCTGATTAATCGCTGAGGAGAAGATATTTAAAGATTTTAGTGTAAAAAACTGCCCGCCCTACCAAGCCCATTTTGGGGGTCAGTCAAAATTTCACAAAAAAGTTTTGAGAAGGGACACCCTAGGAACATTTCTGCCAAGTTGAGTTGAAATCAGCCCAATGGTTACTGAAGAGATGATGTTTAAAGATTTCAGGGTCAAAAACTGCCCAGCCCTGCCACACCCATATTTGAGGCTCAGTCAAAATTTCACAAACAAGTTTTAAGAAGGGTCACCAAAGGAACATTTCTGTCAAGTTTGGTTAAAATCAGCCCAACAGTTACTGAGGAGAAAATGTTTAAAGATTTCAGGGTCAAAAACTGCCATCCTGCCATGCCCATATTTGGGGGTCAATCGAAATTTCATAAACAAGTTTTAAGAAGGGTCACCCAAGGTACATTTCTGCCAAGTTTGGTTGAAATCAGCCCAATGGTAACATAGAAGATGTTTAAAGATTTCAGGGTAAAAAATTGCCCTGCCCTGCCAAGCCCATATTTGGGGGTCAATCAAAATTTCACAAACAAGTTTTGAAAAGGGTCACCCAAGGAACAATTCTGCCAAGTTTGGTTGAAATCAGCCCAATGGTTACTGTGGAGAAGATGTTTTTAAGATTTCATGGTCAAAAACTGCACCGCCCTGCCAAGCCCATGTTTTGGGGGTCAAACAAAATTTCACAAACAAGTTTTGTGAAGTGTCACCCAAGGAACATTTCTGCCAAGTTTGGTTGAAATCAGGCTGATTTATCACTGAGGAGTATTTATTTAAAGATTTCAATTTAAAACAAGGGGCCCAAGAGGGCCTGTATCGCTCCACTGGCTTTAAAATCTTTAGACTTTCATTTAATAAAGCTTACTTTAAATGAATACATAAACACTCAAAAATCTCCTAAGATCTATTTAGTAATGATTAAATGGTTCTGGTCCATATTGCACCAAAATATTCAATATGAACCTGCAACCCTTGACCAATCTTATTAAAACATAAGATTCAGAAGATGTCGTTCAAAGATTTCGGGCTCAAAATAGGCCCCACCTGACATGCCCATATTTATGGACCAAACAAAATTTCTTGAACAATTTAAGTAAATAGTCACCCAAGAAACATTCTGGTAAAATTTCATTGAAATTGGCTGAGTGGATCCGGAGGAGATATCGTTAAAAGATTTATGCCTTAATATAAGCTGCGCCCTGTCATGCCCAAATTTATAGACCTATCAAAATTTAGCAAAAAAAATTTTAAAAAGAGACACTCTAGGAACATTCTGGTAAGGTTTCATTGAAATCGGCCAAGTGGCTCAGGAGAAAATGTCATTTGAAAATTTCGGGCTCAAAATAGGCCCCGCCCTGCTATGCCAATATTTTTAGTCCAATCAAAATTTCTTGAACAATTTAAGTAAAAGGTCACCAAAGGAACATTCTGTTAAAATTTCATTGAAATCGGCCCAGTGGATCAAGAGAAGATGTCGTTCAAAGATTTCGGGTTCAAAATAAGCCCCGCCCTGCCACGCCCATATTTATGGACCAATCAAAATTTCTTGAACAATTTAAGTAAAGGGTCACCCAAGGAACATCCATGCCAAGTTTCATTGAAATTGGCCCAATGGTTTGGGAGGAGAAGATTTTTAAAGATTTCCAAGTGAAAAAATGCCACGCCCTGCCACGCCCATATTTGGGGGCCAATCAAAATTCTTTGAACAATTTAAGAAGGGGGCCACCCAAGGATCATTTCTACCAAGTTTAGTTAAAATCCGCCCATTGGTTCGGGAGGAGAAGAAAGTTAAAGAAAAAGTTTACGCACGGACAGACATACGGACGCACGCACGGACACACAACGGACACTCAGCCATGACAAAAGCTCGCTGGCCTTTGGCCAGTGGAGCTAAAAACTGCCCTGCCCTACAAAGACCACATTTCGGGGTTAGTCAAAATTTCAAAAACAAATTTTAGAAGGGTCACCCAAGGAACATTTCTGCCAAGTTGGGTTGAAATCAGCCCAATGGTTACTGAGGAGAAAATGTTTAAAGATTTCAAGGTCAAAAACTGCCCAGCCCTGCCACATCCATATATGGGGCTCAGTCAAAATTTCACAAACAAGTTTTAAAAAGGGTCCCTCCAGGGAACATTTCTGTCAAGTTTGGTTAAAATCAGCCCAACAGTTACTGAGGAAACATGTTTAAAGATTTCAGGGTCAAAAACTACCATCCCCGCCATGCCCATTTTTGCGGGTCAATCGAAATTTCATTAACAAGTTTTGGGAAGCGCAACCAAGGAACATTTCTGCCAAGTTTGATTGAAATTGCCCAATTGCTACTGAGAAGATATTGAAAGATTTCAGGGTCAAAAACTGCCCTCCGCTGCCATGCCCACGGTCAATCAAAATCCTGAACAAGTTTTTAGGAGGGTCACCCAAGGAACATTTCTGCCAAGTTGGGTTTAAATCAGCCAAATGGTTACTGAGGAGAAGATGTTTAAAGATTTCAGGATTAAAAACTGCCAAGCCCTGCCACAACCCATATTTGGGGGTCAATCAAAATTTCAACTAACTAGTTTTGAGAAGGGTCACCCAAGAAACATTTTTGCCAAATTTGGTTGAAATTGGCCCAATTGTTACTGAGTAGAAGATGTTTAAAGTTTTTCATGTTCAAAGGGGGGGGGGGGGTCAGTCAGAATTTTTCGAACAAGTTTTGATAAGGGTCATGCCCATATTTGGGGGTCAATCCAAATTTTACAAACAAGTTTTGAGAAGCGCAACCAAGGAACATTTCTGCCAAGTTTGGTTGAAATAGCCCAATGGTTACTGAGAAGAAGATGTTTAAAGATTTCAGGGTCAAAAACTGCCCCCCCCCACCCTTCCATTCCAATATTTTGGTTCAATAAAAATATCAACTTACAAGTTTTGAGAAGGGTCACCCAAGAAACATTTATGCCAAATTTGGTTGAAATTGGCCCAATGGTTACTGAGAAGAAGATGTTTAAAGATTTCAGGGTCAAAAACTGTTTGGGGGTCAATCAACTTTTCACAAATAAGTTTTGAAAAGGGTTACCCAAGATACATTTCTGCCAAGTTGGGTTGAAATCAGCCCAATGGTTACTGAGGAGAAAATTATAAAAGATTTCTTGATCAAAAACTGCCCAGCCCTGCCACATCCATATTTGAGGCTCAGTCAAAATTCCACAAACAAGTTTTAGAAGGGTCCCCCCAAGGAACATTTCTGTCAAGTTTGGTTTAAATCAGCCCGATAGTTACTAAGGAAACATGTTTAAAGATTTCAGGGTCAAAAACTACCATCCCTGCCATGCCAATATTTGGGGGTCAATCGAAATTTCACAAACAAGGTTTGAATAGCACAACCAAGGGACATTTCTGCCAAGTTTGATTGAAATCTCCCAATTGCTACTGAGAGAGAAGATATTGAAAGATTTCAGGATCAAAAACTGCCCTGCCCTGCCACAACCCATATTTGGGGGTCAATCAAAAATTCACAAACAAGGTTGAGAAGCACAACCAAGGAACTTTTCTGCCAAGTTTGATTGAAATTACCCAATGGTTACTAAGGAGAAGATTTTTAAAGATATCATGTTCAAAGGGGGGGGGGGGGGGGTCAATCAGAATTTTTCGAACAAGTTTTGAGAAGGGTCATGCCCATATTTGGGGGTCAATCGAAATTTCAAAAAACAAGTTTGAGAAGCACAACCAAGGAACTTTTCTGCCAAGTTTGGTTGAAATAGCCCAATGGTTACTAAGGAAAAGATTTTTTAAAGATTTCATGTTCAAAGGGGGGGGGGGGGGGTCAATCAGATTTTTTGAACAAGTTTTGAGATGGGTCATGCCCATATTTGGGGGTCAATGGAAAATTTATCAAACAATTTGAGAAGCACAACCAAGGAACATTTCTGCCAAGTTTTGGTTGAAATTACCCAATGGTTACTAAGGAGAAGAATTTGAAAGATTTCATGTTCAAAGGGGGGGTGTTCAATCAGAATTTTTGAACAAGTTTTGAGAAGGGTCATGCCCATATTTGGGGGTCAATCCAAATTTTGTAAACAAGTTTTGAGAAGTGCAACCAAGGAACATTTCTGCCAAGTTTGGTTGAAAAAGCCCAATTATTACTGAGAAGAAGATGTTTAAAGATTTCAGGGTCCATAACCTCCCCCATACCAACCCCCCGCCATGCCCATATTTTGGGTCAATCAAAATTTCAACTAACAAGTGTTGAGAAGGGTCACCCAAGAAACATTTATGCCAAATTTGGTTGAAATTGGCCCAATGGTTACTGAGAAGAAGATGTTAAAAGATTTCAGGGTCAAAAACTGTTTGGGGGTCAATCAACATTTCACAATTAAGTTTTGAAAAGGGTTACCCAAGATACATTTCTGCCAAGTTGGGTTGAAATCAGCCCAATGGCTACTGAGTAGAAAATGATTAAAGATTTCTTGATCAAAATCTGCATCACCCAGCCACGCCAATAATTGGGGGTCAATCAAAATTGTATGAACAAGCTTTGAGAAGGGGCACCCAAGGAACATTTCTGCCAAGTTTGGTTGAAATTAGGCAAATGGCTACTGAGGAGAAGACGTTAAATGATTTCAGTTTTAAACAAGAGTGCCATGTCACATAATACGCCGCCACTTTGCTGCTGTTTCACGAAAATAATTGTAGACACTACTTATTTTGACAGAACCAAATTCAAAATGACCAAGTTTCATTTAAATCAAGACAAAAAGTTAGGAGGAGTTGCCATCACAAGGCTGCAATTTCAATAAGCCCCAGAAACTAAGTTTTAAGGGGGCATAATTCAGGTAAATAAATGAGCCATAAAATCCTTGATCCATGTACATCTACAAATTATGGTGATGACATTGACAAAGATTCATTTAAATAAAGACAAAAAGTAAGGAGGAGTTGCGTTCAAACGGCTGCAATTTCAATAAGCCTAGATACTAGGTTTTAAGGGGGCAAAATTTAGGGTAAAATAAATGAAAAATAAAATCCTTACTTCATGCTCATCTACCAATTTCGGTTATATCATCCACCAAGTTTCATTTAGATCCAGCCAGAAACTTAGGAAGATTTGCATTCACAAGGCTGCAATTTCAATAAGCCCCAGAGACTAAGTTTTTAAGGGGCATAACTCAGGCAAAAATCAACGAACCATAAAATCCTTCCTTCATGCACATCCACCAATTGAGATGATAACATTGACCAAGTTTCAAGAAGATCAAGCCAGAAACTTAGGAGGAGTTGCGTTGACAAGAAAAAACTGAGGCAATAAGCCCCAGAAACTAAGTTTTTAAGGGGCATAACTCAGGCAAAAATCAACGAACCATAAAATCCTTCATTCATGCACATCTACCAATTGAGGTGATAACATTGACAAAGTTTCAAGAAGATCCAGCCAGAAACTTAGGAGAACTTGCGTTGACAAGAAAGTGGACCAGAGACTAAGTTTTTAAGGGGCATAACTCAGGCAAAAATCAACAAACCATAAAATCATTCCTTCATGCACATCTACCTATTGAGGTAATAACATTGACCAAGTTTGAAGAAAATCCAGCCAGAAACTTAGGAGTTGCATTGACAAGAAAGTGGACGGACGGACATACGGACGGACGGATGGACAGACGGACAGACGGAGGAGATGACGCCAATATATGTCCTCCTCCGGCGGCGTATAAAAACTGCCCCCGCCCTACCAAGCCCATATTTGGGGATCAGTCAAAATTTCACAATTAAGTTTTAGAAGGGTAACCCAAGGAACATTTCTGCCAAGTTTGGTTGAAATTAACCCTATGGTTCCTGAGGAGATTTCTGTTTAAAGATTTCAGGATCAAATTACCCATATTTGGGGGTCAATCAAAAATTCACAAACAAGGTTGAGAAGCACAACCAAGGAACTTTTCTGCCAAGTTTGATTGAAATAGCCCAATGGTTACTAAGGAGAAGACTTTTAAAGATTTCATGTTCAAAGGGGGGGGGTGTGTTTCTATCAGAATTTTTCGAACAAGTTTTGAGAAGGGTCATGCCCATATTTGGGGGTGAATCAAAATTTCACAAACAAGTTTTGAGTAGCGCAACCAAGGAACATTTCTGCCAAGTTTGGTTGAAATAGCCCAATGGTTACTAAGAAGAAGATGTTTAATGATATCCAGGTCAAAAACTGCCCAGCCCTGCCACGCCAATATTTCGGGGTCAATCAAAATTTCACAAACAAGTTTTGAGAAACGCAACCAAGGAACATTTCTTTAAAGTTTGGTTGAAATTGTCCAATGGATACTTAGAAGGACATGTGTGAAGATTTCAGGGTCAAAAAACTCTCCCCCCCCTGCCATGCCCATTTTTAGGGGTAAATTAAAATTTCACAAACAAGATTATGAGAAGGGTCCCCAAGGCAAATTTCCGCCAAGTGTGGTTGAAATCAGCCCAATGGTTACTGAGAAGAAGATGTTTAATGATTTCAGAGTAAAAAACTGCCCTGACAAGCCTATATTTGGGGGTCAATCAAAACAAGTTTTGAAAAGGGTTACCCAAGGAACATTTCTGCCAAGTTTGGTTGAAATCAGCCCAATGGTTTCTGTGGAGAAGATGTTTAAAGATTTCATGGTCAAAAACTGCACCGCCCTGCCATGCCCATATTAAGGGGTCAATCAAAATTTTAGGAACAATTTGGAGAATTGGGTCACCCAAGGAACAGTTTAGCCAAGTTGAAATCGGCTCAATGGTTACTGAGGAGAAGATGTGTAAAGAATTATTGATGACTTCCAACAGACGACACACGGTGGACAAAAGGTGATCACAAAAGCTCACCTTGAGCAAGTTGTGCTCAGGTGAGCTAAAAATGTTGACCATGATAGAAGGCCTAGACCTTTTGACATGACCTTGACCTTGAAACCAATGGATAAACATCACTAAGATCCTTCATCATAGAGGCTTGAATATTGATTGATTGATTGAATCGGGTTTTACACCGCTTTCAACATTATTTCAGTTATATCGCAGCTGCTGGAGCACCTAACAATGAATTCCTGGTATTTCTCACACCAGTACTACAATAGCATCCTTTCCTAGCCTCCAGCTGCTATCTCACATAGGTCTACCATTATCGACCCATTGGTGAGAGACAAATAGTGGGAAAGAATGAATGCCGCCATCGGGGATCGAACTCAGGACCTCTAGATTGACAGTCCGACGCGCTACCAACTGCGCTCTGACGGCGGCTCCGGCTTGAATATTGAATAGGTTATGTTATGTTTTGAGATTAAGTTTTATGAGTTTGACCTTTACAGATGATCATGAACTTGTCACATGACCTTGACCTTGGTATCTAAAGTTGCACATTGTTGAGATCTATTATCATGCCAAATTTTAGGCATGTACCTTAAATAGACTGGAAGATATTGGCAATGGATCCTTCTTTTTTAATAATCTGACACACTTCCTTGAAGATTGTGCCTTATTTGTGTCTTCTATGAAGTTATCAAGACAAGAGACCCATAAGGACCTGTATCGTCCACTGATTAACATCTCTAGATTCTCATCCCTATAAAGTGCCACAAATGCTCCAAATGAGCATGAAATGCTCACCCTTATGAACAAGAGGTCCATAGTGGCCCTAAATCACTCACCTGAATTTTCAAAAGTAGATTTAGAAAGAGAATGATGAACAAATGTCACTAAGCTAAACAATGCTGTTGCTTCTATACAACTTGAGAATCCTTTTTTTACAATTTTCAGGTTGACTTACAAGGTTTTTCTATGATTTGAATTCATGACCTAGTTTTTGACCCCAGTTGACCCTATTTCAAACTCATCAGAGATTTCATCAAGACAATCATTCTGACCAAATTTCAGGTTGATCAGGAAAAACAATTGGCCTCTAGAGTGCAGAAAAGGTTTTTCTAAGATAAGCCCCCGTGACCTAGTATTTGACCCCACTTGACCAAATTTCAAACTCGTCTGAGATTTTATCATGACAATCATTCTAACCAAATTTCAGGTTGTTCAGGAAAAGATGTGGCCTCTAGCATGCATACAAGGCTTTTCAAAGATTTGACCCCATTACCTAGTTTTTGAACCCAGGTGACCCAATTTCAAACTTGTCCGAGATTTCATCAAGAAAAACATTCTGACCAAATTTCAGGTTGATTGACAAAAAATGTGGCCTCTAGAGTGCATACAAGCTTTTTCTAAAATTTGACCCTGTGACCCTTACTTTTTACTCCACTTGAACCAATTTCGAACTCATCCCAGATTTTATCAAGACAATCATTTTGACAAAATTTCAGGATGATTTGGCAAAAAATGTGGCCTCTAGAGTGCATAAAAGGCAAATGATGACAACTGACGTCTCATAACGGACGTCGCACGATGGACATCCACCTTAACACAAAAGCTCATCTTGATCACTTAGTGATCAGGTGAGCTAAAAATGTGGCATCTAGAGTGCATACAAAATTTTTCAAAGATTTGACCCTGTGACCCAATTTTGAACTTGTTCTAGATTTCATCAAGACAATCATTCTGACCAAATTTAAGGTTGATTGGGAAAACATGAGGGCCATAGTGGTCCTTAAGCACTCACCTGAAATAACTGTCAAAAATTGTGTAAAGTAGATTTATAAAAAGGATGAAGAATTCTTACCAAATTTCTGGTTGTTTGGGCAAAAAAGGATGCCTCTACACTACATACAAGGTTTTTCTTAGATTTGACCCTGTGACCTAGTTTTTGACCCCACTTGGTCGCATTTTGAATTTGACCTAGATTTCATCAAGATGATCATTCTGACCAGTTTTCAGATTGATTGAGCAACAACATGGCCTCTAGAGTGCATTCAAGGTTTTTCTAAGATTTGACCCTGTGACCTCATTTTTGACCAGACTTGACCCTATTTCAAACTTGATCTAGATTTCATCAGGACATTCATACTGACCAATTTTCAGATTGATTTATTGAGAAAACAAGATGCGTTTGTGAAACACTAATGCCCCCGTAACAGCAATTTCTTTTCAAAGTTTGACCTTGACAGATGACCTTGTCACATGACCTTGACACAAGGGGATGCGGATCATAGAGAATTATCATCATGCCAAATTTGAGCTTTGTATGTCAAATACTTTTGGAGAAAAGGCAACGGTTAAGTTTTCGGAAGACGGACGGACAGATGGACGGACAGACAGACAGATGGACATGAGTTTAACAATATGCCCCCGATCTCTCGATACAGGGGCATAAAAATATGGCATCCAGAGTGTCTACAAGGTTTTTCTAAGATTTGACCCCATTTGACCCAATTTCAAACTTTACCTAGATTTTATCAAGATGATCATTCTGACCAATTTTCAGGTTGATTGAGCAAAAAACATGGCCACTAGAGAGTCTACAAGGTTTTTCTAAGATTTGACCCCATGACTTCTTTTTTGACCCCACTTGACTCAATTTCAAACTTGACCTAGATTTTATCAAGAAATTCATTCTGACCAAATTTAAGGTTGATCAGGCAAAAAATGTGGCCTCTAGAGTGTCTACAACGTAAATGTTGACGACACACGACACATGATGGTAGATAGACAACGGAGGACAGAAATCACTGGACCACAAAAGCTAACTAATCATTCTGACCAAATTTCAGGTTGATCGGGGGAAAATGTTGACTCTAGAGTGAACACAAGATTTGACCCCTGTGACCTAGTTTTTGACCCCAGTTGACCCAATTTTAAATTTGTCCAAGAATTCATCAAGACAATCATTTCAACCAAATTTCAGGTTGATCTGGCAAAAAATGTTTCCTCTAGTGTGCATACAAGGTTTTTCTAAGATTTGACGCTGTGACCTAGTTTTTGACCCCAGTTGATCCAATTTAGAACTTGTACAAGAATTCATCAAGACAATCATCCTGACCAAATTTCAGGTTTATCCGGCAAAAAATGTGGCCTCTAGAGTGCATACAAGGCAGTGTTGACGTAGGACGTCGCACAACAGACATCCACCTTACCACAAAAGCTCACCTTGAGCACTTAGTGTTCAGGTGAGCTTAAAATGTATGTATCACAATGCCCACATAATATTGTATGTTGTTTTATCGGTAATTTGACTTTTCAAAATGAGAAATGAGTAAAGTTTTAGATTTCTAAAGAGATGCCATGGGTTACCACTAAGGTCACCTAGACAAAGAAAATTAGACAAAGATCTGATAATGTCATATACACAAAGTTACTTTTATTGAGTTTACATATGGCCCCTTTTTCTGTGACACTTGAAGAATCTGAACACAATTTGAAAGGAATAATTCTTGCAATTGTACAGCCATTTGGTGCAAGTTTGATGAGATGAGGCCCAGGAGAGTCAAGTATTGCTCCACTGAAAATTCCCCCCAAGGAAACCAAAAGATTCATTAATTTGCTATGAATGAATTTAAAACTTGTTCAAATAGTAATCACATTAAAGGACTTAACAGACACAATCATTTTTGTCTAAGTAGTGAAACACTTGATATATCAAGATTTCAGAAATTGGGTCACAAGTCAATGTCATAGTCAATCATTCAATTTGATGCCAGTATCAAAGGCAATCATACCTGAACATTTTTTGTTCATACAATATAGTCCTAAACCTAATATCACATTATTTTAGAAGGTATGTCAAAGGTCTACCATTATACAAAAACCAAAGAAAATCCTTTACTTTTGACTTACATTAGTAGTTCTACAATTGATATATCAACATTTTCACAGGCAGGCCAGAATAGCCCTAAAACCCAGATCTGAATTTTATTGGTACAGTGAATGCGGTTGAGGAAGAGGTGCTAAGAATTCAAAGTGAAAGTATGACCCACCCTGGGCAAATCAGAATGTCATGAATATTTCTTTGATTAAATCACCAAGGAATATTCTGGCAAAGTTAAATTTAAAGTGGACTTATTATTACGAGCAATTTTAAGAAAGGCTCTCCAAGAGAACATTCTGGCACATTCTTGCCAAGCCCATACACTGCAACTCCAATATAACGAAATCTGTTAGAGCGCTAAATCCATTATAACGCAGGGTCCGCTTGGCTCCCGAAATTTGGGGGGGTCGACCATTTTTTGATGCTGCGGCGATGTTACCCGATCCGCCGTTAACGCTGTTTTGATCGCGATTTTAGATCGAAGGGTGAAAACACTGAGATAAAAATCGATACTGAGCGAAGCCAGGTAAATCAATACAATTGTTTTTCACACCTCCCGCTGGGCAGTAGTGGCGATCAATGCCTCAGGTCAGAGAGAAATGGCTAATTTGGTGGCTGACTGACGTATAGTTATATCACTACCGCTGGAGTACCAAACGCACGAGTACAACAATCACATCCTTTCCTAAACCCAAACTGCTATCTCACTTAGGTCTACGATTATTAACCCATAGGTGAGTGACTTACAGTTAGAAAGAATGAGTGCCGCCGTCGGAGATACACGGAATCCCAATATTGAAAGTCTGGCGCGCTACCAACTGCTCTTTGTCGACGGTAGGTACGCAATTGAACACCAAAAAGTCTAGCTCGCATGCGATTTAATCCAAGTTAATAAATTTCAGAAGAAGCCGTGTTTTCGCAAAATAAGCCAATCTCGTATTATTTTCTCAAATCTTGAACATTTACCGCTGTTGACAAACGATTCAAAAATCGACTCGCCCCTTACCCAATTTATTGGTTTATTACCTCCCTTTTCCGATCCAGTTGAATTTTCTTATAAATGTTACGTTTTTTGTAAATATATGATTAAATTTTGTTTCTTTCTCATTAAACGTACTCATATTATAGTCATGTTTTACAGGGTTTGAAAATTCAAAGCCTGATTGAATTATTATTGTTGATTCTTTTCTCTCACTAAATAGACAACCATATTGACTTTTAAACAGGAAGCTATATATAAATCTACATTTCCCACTTTTAATTGTCACACAAAGGAAATGAAAATGGCGCGAAACTGATGGTGACCGCGTCGCTTCGCATTTGTCTGGACTCTCTTTCCTGACGATCTACTATATTATAATCAAAGCCGTGAATTAACATCTTGTCAAACCCAGGGTTACGAACGTTTTACTTAAACGGTTTTCGAGAAGAAGCATTCGATACCCCTTGTCTCGTGAAGATGATCTTTGCAAACCGGCGATCCAAATGTCGTAACTACAGATTCATTTAATTGAATTTACGGCATTTTTTCTTGCTCATCGAAGAATGCGGTCCTGCACTCCGAGAGATTCGATTACTTTGGTATAGTTTCGATCGGACGTAGGGTATTGTTTATTTTGATTGCGTAGATAATTATTTTCTCCTATTTTCCAGAAGACAACATTTAAATTATAAGATTCGTTGATCTTATGAAACTTTATGGATTTTACTAACTTTACCGTTTTGAGATCGTCGTTATCAGTGTTTCTCAGCTGCCGGGCGGGTAGGCCCGAGAAATCGGGATTCAGAGAACTAAGAGGAGTCTGCAATCGTTTAACCGGTGTCGGGTCAAAAAGGCTGAGTGACAGAAAGGACCGGGTCAGAAAGGCCCGGGTCAAAAAGGCCCACTTACAGAGTTGACCAAAAAGGCCCAGTACAAAAAGGCCCACTCATGAATGTGACAAATATGCCCACAAATACTGACCTGCAATGATTCAAATACCTGTTAGATTAATATATATGTTGATAATTTTCACATCTTATTTTAAAAAAATCATATTGAATAATTTGAATATAAAAATATCCTTTTTGTTATCCTTTTGGTTTTACCTTTGAACACTAAATTGATAGAAAAGTCTTACAAATGTAAATCATGAAATACATGTATTACCATCCATGAGTGAAATGAAGTTTAACAAATGTGTGGATTAGGAATGATGCTACGAAGCAGAAGACATGTAATATATACATTGTTATTTATTAAAAGAATATCTCCCAGGTTCTGCCAGGTTTAACCCTACAAACTAGATTACTTTATCAAAGATAGTTTTGTTTAGCTTGGGGACAACAAAACGATCTTAAAATAAAAAACAAAGTAATTAACCGCGTTTGTTCTTCAATTCAATGCCGAGTTTTAAAAATATAAAATGCGATGGTCTAAATAAGTACATGTATAGGCCTATTTAGATATCCGATATCGTTATCAATATTGACCCTGTGTCCGTTACGTTTCCGCGGTACGTTATTGTTCACCGCGGGTGGGGGAGGGGGGGGAACCGGCCGCGGCAGGGGGGGTACAGCGTTATAGCAGATACATCCACTTCTTCCGCTGTTTCATTTCTTGGACCCCGACCACAGCGTTTTAATGGAGTTGCAGTGTATTTAAGGGCCAATCAGAATTTCAGACAGTTTTTGAAAAGGGTCACACAGGGAACAATCTGACAAGATTTCATTGGAATTGACCAAGCAGTTTAGGAAAAGATGTCATTCAAAGATTTCAAAGTGGAAAAATGTCACATTATTTCAATCTTATTGCAAGGGCTGAAGCGCCTTATAATGGATCCCTGGTATTTCTCAAACCAGTACTACCATCACATCCTTTTCTAACCTCCAGCTGCTATCCTATATAGGTATACGATTATCAACCCATTGGTGGAAGACAAAATGTGGAACATGATGAGTGCTGCCATTGGGGATGGAAGCTGACACCTAGATTGACAGTCTCGAATGATATGCTACCAACTGTGGGACTCACCCCACCCACAGAACAAACTAACAAAATTCAACTAAAATCGATCAAGTGGTTAAGGAGATGCTGTTTAAAGATATCAAATTGAAACTAGATATGTTTGTGAAACTCAAATGTCCTGGTAACAGCATTTTTTAAAGATGTTGAACTTGAGAGATGACTTGAAACCTTGTAAAATGACCTTGACCTTTGGACCTACGGGTGTACATCACTGAGATCTTTCATCATGCAAATTATGAGAAAGGTATCTAACAAAGGCTTGAATAAACATGTAAAACATGAATGAACATGTCAAAGTCTTACCATTAAGTTTTTGAGTTTGACCTTGATAGATGACCTTGACCTCGTCACATGACCTTATCCTTGACATCTTTAGTTGGACATTATTGAGATATATCATCATGCCAAACATCAAACATCATGAAACAGGCTTGTAGATATTGGCAACCTAAGCTTTTTTGTCAAGTTTAAGGGGGTTTATCTCGACATATGACCTTAAAATTGTCACATGACTTTGACTTTAGTATTAGCAGATGCATATTATTGAGATCTATTATCATGCTGAATATGAGGCTTTTATCTTGAATAGGCTCTGAAAAAAAAAGGCAATGTTAAGTTTTTGGTGAAGTTTTTTGAGATTGTTTTGTACCTTGTCAGATGGCCTTGACCTTGTCAAATTACTTTGACATTGGTATCAGTAGATGCATATCATTGAGATCTATCATCATGTCAGATATAAGGCTTTAAAAACTTGAATAGGCTTGAAAATATTGGCAATGTTGTTTTTTTTATTTTTTACAAAATTTTGACTTATCTCACCTTGTCAGATGACCACGACTTTGTCACATGACCTTGACTTTATTATCAGCAGATGCATATCATTGAGATCCATAGTCATATCAAATATGAGGCTATTTTTTTTAAAAGGCTTGAAAATATATGCAATGTTATGTTGTTTGGTTAAGATTTTTAGTTATTTCACCTTGGAAGATGACTTTGACCTTGTCTCTGGTATCAGCAGTGTTAGGTATTTTCATTAAGTTTTGCAGACAAATAGAAACACCGACCTATAGACAGATAACAGACAATAGTAAATCATAATATGTCCCCAATCTTTTATGTTCTCATCTCAAACCATTAGACCAATTTAAACCAAACTTATCAGGATATTTATTGTTCCTTGGTTAAATTTCATAGCAGAACTTTATTTGGCTCATATCAATTGCTTAGCACGAAAAGGTTGTAAAGAGCCATCATTACATATCTATCTGATAAACAAAAGGCCCAAAAAGGCCTGTATGACTACACTGGCTTCAAAATTTCTTTAAAAATTCCAGTAGAGGATGACCTAAGAAATTCATGCCAAGTTTCATTGAATTTGACACAAAATTTTTAAAGATTTTAAAGTGAAACAAGAGGATCATGATGGTCCTAGATTGCTCACCTGAGACTCTTCGACCCCTGTGACATCACATCAATTAAAAATGCATATGGCATAAAGGAGATAATTTCTACATAAAACCAAGTTTCATAAAATTTTGGCCAAAATTATGGCCTCTAAAGCGTAAACAAAAAAAAAACTGTCATTAAGGCCCCTTTTCCCATGATAAGGCATAGATCCTTCCCATTATCAATAGGGTTCATCCTTGTGACCTGGCCAACATTCTGACCAGGTTTCATGAAGATTGGGCCATATTTGTGGCATCTAGAGCATAAATGAGACAAGAGGACCAAGATGGTCCTAGAACGCTCACCTGAGTCTCTTTGACCCCTGGGACATCACATTAATTAGATAGGCAGATGTCAAAAAGAAGATATTTGCCTAAGATCAATACCATGGAACATTTTCAGCGAAGAGCAGGACAGATATGCCTTTTTGTTCTTTGATCCCGGGTAAAGCCCAAATATGACCCAAAATTCTTGATATGAACAAACTTGGTAGGGACAGATATGCCTTTTTGCTCTTTGATTCTATGTAAAAAAGGGATGCACCCAGGTGGACCCTAAATGTGACCCCAGGGTCTTGATATGAACAAACTTGGAAGAGGTTCATAAGATGATGCTATATTCTAAATATGAAAGCTGTCTGCCTTCTGGTTTCAGAGAAGATGATTTTGGAAGGTTTTCCTATTTTCACCCATCCTACTCAGATGAGCTGAAAGGGATGAGCCCAGGTGGAGCCCAAATATGATCCTAGGGTCTTGATATGAACAAACTTTGTACAAGTCCACTAGATGATGCTACATACCAAATATGGAAGCTGTCTGCCTTCTGGCTTCATAGAAGAAGATTTTTGAAGATTTTAATTTTTTTACCCTTAGTGCTCATAAGAGATAAAGGGATGCACCCGTGCAAAGCCCAAATATAACCCAAGGGTCTTGATATGAACAAACTTTGTAGAGGCCCACTAGGTGATACTACATACCAACAAGAGGCCCAAGAGGGCCTGTATCGCTCCACTGGATTAAAAATCTCAAGATTTGAAAGAGAGATATTGAAAATAGAAGGTAATGAAAGTGAACAGCATTCAAAAGGAATTCTCACTTTTTCTAAGTTGAAACTAACTTATGAAGAAATGAACTTATTAACTAATATGTAAAATTACAAGGAAGAAAACGATATAGATATCACTTTGAAACAAGAGGACTAGAATGGCCATAAACCGCTGACCTGAATTTTATAGATCCAGTGGATCTCATCCAATCCAGATTTCTTAAACAACTTTAGAAGAGGGTCACCCAAGGAACATTCTGGTAAAGTTTCATTGAAATAAGCCTAATGGTTCAGGAGGAGATGTGGTTCAAAGATTTCAGGGTCAAAAAAAGCCCTGCCCTGACACGCCAATATTTGGGGGTCAATCCAAATTTCTTGAACAACTTTAGAAGAGGGTCACACAAGGAACATTCTGGTAAAGTTTCATTAAAATTGGCCTAATGGTTCAGGAGGAGATGTCGTTCAAAGATTTCGGGGTCAAAATAAGCCCTGCCCTGCCACGCCCTTAATTGGGGGTCAATCCAAATTTCTTGAACAACTTTAAAAGAGGGTCACCTAAGGAACATTCTGGTAAAATTTCATTGAAATGGGCCCAATGGTTTAGGAGGAGATAAGGTTCAAAGATTTCCAGGTCAAAATAAGCCCAGCCCTGCCACGCCAATATTTGGGGGTCAATCCAAATTTCATGAACAACTTTAGAAGAGGGTCACCCAAGGAACATTCTGGTAAACTTTCATTGAAATCAACTCAATGGTTCAGGAGGAGATGTTGTTCAAAGATTTTGGGGTCAAAAAAAGCCACGCCCTGCCATGCCCATATTTGGGGGTCAATCCAAATTTCTGGAACAACTCTAGAAGAGGGTCACCTAAGGAACATTCATGAAAAGTTTCATTAAAATTGGCCTTATGGTTCATGAAGAGATGTCGTTCAAAGATTTCGGGGTCAAAATAAGCCCCGCCCTGCCACGCCCATATTTGGGGGTCAATCCAAATTTCTTGAAAAACTTTAAAAGAGGTTCACACAAGGAACATTCATGAAAAGTTTCATTAAAATTGGCCTTATGGTTCAGGAAGAGATGTCATTCAAAGATTTCGGGGTCAAAATAAGCCCCGCCCTGCCACGCCCATATTTGGGGGTCAATCAAAATTTCTTGAACAACTTAAGAAGAGGGTCACCCAAGGAACATTCTGGTAAAGTTTCATTGAAATCAGCTCAATGGTTCAGGAGGAGATGTCGTTTAAAGATTTTGGGGTCAAAATAAGCCCCACCCTGCCACGCCCATATTTGGGGGTCAATCAAAATTTCTTGAACAACTTTAGAAGAGGGTCACACAAGGAACATTCTGGTGAAGTTTCATTGAAATCAGCTCAATGGTTCAGGAGGAGATGTCGTTTAAAGATTTTGGGGTCAAAATATGCCCCACCCTGCCACGCCCATATTTGGGGTCAATCCAAATTTCTTGAACAACTTTAGAAGAGGGTCACCAAAGGAACATTCTGGCCAAGTTTCATTAAAATCCACCCATTGGTTCAGGAGGAGAAGATGTTTAAAGAAAAGTTTACGCACGCACGGACGCACGCACAGACGGACGCACGACGGACACCTCGCCATGACAATAGCTCGCTGGCCTTCGGCCAGTGGAGCTAAAAATGAAAGCAGTGTGCCCTCTGGTTTCGATTTAAGAAGATTTCAAAAGATTTTCGCTCTTTGATTCTATGTAAAAAGGGTTGCGCCCGAGTGGAGCCCAAATATGATCCTAGGGTCTTGATATGAACAAACTTGGTACAGGTCCACTAGATGATGCTACATACCAAATATGGAAGCTGTCTGCCTCCTGGCTTCATAGAAGAAGATTTTTGAAGATTTTAATTTTTTTACCCTTAGTGCTCATAAGAGATAAAGGGATGCACCCATGCAAAGCCCAAATATGACCCAAAGGTCTTGATATGAACAAACTTTGTAGAGGCCCACTAGGTGATGCTACATACCAAATATGAAAGCTGTCTGCCATCTGGTTTCAGAGAAGAAGATTTTTAAAGATTTTGCTCTTTGATTCTATGTAAAAAGGGTTTGGCCCAGGCAAAGCCCAAATATGACCCCAGGGTCTTGATATGAACAAACTTGGTAGAGGTCCACTAGATGATGCTACATACCAAATATGGAAGCTGCCTGCCATCTGGTTTCAGAGAAGAAGATTTTTAAAGATTTTCATATTTTCACCCTTTTTGTTAAGGGTAAAGGGAAAGTTAAGGGTGGATTTCATTTAATTGAACAACTTTGGTAGAGCTTGACCCAAGGAACATCCCTGCCAAGTTTCATCAAGATTGGCCCACTGGTTTAGGAGGAGAAGATGTTTAAAGAAATTGTGGACGACAGACGACGGACGACGGACATTCTACGATCACAATAGCTCACCTTGAGCACTTCGTGCTCAGGTGAGCTAAAAATTGTCATAAAGGCCCCTTTTTCAATGATATGGCATAGATCCTTCCCATTTTCAATAGGGTTAATCCTAGTTACTTGGCCATCATTCTGATCAAGTTTCATGACGATTTGGCGATATTTGTGGCCTTTAGAGCATAAACAAACAAGAGACCCAACAGGGCCTGTATTGCTCCACTGGCTTAAATATCTCAAGATTTGAACTAGAGATATTGAAAATAGAAGGTAATGAAAGTCACCAGCATTCAAAAGGAATTCCGACTTTTTATTTAAGTTGGATCTGACTATGAAGAAATGAACTAATCTAACTAATATGTAAAATTACAAGGAAACAAGAGGACCATGATGGTCCTATATCGCTCACCTGAGGGGTCAAGTCATAACTTGACAACCAAGTTATAAATACCAGAGATTGTCTGATATACATTTAGCATAGATTTAAAAGAAACATACTTCAATTTCCTCCTACTGCTTTTTGATTGCAAACAAATTTATTGATGGAATTGAATTTTTTTAACAAGTTTAGTAGACCTAAACCTTAAGAATATTCCTGCCAATTTTAAAGTATGCCCAATAGTTTAGGCGAAGATTAACCTTCTCTGAGATTTTTGGCAATATTTTGACATTTCCAATACCATAGAAGCCAGAGATTTTGATTGAATGAAATTATTTTTACAATTTTGGTAGAGCTTCACCCAAAAAACATCCCTATTAAGTTTCAGCTTAATTAGCCAAGTGGTTTAGGAAGAGGAGAAGTTTTTCTAAGATTTTCAGCAATTTTCGGCCATTTTTGATCATTTCTGTTACCATGCAATTCAGAAGTTTTGATGAAACTAAATTGTTTAAACAACTCTTGAAAAACTTCACCCAAGGAACATCCCTGCCAAGTTTCAGCTTGATTGGCCTTGTGGTTTAGGAAGAGAAGAAGTTTTTCGAAGATTTTCAGCAATTTTCGGCCATTTTTCAACCTTTATGTTTCCATGTAAATCAGAGTTTTTGATGAAATTGAATTCTTTTAACAGCTTTTGAAGAACTTCACTAAATGAACATCTCTGCCAAGTTTCAGCTTGATTGGCCTTGTGGTTAAGGAGGAAGGGAAGTTTTTCTAAGATTTTCAGCAATTTTCGACCATTTTTCAACCTTTCCGTTACCATGGAAACCAGAGTTTTTGATGAAATTAAATTCTTTTAACAACTTTTAAAGAACTTCACCCAATGAACATCTCTGCCAAGTTTCAGCTTGATTGGTCCAGTGGTTAAGGAGGAGAAGATTTTTTTCTAAGAATTTTAGCAATTTTCGGCCATTTTTCAATAGTTTTTTAAGATCAAATGAAAAGCTATTTTTCGAACAAGAACTAAATATATATTTCAATCAGTTTAATTGAAATAAAAAGGTATAAAAAATCCGCGTCGAAAAAAAACACACACCCAAAGGGAAAATATTTACAAAAGAACGACCGTAATTTATTGGAAATTTTCACCTGACCAAAAACGGATTTTCGCACTTGCGCAGTGGGTGTGACGTCATTGTAGGCATTCCTCTCGAAGGTAAACAAGGCGAACGCTTGTTACTATCACAGCTATCGAACAACAAGTAGGTTCGATATTGTTATACGGCTAACAACTTGTGCAGTCAGAACAGTTTAAACCGAAGCAAGCGAAAACTACAGATATGTTTACTTTAAACCCTAAATCTGAGATATCTAATCACGAGTCTAACAACAAGGTCCGGATAAACGTAAGTCGGAAACTATGGCATGGTTAGAGTGTTTTCACTGCGTTGTAACGATGTAATCTTGTTAAAATTAAACATTTTTCTCTCACAAATTAAAATCGGCATTTTCAGACTGTTCACTTCGTAAATTTGGTAAAAACTTCGGAAGGAAATCCAATTTGATCTTATTGAGAGTTATTTTTCACAGTGACCAATCATTTAGCTTCAACTTTTGTTTATTATACAGATATACAAAAAATAAAATAAAAAAGGCTTGACATAACACATTTGATGGTTGGTCATAACCATTTTACTAAAAAGTCAATTAAATATATTATACAAAATTAAATCAAGACATTGAATAAAAAACCCTACCTCAACAGGGCTTTGACAATTAAATGGTATGAAATTCCTTCGAACTATAATTATTTGTCGGTACAAATTTCCTTTTCCACGATTTTTCCATTTTCTTTAATCTACAAATGTTCACCCATGTTTTCACTTTATTTGAATTTGTCAAAAATATAACGAATGAATATCATGAACAAATAATTAGAAAAATAAATTCAATTAAACACAAATTTGATGGTATTCCGTTGTCGATTGAAGGTTGTGTCTAGGTATATGGCCGGTTGAAAATTAGTCCTTTGCGGCATGTTAGTTGAATCATTGAAGGATAAAATATGTGTTTAATTAAGTCATAAAGTTTTATAAATTACATGTAGCTGGATGGTTTTGTTTATTGGAAGCATTGTGACATCTTGCCGATTACACAACAGCGCACATGACAAATGATTTACCGAAGGTAACCCTTTCTGCGTGTGCTAGTCTGTGTACCGATAATTCTTCTAATATGCCAATTATTTTGAAAATCATTTTTGAAACATTTTTCAAATTTATACACTTTTTTTTTATTTCGGCACAAAAAATATTTCTATATATTAAAAAAATGGTCACCATTTCAAGCTGTAATAAGTGTTAAGCGGATTCAATATAATTTACACCAAGAAAATTTCTTCTCTTTTTTCAACAAAAAAGTTTTCACAAAATTGTAAATATCGAAAAACTATTTAAATGTTGTGTTTTATGTCTTATATCAAGAAAAAAGATATAAACAGAGAAAAACAGACTTAAAGAGGGAGAGGAAAAGAGAGGCGGACAGACAGACAGAATGCGCCAAACCAGAGAGAATGTTCTAAATAAAAATGTTGACGGGTGATCAAAATGTCGCAAATGTAGCTTTAAAAAGCTGTACTTGCGTTGATTCGATAATTTATCAATCATCGACGATATTGTTCAACGAATAATATATTCCTTATTACGCTTGTGCGTACTGCATGTCATGTTTTTACGCCCTTGGACAAAATTATAACAGGCAGATTTCTTCGCGGCTTTCGTACTGTTCAAGTTTATACGTTAACTTCGAACTCAAGAAATAATTTCTGAGAGCAAAATTTCGAAGAGACCATTCATTAAGCTTCAGCTTCATTATATGTGACCCGTCGCGCGAAAGTGGACCGACTGGGAACTCCATACAATTAAAATAATTATGTGATGAAAGATTGGTTCAAGTACAGGTCAGTCAGAGGTTGCATGAAAAACTCTTTCAAGGGAAGTAACAAATAGCTAACTTAATATTGTAAAAGAAAATCATCAAAGTTGGACATTTTTCGAACCTTCTCGGTCCGCAATCTGAGTAGGGTCGACTCTTTACGCACTAGCCTTACGTTCTTAGGTGAAGAATTTAGAATTTGGTACTGAAACATCTGTTTTAAGCTGATCAGAAGCTGCTCAACAAGCCTTTTTCGTAAACAAAAAGATTGGGTACATTTTCATAATCCAATAATATCGTTTTAAACTGTAAGTGCGATATTTTGGTTTTACAACAACAAAAAGTTTTCATCATTGAACACCAAAATAAGTTATTTATTAATTACAGCAATTATGACATCTGTTTACATCTTGGTTTGTTGACGGGGCGTGGTTTTCCAATGATATACATGATAATAATTGACGCTTGACAAAATTTTACCCAATCAGTTCACCGGAAATTTCAAAAGGCGTTTAATTGGTTTATTACCTTTTGACGGGGCGTGGTTATCGGACAATTCATGCGTAAGAATAACCAATCAGTACACCGAAAGATATTTGTATGTCTTTGTGTATAGTAAATGTTTCGGGTCCCAATTCTATTCAAAATGGATAATTAATACTATTAATAATGCTACATCCAGACAATTTAAATAAATTAGACCCTTCCATCTTGCCGCAACATCTTGCAGACAATCGTTTTTACGACAAATTTGTGAAAAATCTGTGATAGGTTGAACGAAATTCTGTAATTTTATATGATCTGCTTACTCCGTCAATACATTCATAACTGCAATAACGTCACAGGTCAGATTCAATAGCGGGCTACAGGTGTGATTAGAGAAAATCGTCGATTTTACCATTATCGTATATATTATTTTGATTTTGAATATCGCATCAGATTATTTTAATACATCTCTTTGTAAATATGTAAGGTCAAAAGAGCTTTTCATTTGACCTTTAATAAAATTAAATTCTTTTAACAACTTTTGAAGAGCTTCACCCAAGGAACATCTCTGCCAAGTTTCAGCTTGATTGGCCCAGTGGTTTAGGAGGAGAAGAATTTTTTCTAAGATTTTCAGCGATTTTCAGCCTTTCTGTTACCATGGCAACCAGAGTTATTTATAGAATTAAATTCTTTTAACAACTTTTGAAGAGCTTCACCCAAGGAACATCCCTGCCAAGTTTCAGCTTGATTGGCCCAGTGGTTTAGGAGGAGAAGATGTTTAAAAAATTGTTGACGGACGGACGGACAGACGGACGGACGGACGATGGACGGACAACGGACGGTGAGTGATCACAATAGCTCATCTTGAGCACTTTGTGCTCAGGTGAGCTAAAAACCTATTTAGATATCACTTTCAAACAAGAGGACCAGAATGGCCCTAAACCTCTCACCTGAATTTTATTGATCCAGTGGATCTCATCGAATCAAAATTTCATGAACAATTTTTGAGGAGGGTCATCCTAGGAACATTCGAGTACAGGCTCATTGAAATAGATCCAAAGGCTCATGAGGAGATATCGTTCCAAGATTTCAGACTCGAAATAAGCCCCGCCCTGCCATGCCCATATTGGGTGTCAATCCAAATTTCTTGAACAACTTTGAAAGAGGGTCACCACAAAAATATTTTGGTAAAGTAACATTGGTATCGGCCCAATGGTTCAGAAGGAGATGTCATTCAAAGATTTCCAGGTCAAAATAAGCCCCGCCCTACCACGCCTAGATTTAGGGTCAATCCAAATTTCTTGAACAACTTTGGAAGAGAGTCACCTAAGGAACATTCTGGTAAAGTTTCATTGAAATTAAACGAATGGTTCAGGAGGAGATGTTGTTCAAAGATTTCGGGGTCAAAATAAGCCAAGCCCTGCCATGCCCACATTTTGGCGTCCCTCCAAATTTCTTGAACAACTGTAGTAGAGGTGAAGCCAAGGAACATTATGGTAAAGTTTCATAGAAATTGGACCAATGGTTCAGAAGGAGATGTTGTTCAATGATTTCAGGGTCAAAATAAGCCCACCTTGCCACACCCATATTCTTTGGTCAATCCAAATTTCTTGAACAACTTTAAAAGAGGATCACCCAAGGAACATTCTGGTAAAGTTTCACAGAAATCGGCTGAATGATTCAGGAGGAGATGTCGTTCAAAGATTTCAGGGTCAAAATAAGCCCTGCCCTGCCACGCCCATATTTTGGGGTCAATCCAAATTTCTTGAACAACTTTCGAAGAGGGTCATCCTAGGAACTTTATGGTAAAGTTTTACAGAATTGGCTAAATGGTTCAGGAGGAGATGTTGTTCAAAGATTTACTGGTCAAAATAAGCCCACCTTGCCACACCCATATTCTTTGGTCAATCCATATTTCTTGAACAACTTAAGAAGGGGGTCACTACAGGAACATTTTTGTAAATTTTCATTGAAATCGGCCCGATGGTTCAGGAGGAGACGTTGTTCAAAGATTTCAGGGTCAAAATAAGCCCTGCCCTGCCACGCCCATATTTTGGGGTCAAACCAAATTTCTTGAACAACTTAAGAAGAGGGTCACCCAAGGAACATTCTGGTAAAGTTTCATTGAAATCAGCATGATGGTTCAGGAGGAGCTGTCGTTCAAAGATTTCCAGGTCGATATAGGCCCCGCCCTGCCACGTCCATATTTTAGGGTCCTTCCAAATTTTTTGAACAACTTTAAAAGGGGTCACCCAAGGAATATTCTGGCCAACTTTTATCAAAATCCACCCATTGGTTTAAGAGGAGAAGATGATTAAAGGAAATTTTATGCACGCACACACGCATCGACGGACATACGACGGACAACCCGCCATGACAATAGATCGCTGGCCTTCAGCCAGTGGAGTTAAAAATTCTCATTAAGGCCTATTTAAACATATTGCGAACATGTCAATTTGGAGAGAATCTGTTGACATTAACATAGAAAATATATAAACAAGAGGGCTGTTGGGTCGCTCACCTGAGGAAAAAAGCTTCATTAACTAGGTATGTCCATGCAACCACAGAAAAAGAGATTTTCACTTATTCAATCAGAAAACATTTGAAATAATCCTTCCCCCTTCTGCTCCTCCCCTGGTCATTATTTATTTAAGCTTTTTTCATAAAAGGTCTGTGATCAGCTAATCTATGCCAGATATACAGGCTGAGTCTGAGACTTTTAAAGTTTTCTTTAATCAATTGATCAATCCATGTCAAATATAAAGGCTGTAGGGATTCAAAATTCTCAACAAAGCACTCCCCCCTCCCCCAAGATGCTCTGCACCTGGTGAATCTACAGTCATGATTTTAGCTAATTCAATTAATGTCCATATGCTGATCATCCCTTCCAATTTTCAAGTGTGTAGGACTCCTGGTTCATTAGAAGAAGTTTAAAGATTTCAAAATTGATCCAAAGTACTGCCCCCTCCCCAAGACACTCAGCACCTGGTGACCCTACAGTCATAATTTTAGCTATTTTTATTGAAGTCAATATATTGATCACCTTTGACAATTTTCAAGTCTGTAGGGTTCCTGGTTCATCATCAGAAGAAGGTTAAAGATTACAAAATTTTCACAAAAGTACTATCCCCTCCCCCCTGGTGCTCCGCACCTGGCAGCCCAACAGATAAGATTTAAGCTATTTTTATTAAGGTCTATGAGCTGAACATCCATGCCAATTTTCAAGTCTGTAGGGCTCCTGGTTCCGAAGAAGAAGCTTAAAGATTACAAAATTTCGCAAAGTACTCCCCCTCCCCCCTGGTGCTCTGCACCTGGTGGCCCAAAAGATATGATTTTAGCTATTTTAATTAAGGTCTATGAGCTGATCCTCCATGCCAATTTTCAAATCTGTCAGGCTCCTGGTTCAGAAGAAGAAGAATGTTAAAGATTACAAAATTTTCACAAAAGTACTACCCTCTCCCCCCTGGTGATCCGCGCCTGGTGAATCTACAGTCATGATTTTAGCTATTTATATAAAGGTCCATATGCTGATCATCCATGCCAATATTCAAATCTGTCAGGCTTCTGGTTCAGAAGAAGATGAAGGTTAAAGATTACAAAATTTTCACAAAAGTACTATCCCCTCCCCCCCGGTGCTCCGCACCTGGCAGCCCAACAGATATGATTTTAGCTATTGTAATTAAGGTCTATGAGCTGATCATCCATGCCAAGTTTCAAGTCTGTAGGGCTCCTGGTTCCGAAGAAGAAGAAGCTTAAAGGTAACAAAATTTACCCAAAGTACTACCCCCTCCCCCCTGGTGCTCCCCACCTGGTGGCCCAAAAGATATGAATTTATTTTAATTCAGATCTATGAACTGATCATCCATGCCAAGTTTTAAGTCTGTAGGACTACTGGTTGAGAAGAAGAAGAATTTTAAAGATTTTCTTAAAATTTCACCTTTTGTTGCCATAGCAACCAGAGTTTTTCATGGATGTCAATTCTTTTAGCTATTTTTGAAGGGGACCACCTAAGCAACATTTCTGTAAAATTTGGAGTTAATTTGCCTAGTAGATTAGGAGGAGATGTCGTTTAAAGAAATTGCTGACGGACGCCGGACGACGACCGACCAACAGACGCCGGACAAAAGGTGATTTAAATAGCTCACATGAGCACTTCGTGCTAAGGTGAGCTAAAAATTAATCCATCGCCAATATAAAGCCGTTTACAGTATTATTGACCTTATAATTCAATTTTTAAGAGAGAAAGTCATGGTCAGGGGATAGGGTCCATCATAATGCCAAAATGAAAGACTATCATCTAGTTTACTGAATTATTTATTTTATAGGGTCCTGGACCCTAAAATTATAAATTAAAGAAAAGCAGTCAAAGGTTCAGATCAAGGTCAATGGTTAAACATAATACCAGAATCACAGACAATCATCTACAAAACTTTAAGATCAACATAATACAGTCCTAGCCCAAATTATTCAATACTTAAGAAAGTAGGTCAAAGGTCACAGTCAGGGTCAAGGATTCATTAAGATGCCAGAATCAAAGACAATCATCTACCAACCATTAGTTTTGACTAAATAGAGTCCTAGACCTAATAATTCAATGTTTCAGATAGTAGTTCAAAGGTCAAAGTTTGGGTCAAGGGCTCAACATGATGACAAAATCAAAGAAAATTATCTACCAACCTTAATTATTGACTACACTGTCCTGACCCTAATTATTCATTTTTTTTTTCAAATTAGTAGGTCACGTTCAAGGTTTCACCACAATGCCAGAATCAGAGAAAATCATCACATAATCTTTATTATTGACTTAGCATGGTCCTAGCCCTTATATTATAATTCAATATCTAAGAAAGTAGGTCAAAGGTCAAGGTCAGGGTCAAGGGTTCATCATAATGCCAGAATCAAAGCCATTCCCATACCAACCTTTATTATTGGCACAGTCCTAGCCCTCACAATTCAATATAAAAGAAAGTAGATCAATGGTCAAGAACTAGTTTTTGGGTTCAACATGATGCCAGAATCAAAGACAATGGTCCACTAACCTATATTATTGACTTAACACAGTCCTATCCCTACTAATTCAATATTTAAGGAAGTAGGTCAAAGATCACAGTCAGGGTCAATGGTTCATCATGATGCCAGAATTAAAACAAGGTGCCAAATTGTCACTAGATTTGCCCCTCACACTGTCTTAGTATTAACTGAGGGTTTGAATAGAACTGAGGTTATTTTGAATGAATATTTTTTGTCATGTTTTGTGTAGAGAGACAGATGGACAAAGGTAAGAGGTATATATAGTATTTTTCTAAGCCACTCACAGAAAACAAAATTTCCGATTGGTATAAAATGAAAGAAATTGCAGACAATTTTCACAAGATTCAAGTCTGAAAAACAACAAAGGGAAATAACTCAAAAAATAGGTCAGGTAGAATTATGGTTATTGTACACTGCACTCCCCCTTGGTACACCCATGCAGTTTCATGATCCTAGCTATTATACTTTTAAAGATATACTCTGGACAAGATTAAAGTCTGAAAAACAACAAAGGGCAATAACTTGAAAAATAGGCCAGGTAGAGTTATGGTTCTTGTGCACTGCACTCTCCCTTGGTGAGATCAATACACCCATGAAGTTTCATGATCCTAGCTATTATACTTTTAGAGATATACTCCGGACAAGATTCTAGTATGAAAAACCACAAAGGGTAATAACTCAAAAAATAGGCCAGGTAGAGTTATGGTTCTTGTGCACTGCACTCCCCCTTGGTGAGATCAATACACCCATGCTGTTTCATGATCCTAGCTATTATACTTTAAGAGATATACCCTGGACAAGATTCAAGTCTGAAAAACAACAAAGGGCAATAACTCAAAAAATAGGCCAGGTAGAGTTATGGTTCTTTTGCACTGCACTCCCTCTTCATGAGATCTATACACCCATGAAGTTTCATGATCCTAGCTATTATACTTTTAGAGATATACTCCGGACAAGATTCTAGTATGAAAAACAACAAAGGGCAATAACTCAAAAAATAGGCCAGGTAGAGTTATGGTTCTTGTGCACTGCACTCCCCCTTGGTGAGATCAATACACCCATGCAGTTTCATGATCTTAGCTATTATACTTTAAGAGATATACTCTGGACAAGATTCAAGTCTGAAAAACAACAAAGGGCAATAACTCAAAAAATAGGCCAGGTAGAGTTATGGTTCTTGTGCACTGCACTCCCCTTGGTGAGATCTATACACCCATGAAGTTTCATGATCCTAGCTTTTATACTTTTAGAGATATACTCAGGACAAGATTCTAGTATGAAAAACAACAAGGGGCAATAACTAAACAAGAGGACCAAGATGGTCCTAGATCGCTCACCTGATTCTCTATGACCCCTGGGACATCAAATTAATTACATAGGCAGATGTCAAAAAGAAGATAATTGCCTAAGATCAATACCATGGAACGTTTTCAGCGAAGAGCAAGACAGATATACCTTTTTGCTCTTTGATTCTATGTAAAAAGGGATGCACCCGGGTGGACCCCAAAGGTTACCCCAGGGTCTTGATATGAACAAACTTGGAAGAGGTCCATAAGATGATGCTACATTCTAAATATGAAAGCTGTCTGCCTTCTAGTTTCAGAGAAGAAGATTTTTGAAGGTTTTCCCATTTTCACCCATCTTGCTCAATTGAGCTGAAAGGGATGCGCCCGGGTGGAGCCCAAATATGACCCAAGGGTCTTGATATGCACAAACTTGGTAGGGGCCCACAAGATGATGCTGTGTACCAAAAATGAAAGCAGTGTGCCCTCTGGTTTCGATAAAGGAAGATTTTAAAAGATTTTTGCTCTTTGATTCTATGTAAAAAGGGTTGGGCCCGGGCAAAGCCCAAACATGACCCCAGGGTCTTGATATGAACAAACTTGGTAGAGGTCTACTAGATGATGCTACATACCAAATATGAAAGCTGTCTGTCTTCTGGTTTTAGAGAAGAAGATTTTTGAAGATTTTCAATTTTTTACCCTTGTGCTCATAAGAGATAAAGGGATGCACCCGTGCAAAGCCTAAATATGACCCAAGGGTCTTGTTATGAACAAACTTGGTAAGGGCCCACTAGGTGATGCTACACACCAAATATTTAAGCTGTCTGCCATCTGGTTACAGAGAAGAAGATTTTTAAAGATTTTCGCTCTTTGATTCTATGTTAAAAGGGTTGGGCCCGGGCAAAGCCCAAATATGAACCAAGGGTCTTGATATGAACAAACTTGGTAGAGGTCCACTAGATGATGCTACATACCAAATATGAAAGCTGTCTGCCTTCTAGTTTCAGAGAAGAAGATTTTTTAAGATTTTCATATTTTCACCCTTTTTGTTAAGGGTAAAGGAAAAGTTACGAATGGATTTCATTTATTTGAACAACTTTGGTAGAGCTTGACCCAAGGAACATCCCTGCCAAGTTTCATCAAGATTGGCCCACTAGTTTAGGAGGAGAAGATGTTTAAAGAAATTGTGGACGACGCACGACGGACGACGGACATTCTACGATCCCAATAGCTCACCTTGAGCACTTCGTGCTCAGGTGAGCTAAAAAATAAGCCAGGTAGAGTTATGGTTCTTGTGCACTGCACTTCGTAATAATGATGTAATAATGAGAAGAATACAATTGCCAAGTTTGAAGTCCATCGGACTTCAAGTGACAGAGTTATGCTCCTGACAAAGAAGTGGACGCCGCCGGACGCCCGGACCCCCTGACGCCACGGGTGATCCCATAATACGACCCATCTTCGACGGGCATATAAAAAGAAGAGGACCGTGATGGTCCTATATCGCTCACCTTTGTCTCTTTGTCTCATAAATCAAATTTTCCAACAGTCATAATTGTACTTTTATGAATAATAAATTCAGAAGCCTCTAAGACTGTAAGCAAAAAAATTACCATGAAGACCTCTTTTTCTGTGATATGGCATGGATCCTTCCCAAAATAGGAAGTTTCATGAAATTTGGACTGCAGTTGTGGTCTCCAGAGCATAAAGAAGAAAATTGTCACAAAGGCCCCTTTTCCCATGAGGCGGCACAGATCAATCCCATTTTCAATAAGGTTTATCCTTGTGACCTCACAAACATTCTCATCAAATTTCATGATTGAACCATGTTTGTGGCCTCTAGAGTGTAAACAAGAAAATTGTCATTAAGGCCCCTTTTTTCCTTGATATGGCATGATCCTTCCAACTTTTAATACGGTTCATCCTTTTGGCCTGACAAACATTCTGACCAAGTTTCATGAAGATAGGACTATATTGGGGCCCCTAGAGTATAAACAAGGAAATTGTCATTAAGGCCCCTTTTCCTGTGATATGGCAAAATCCTTCCCACCTTTAATAGGTTTCATCCTTTTGACCCGACAAACATTCTGACCAAGTTTCATGAAAAAAGGACAATAATTGTGGCCCCTAGAGGACTATATTTGTGGCCCCTAGACAAGACAATTGTCATAAAGGCCTCTTTTCCTGTGATGTGGCACGGATCATTCCAATTACAATCGGGTTCGTCCTTGTGACCTAACATTTTCACCAAGTTTCATGAAGATTGGACCATGTTTGTGGCCTCTTAGAGTGTAAACAAGAAAATTGTCATTAAGGCCCCTTTTCTCTTGATATGGCATGATCCTTCCAACTTTTAATACGGTTCATCCTTTTGGCCTGACAAACATTCTGACCAAGTTTCATGCAGATAGGACTATATCGGGGCCCCTAGAGTATAAACAAGGAAATTGTCATTAAGGTCCCTTTTCCTGTGATATGGCAAAATCCTTCCCACCTTTAATAGGTTTCATCCTTTTGACCTGACAAACATTCTGACCAAGTTTCATGAAAAAAGGACAATAATTGTGGCCCCTAGAGGACTATATTTGTGGCCCCTAGACAAGACAATTGTCATAAAGGCCTCTTTTCCTGTGATGTGGCACGGATCATTCCAATTACAATTGGGTTTGTCCTTGTGACCTAACATTTTCACCAAGTTTCATGAAGATTGGACCATGTTTGTGGCCTCTTAGAGTGTAAACAAGAAAATTGTCATTAAAGTTCCTTTTACCATATGGTAGGATCCTTCCCATTTTCAATAGGGTTCATTCTTGTGACCTGAAAAATATTTTACCAAGTATCATGAAGACTGGACTCTTAGAGTGTAAACACTTGAATTGTTGACGTCTGACGACAAACAATTAATGACAGACAATTAATGACGCACAGCAGACTTTTTATGATCACAAAAGCTCACCTTGAGCATGATGTGCTCAGGTGAGCTAAAAATCCTCTATTAACCATTATCATTAAATTTATAAACTCCTACACAGAGGCATTTATATCCTTTGCCTAGATTTAGACATTAAGCATTTTTGATTTCTCCCTTTTGGCCCCTTTTCGCTGACATGAAAAGATTAAATACTCAAGGTGATTGCCCAACACAAGTGTTTAACAAAGAAATCTGAGAGTGCATATCTTAAGGGAACAGAGAAGTTTGGTTGAATTCTGATTAGTAGTTTCAGAGAAACAAGATTATAAAAAGACCAAGAAGGCTCACTTTTTGATAACATGGTAGCCCATAGCATGATATTTACACAATCCGAATTTAACAAGGAAATCTGAAAGAGCATGTCCCAAGAACAATGAAGAAGATTTATTTAGCCCCTGGCACCCATCATAATAACTAGATCAGAATGTAGCAAGAAATTCAAAAGAGCTTGTCCAAAAGATCATTCTGGTGAAGTTAAGTTAAATTGTGTATAATAGTTTTAGAGGAGAAGATTTTCTTAATATTTCACCATAAGGGGCTTAGTTTATTGTCATGAAAAGCAATATCACCCATGATATCAACCCGATCAGAATGAAATGAAGAAAGCTGAAAGAGCAAGTCCTGAGGATCATTTCTGTAAAAGTATGTTGAATTCCGACCAATGGTTTCCGATTGGGGCCCTTATTTGGTGACATGTCAGCCCAAAGTGCTCTTTTAGCACTCTTTTCAGAATTTAGCCAAAAAATCCGAAAGAGCATGCCCTGAGGATCATTTCTGTAAATTTAGGTTAAATTCTGACCATTGGCTTCAGAAAAGAAGATATTTTTTTCATATTTAACCATTTTGGCCCTTTTTGGTGACTGGTCAGCCTGTAGCACCCAAAGTATCGACCGATCAGAATTTAGGGAAGGAATTATTCTGAAAGAGCATGTCCTGAGCATCATTTCTGTAAAACTTGGTTGAATCTGACGGGTAGTTTCAGAGAGGAATTTCTAATAACTCACCATTGGGGCCCATTTGATGTTGACTCAAAAGACAGTAACACCAAAGTTATCAACTGGATCAGAATTTAACAAATGAATTTGAGAGAAAATGTCCTAAGGATCATTCCCGTGAAATTTCATGAAATTTGGCCCAGTAGTTACAGAGGAGAAGATTTTAAATGAAAAATTTAGGTACAGACTATTGGAGGAAAACCCACCAGGACATAAGCTCCGCTGGACTTAATTCAGTGGAGCTAAATATTATGGATTCAAGTTATTAAGCGAAATATATAAAGCTGTTTGCAAATGGACATCATCGAATGCATATTAACATCATCTTCACAACAAAAATATAATGTTGCTATATGCTCATTTGCAGTTATTCAACTAGTGTAATATGTAGAGCATATTATAAATGAACCTCTTGAATCTGTGGGGAAATCATACCTTGAATTGACTATTAGGTGACCACCTCTGCTCAGGTATCCCAGTACTTCCTCAGGTAAGGTTGATTCATATGTTTTCTTCACCATCTGCATCACATGATCCCTCAATATGTCAAACACAAAGGTGCCAACTTTAATTTCAGCCTCATCATCAACATTTTTTAAGATATCCCCTAGCTTTTTCTTCTTGAGACTGTTAAAAGCTGTCTGAATTATTTCCACCTTTGTATTTTCATCTCTACATATGGCCTCTATTTCTAACAGCTGTTTAATGCTGCAATAGGGAGCTAACACTATATTACACTGATACTGTGTCCAGTGTGTTTCAATATCCCTTTTTATCCATGTAACACAGATATTCTCCTTGTAAGTCTCCAAAGCAGTTGAAAATTTGGCTGATTCTATGCAAGAAATGCTGATTTTGTGAAGCTCTTTGATGTTAGAATCACTTAATTTTTTCAACAAGAAATACTGTCTGTCTATGACCTCAAACAGTCCTTTAGTAAGACAAAGTGTTTCAATTGCTTTACAACAGAGTTCAGATGGCCTGTTTTTACTATAATCCAACATGTCAAGTATTTCTCTCTCAAATAAATCTACAATTTCAGCAGGTACATCCATAGCCAAACACACCATCATCCACAGTTTTTCCATCTTTTCAAAGTTTCTGTTTTTCTTTATACTTAAAAATTCTCTTTTAATAGAATTTTGTTTTATTTCCTCGATTTCTTGTTTTAGGGAAGCACATTTTGTAGATTGGGATTCTTTAACTGTACTGAATATATCCTCACTAATATTGAAAACATACTCAATGGGCAAATGTAACAACATTCTTTGAAGAAGAACAAAGGAGGCCTGGTATCCAGATTCTTCATCTGACAGATAATTGTCTGTAAGATAACCACAAATTTGTCTAGCTAAGGGGATAAGCTCTGTGCCATTATCTCCAATGAAGTTCAGTTCAAAAGGTCTTGAAGATCTATTAGTAGTGATGCTGTTGAAATGTTGCTCATTTAGAAATGGATATGACAATTCCATGAAACTTAGCAAGCAAAATTTCTTTTCTAATGTAATCCGAGCAAGAATCAGACACAGATTTACTGCATACTCATTACAGCTTTGTGGTAAGTCATTCAACCTGAAACTCTTCAGACAAGGCAAAATCTTTCTTATGTCTTTTAAAATCTCTGTACATCTCTCAAGTTCCTTCAAACTTTTTAAGCACTTGCCTATTACAACAAAAATAAGCAGACCAAATCTATTTTCAGGAATTTCACACATGCCTTCAAAAAGGTCTTGAATTAAAGTTTGGAATGCTTCAATGCCAAAATAGTAGTATTTATCCAGGAAAAGCCTATCTATCTCTCCAATACTTTGTTTTACTATCTCCAAATTACTGTTTTTGTGTGGGTCAAAAATCACGTCCACAAGGTGGAAAGTTATACAGTTGAGAAGATCCTTTCTAAAAACATCTCTTTGTATAGGTTCTTTATCAAAGTAAAACCACTGACTTATCTCTTTTCTTGACGAAGTTTTGACGTTTGCTACAATTATATTGAGATACTTGACATATTTTATCTCATATGAATAATGAACTCTCTGCACATATGTTTCTGGTATCTCCAGTGATAATCTGAACATATTTGGTATAGTTTTGTGAGGAACCAGCTCCCTACCATTTAGTAATTCTTCAGAACTGTGAAGGACAACAGATGGAAACGCATTCTTGTCTGGGGAAACATATATAAGAAGTTCTTTGGAAATATTTCTCACCTGCAAGAAAAAAGACTGTATAAGAAGAATCAAACAAACATACCTGATCTAAAAGTAACTTAACAAGAGGCATTGAGGGTCTAACACCGCTCTACTGACTATTTTAAAAGCTTATGTCTTGATAGTGCTATTCAAGATATAAAGTTTCATGAAAATATATATCTATAAAAGAAGGAGGAGTTGTGTTCATAAGGATAAAAAATGGCAAAAGTTGTGGCCATGGTCACATGATAAATATTTTGTTTGAGTTTCATGACAAACCATGCATAAATAAAGACCTTGTATAAACAAAAAAATCATAAATATATCATAAAGCCCCTTTTAAAATGACACTGCACACTATCAGTAAACCTCCATGAAATGCACAAAATCAATCAATAAGGGACATTCTCTTATACAAATGAATCTATTAACAAAAGAGGAGTTGTGTTAACAGGAACAAGGAAGTTAACATTAAGGCCCCTTTTTTTATGCCCCCGCATCATTAGATGGGGGCATATTGTTTTACCGTTGTCCGTCTGTCTGTCCCTCTGTCTCTCTGTCTGCAAAAGTAAACCAAAAAACTTAACATTGCCAATATAGTCAGGCGGCCATATGGGAATAAGTGCGCTAGAAATAGAGTTTGTGGGCACTTTCGCGGCATGAAGGGCAACAGGGCTTAAGTTGAAGGGTTACATCTGCTCTTTCAGAATCTGCCTGTTGCCCAACTGAAAAATCATTATTAAGGTCAATAAATGAGGTCAAAGGCCATTGGGTGCAAAAAGTTGTAAAATTCAATAATTATGGCATATAGGATATGAATGACGGGGATTTGTAAGCTGTGCGTATCAGATTCACATTCAAATGCCTTTAATCTATAGACCTATTGTTGTCTCAACATCGTCCACCTGTCTGTTATTTTTATCAGTTTTTAAAGGAGCCAAATGAAGAACTGTGTTCCCTTTTTCTGTTTACCTATAAAAATTCTTACTTGTCGTAAGCTTTTCTTGTGCAATTTTTGTGATATTAATCTGTTTTTGAAGAGTATAACTTTTTCGCAGTCAAAAATAATATCTATAATTGAAAGCACTTATCCTCTGACTATCCGCGTAATGGTAAAATATGTTACTTTTAAAAAACTCCATATATAAAACTTTATTGTGGCTAGTGATTTGTATTCTTTAATATCATTTTTTTGTTCTTTTTATTTTGAGCAAAAATAACCTTTTCGCAACCTTATATTATGTTTATAATTGTTACCAATCATACGATGACTACCAGGGTAATTGTAAAATACGTTACTTTAAAATACTCCACATTGGAAATATCATTGGGCCTGTCACCTGACAACTCTATTAATACTTTTGTTAAAATCACAAAGCCAAATAACAGTCAGTGTATAGTCGTAATAGCGTAAATGTACTTGATGACCTTTGACCTCAGCAATTTGCATAATAGACATTTCCTGGACTGTATACAGGGCAGATTTTGTTTGGCAAATGTTGATGAACAGTTTCCACTATATAAGTTTACATTACATTTTGGGCCTCCCTAAAGTGATTTCTAGAGGTCTCCTGGGAAAAAGTTACTTGTCTTTTGAGCAGTAACTAAGAAAGATTTAATCAATATTAAAATGGCCGATCACAAATAAAAGATGTAACGAAAATACTGGTAAAATACGTTATATCCCAGAATATTGGTCTAAAAGTTCGCCTGTATTTTTAAGTTTTAACTTTCATTTGATTGTGCTTTTTTGTTCTGTTTTTGTGTTTAGGCCGCTTAATATCTCATAGAACTGTTGTTCCAAAACACGACAAATCATGAAAGAATATATAATACCTTTGTAATCGACAGATCTGCGTTTCCGCGACAGAAAAAGGTAACAAATGTAATTATCTATGTAACAACATGTGATCCTACCATTTTGTAAAATCGATTTAAATCTTTCTTCTTTATTTACAATCTCTTGTTCTATTGCTAATTGAATGGGAATGAATTTCTAAAAGGATAGATGAGTAAAAATGCACCTTATGTTACATCATTTTATATCATTCATTTTACATCTATAATACTATATGAATGCAACCTATATGTATTGCTTGTTTCGTGTAAATGAAATTGATTAATGTAGACGAGAACAATTAAAAATTATGTCAATGCGTATCACTGAAAACTGCCAATATTTGCTTTTAGAAAATTATCACTGGTGATAAATCGACCACTTTCTGCCAAAAGAATATATCTAACAGCGAAAACTTGGTATCAAAATACGTTGATCCTTTAAAGAATAACGATATGTGAATTCCGCATTAAACAAAACATGGTCTGTATGATCAAACGTTGCCCTTTCGGACGAAAAAGGAACTTTAGAGCAATATGTATCAATATGATACAAGCTACATCGATACAAAATAAAATGGCCTTTTGAAAAAAAATCAAAGTGTTACATTCTCGGTTTTATACACGAATAAGAATTGTAAAATATGCGCCACAATATTACAGGTTGTGTTGAAAATAACAATACTCATAATATAATGAGAAACAATTCTGTCAAAATGCAACTTTACAAAGCACTTACAATTTGAAAAACTTAAAAAATTGTAAATACCTATGGTTAGATTCTGATTTCTGAATGCCTTTTTTATTCAAATTATACATGTTTTCATGGAAACAGATCAGTTTCATTACAAGGAAATATTCATATGTCCCTTTTAAAAGGCATAGATTTACCACATAGAACAACAGCTGATCAATGATTTAGAAAAACGTATGTTGGTTTCCAGACTTCTGTCAACAAGCTGTTCGTCGTAATCACATCTAGGTTTTCATATACTTGAAAAAGTTAGATGCGGTGTCGTTTATGTAAAATATATGATACACGTATAGAACAATGTTTGTCAAAACATCACATTATAATAGATATTCATTTCAACAGAAAGAAAGGATGGTGTACTTTGTTCTTAATGAAATGCGTTACCTTCTAAAGCTTTGCTGATTTAATATTTATTTACTAGTAATCTATGGAGTATGTTACTTTTTCGTCTGTTTATTCAGATAAGATATAAAGTAGTGTCCTTGAGATTGCCTTTTGCAGTTCTCAATTCTATATTATTGCATACCGCTGTATGTTGCTAACTCATACATCTTTAAAATCGTTATACTATTCGTAACATGGAATTTAGTAGCAATGAATATTTGAAAATGCGAAAAAAGCTTTCGAGTCAACGTATCTCAAATTTATCTTTACTGTCTCGACTTCCTGGTTAGCATTGTGCACTAAATATGGGCGCTCGACTAGTGACCTAAAGATCCGTGGTTTAAACCCAACACCACAGGGGCTGTTTATGGGCAAAAAACTTAATGATCCAGGCCAGTCAGTCAAGATGTAGAATTGGGCAGCATTTCGGTTCAAGCCACCGAATCTCTCTATGTGCATTGAAAAGACATTGCTTGAGTTTTAATAGGTATGTTAAGGTGAATAAAGTTAGGCAGGATTTTTATGCTTTCAAAAATTTAAAAAAAAGTAATAAAACGTATCTTACAAATAAATGGTTCACGGCAATATAGAATTTGGCGTGATACCCCACAAAATATAGATTTTGAAATAAATAAAAGAAACTGTGATATGCATTCCGTGAAATGCAATACGTATCTTCTAATTATCAAATTAAGATTTTATGGGTAACGTATGTTACACATATTTGACCTCCCAAAGAAAGATTCTTATGTTGTTGTTTCATCCAATGCATTACTTGTACTTGAAAACGTTAATCAATTCTATTGCTATTTCACTTAGATCTAAATGTAACATAGATCTACTTCATGAATGAGCTGTGGGTCATTTTGGAGATGCCAATGTTAATAACTAGGGTTTCAACAGCGTAAAATGTAGTAACTTACATTTATATTTTAATGGTATTCGAGTGTCACACAATATTCCTATGTTCGAGACATTTTGAAAATGAAAAGAAACATTAAAATTAGAAAATGAAATAAGTTCTAATCTTTGATAACTCCATATATTGTATCTTCTTTAAAATATATTCTAAATGGGTAACGTATTTTTCATAGATTTGAAAAAAAAAATAGAAACATCCAGGAACAATATCTTATTCTACCAGAGTCTTCAAATCACAACTTGTCACAATGTTTTTGTTTTACTAATTTACTTTGTTTCAGGGTTTTCCTTGACGCAAAAAATGCGCGTCTTTGTCGCAATTTCAACTCAAATGACCCGCAAAAAAATTACCTGTGCGACATTTGTGACGCAAGTTTCAAAATACAGCTCTGTGCTATGAACATGTATGATTGGAGATCTTTTTTCATAGATTTCCAGTTGGGTTAAAAATTGACATAACTCGCTTGTTAACAAGCGTCAGATACAATATTTCTGTGACCTCTGTGACTAGCCAGGTTTTCCAATATTGATAAAATCAGTGCACTATTCTATTTTTAGGTACCCGATAAAATATGCAGACGGGTTATCGTGATTTAAACCACCTCAGACCCAATTTCCGGTCGTAAAATTGACTGTAAACCAGACACCGGATCTTACATAATGCAACAACAAATAAAAGTGTGTAAACTTCCATCGTCTGCATTTGGGCCATTCTTTCAAAGGAACAACAAAATAGAGCTGTTTAAGCAAGTTTGATGATGATTACTATGGTCCATCTACCAAAGGAGTCATTAGTCATAAAATCTGAATTTGTTTAATAATTTTATTTATAGCTTGAATTCTCAGAGAGTTAAAATGTTTTTGACCTGTTCCAAAATAGGAGGAATGAACAACCAAACCCCAAAAATTTGAAATGTATATGGCTCTGAAGATGTTACAGTCTACTTTATTTTGTTTTTTATGTGCTCCCTAAGCTTCTTTAAAGTTGTCCCCCAAAATTGGGGAAATGACCCTCAATTCTAAAGGAATGGGGGTCACAATGACCCCCAAATTCCGAGGCCCAGGGAAAACCCTGTTTGTTTATTACACAATCTCATGCTGTCGTTTGTCCAAACAAATGTGTACTTAAACTTAAGGCCGATTTATCCCTTTTATATGCTGAAAAGTATAACGTCATTGACAAACAATAGTTTAGTAATTTTTTGAGACAAGGTTGTTAATATATTAATGAATTCAGAACATCCATAAAATACGAAATAAATGTTATCTTAAGTTAACGTAGGGTTAAACAACGCTTTCTGTCTAACATCATAAAGCAGTAGTCTGTTTAGCAAGGTAAGTCATCCTTTTTAGTCGAGTTAAGGGTTAAAAATATGAACTAACATAATATAACTAAACACAAAATACTTTTAAAATTAAGAAAAATGCCCCTATGTTATTAACTGATGCTTTTAGAGTTTATTTTCTATTCAAAGACGAATCTTATATCATAAACAATTATACCCATAGAATTCGCTTACGTGAAATGAACTTGGTGACCTTTGACCCGAAAATTTTCGAAGTGTGGGCACTTTTGCGGCATAAGGTCTCACTAGGCTAAATAGCTTCGGCAACCACCCCCAGACAGATTTTGCCCTGTTGCCCAAATATAAAATCATAAATGAGGTCACAATCGGGGTCAAAGGTCACCAAGTTCATTTCACGTGAAATGAACTTGGTGACCTTTGACCCCGATTGTGACCTCATTTATGATTTTATATTTGGGCAACAGGGCAAAATCTGTCTGGGGGTGGTTGCCGAAGCTATTTAGCCTAGTGAGACCTTATGCCGCAAAAGTGCCCACACTTCGAAAATTTTCGGTCTAAACCACCAGTCTAATATCTACAAGCCTATTCAAGATACAAAGCTAATATTCGGCATGATGATAGATCTCAATGATCCGCATCCCCTGGTACCAAAGTAAAGGTCATGTGACAAGGTCAAGGTCATGCTGTTACGAGGGCATTCTTGTTCAATAATGTGTACAATTAACAAGAGGTCCATAAATGCCTGAGCCTGCTCTTCCGACTCTTTGAAAAGCCTATGTCTTGATATTCAAGATATAACCAGAAAAAAAGTTTCATGAAATTATATCCATAAATAAAGGAGGAGTTGTGTTGATAAGGAAATTTACTTAAAGGCCCCTTTTCCAATGACGCCGCATAATTGCACCAAATGGCAAAGATGTGGCAATGGTCACATGAGAAATATTTTGTTTAAGTTTCACGACAATCCACACATAAATGAAGAAGTTTTGTTAACAATAAATTATAAATATGACATAAAGCTCCTTTTCCCATGACACTGTATACTATCATCAAACCTCCGTGAAATGCACATAGTCACTTGATAATGGACATTCTATTAAACAAATTTATCTTTAAACAGATGATGAGTTGTGTTGAAAAGGAAGTTAAAATTGAAGGCCGCCTTTTCTGTGATGTCGCGTATGACCATATGAAAAAATAAATTTGGCCATAGTCATGAGAAATATTCTATCAAATTTGGGTATAAATGAAGGAGTTATGATAACAAAGAATTACATAAGGGCCACTTTTATCATGATGCGGAATGTAACTAAAAAGCCATAAATGCATATTTGTCACTAAAAAAGGAATAATCTGAGAAAGTTTTTAATGAATGTATCCATTGATAAAAGATGAGTTTTGTTAACAAGAAGTTTACATTAAGGCCCCATTTTCTATGATGCAGAATGAAATCACTAGACTACATTAATATGCACATGGTCACATGCTGTATTGAATTTTCCATAAACTTCCATGTGTAAATGAAGGAGTTGTGTTCACAGTAAAAATACATAAAGGCCCTTAAGCATGACACATCATATAACTTAAATTGCCATTAATGCACATAGTAACTAGAAATGCAATATTCTGTGTAAGTTTCACATAAATGTATCCCTTAATGAAAGAGATTTTTGATTGAAGAGGTCTACATTAAGGCCATTTTTTCTATGATGCAGTATCAAATCACCAAACCACATTAATATGCACATGGTCAAATAATGTTATATAGTAAGTGAAATTTTCATTACCTACCATGTATAAATGAAGGAGTTAAATTAAATAAATAATTTAAATGTACATTGAGGCTGACCTTTTATCATCATGCTGCATATAACTAGATATCCACAAATACACAGTCATAGTCACTGGAAAAAGAATGTTCTGTGACAGTTTAAACCTTTGCTGTTTAATCCCTGCTTTTTATGTGCCTGTGATTTTATGATTGAGAAAACATTGTGGAAAAAGAAGAAATTGCTTCTGACAAGCAATTTCTTCTTTTTCCCCACTATTTTATACCCTAATGAATGGTTATTTTTCAAATTAAATCCACTTTGAATTTTCGTCTGCAAAACCTTTGAATTTGGACAGGTCCAAAATTTAGTAAAACAGGAAAAGGTTAAGATGAATGTATCCATTGATATAAGAGGAGTTTTGTTAAAAAGGAAGTTTACATTTAGGCCCCTTTTTCTATGATGCAGTATGAAATCACTAGACCACATCAATATACACATGGTCAGATAATTTTTTTTATAATTATTGTCAATTTTAAACATTTAGACTGATCCAAAGCTAAATGGTTAAAAATGATTATATCAATAGTAATTCATTAATATCAAAATGTGACAGAATTCAGGTTCAGAAAAGTATAAGTAAGTACCATAATAATAATAATGTATCTGTACTTTTTAATACATGTATAAGACAAAACATAATGAAGCTCTTATATGATACATTTTTCATCCATTCACTGATACTTATTAATTTATGTTGTTTGTGTAAATGATTTTGTAAATATTTGAAGAGGCCCACAGGGAAGACTGGGTTTACCCAACTGTGTTGCCTCATTAAATAAAGACTTGATTATTATTATTATAATGTAGAATTCTAAGTGAAATTTTCATTATCTTCCATGTATAAACGAAGGAGTTGTGTTAACAAAGAATATAGATAAAGGCCTGTTTTAATCATGATGCAGCATGCAACTAAAAGCCACAAATGCACACAGTCACACGAAAAAGAATATTCTGTGAAAGTTTCACATGAATGTATCCATTTTTAATAGAGAAGTTTTGTTAAGGGACACGTGATGTAGAATACTAAGTGAATTTTTTATTAACTTCCATGCATATAACAAAAAGTGTTGAAAAGAAATCTTAAAGTTTAAATTCAAATATAGACCCCTTTTCTCGTGATGCTCAATCCATAAGAAAAATTGTTCAAGAGAGCAATCATAGTGATGATACAATCATTCCGAGTAAGTTTGAAGTCAATTGAATGAAAACTGGACTTTAGCATGTAAAAGAGAGTTTTCTGATTAAATTTTCATTTGGCCCCTTTTCCTGTGATGCTTGACAGATCAGGCCCATTATGGAAAAGAAAGCATCATTATATAGGTACAACCATAATTCTGAGTAAGTCATTCAGATGAAAACAGTGGACTTCAGAGTGTTAACGAGGATTTTCTAAATAAATTTTTCATTTTTTTCATTTGACCCCTTTTCCAGTAACACTTTACATATCAGGCCCATTTTCGAAAGGAAGCATCCTTGTAATAGTACAATGATTATCATTCTGAGCAAGTTTAAAGACAATTAGATGAAAACTGTGGAATTAAGAGTGTTATCGAGGATTTTCTAATAAAATTTTGATTAGGCTCTTATTCCAATGACGCTGGATGGATATGACCAGTTTTCAAATGGAACCATCCTTGTGATGGTCCAATCATTCTGGCCATGTTTGAGGACAATTGGATAAAAACTGTGTACTCCAGAGCGTTAACAAGTAAAAGATAACAGACGGACAGACAGATGGCCAGATAGACGTACGCTGGACAGGAAACCAGTATCGCAATAGCTCTTCTGACCTTCAGTCAGTAGAGCTAAAAACTGGGGACTCAGAGCGTTAACAAGCAAAAGTTAAAAGGACGGATGGTCAGACAGCCATATTGGACAGGAAAAACGGTATCCCAATAGCTCCTCTGACCTTCAGTCAGTAGAGCTTAAAATTCAATTGTTTGCAAATTTGATGTATACTTTCAAAGCATTCAATATTCAAGTATTACAAATGTTGAACCACCTAGTCAGAGCAGAGAGTCTCTAGACGGATCTTCCATACCCTACAACTCCTAAATTCAAGGGCCAATCAGGAGATTATAAACAATTTTTCAGAAATGGACACTCTGGAGATTTCATTCAAAGAATTCAAACTAAATCTTCAAATATAGCACAGTCAGGGATGTCCCTCTCCCTTCCCTAAAAAAAATATTTTGTTTGAACGGGTTTCATGCCACTATATACAATCTTTCAATCATATGGCAGAGGCTGGAGCATATAAATATGGATTCCTTGAATTTCTCTCGCCTATAATTTTCGACATCTTTCTCGAGCTTCCAGCTGTCCAAAACACATAGGTATAAGAATATCAACCCATTGGTTGGAGATGAACAGCCAGAAGGAATGAGTGATGTCATCGGGAATCTAATCCTGGAACCTCTAGAATGACAGACATGCTACCAACTGTGCTCTGACGGCAGCTTGGAAGTAAACTCTATCTATAATAGAATTAAAGTATTGTTATGTATGTAAATAACTGCAATGGCTCATTGGATACCAATGACTATTGACTGATAGCAACCGAAACACTCCTGGTTTGTATTCTGTCAGCATTTGTTGTTTCCCAACTTTATTTTTGTTGTTGTTTCGGGAAAATTAATTTATCTTACATCATCATATACGCATTAATACTTTTCTTTCCCTTTCTTTATTTTGTAGATATGTATTACATGATTAAATATATGAGATACGACTTAAGGCAATAATTTTATTGATTCTATGCAACAAAATATCAAGTTATGAAACAATTGCCTTTTGTGCATCTGCATTCAATATAGAAGCTTACTATCTTTTAATATTGAATCTTCAATGAGTCAAATCACAGTTTCAGCCTATATGTATGGGATGGCTTTTATATTCACCCCTGCAGGAACATAAAACAAAAAAATCTCTTAATCTTTCAATTCTAATATGACAAATAGTAGAGACAATTGAAACATTTTCAAAATTAGCACATCTTTGAACATAGATTCAACAAAATATGCTTTGAAATGTATCAATTGAAAATGAAAACTTTTAATGTTGCGATGCCAAATCGTACTTGGTTTGCTTGTTCAGAAGTTTGTTGTTCTTATCCACTTGACTAAATCGATTGGCCCAATGGTTCTTGATTGGCCAAGAAGTTAAGGCTATTTCCACTATTCTCCGTCTTTCTGTTACCAGGAAATTTATTTTTTTGAAAAATTAAATTCTTCTCACAACTTTGGTAGAGCTTCACCAAAGTATAGTCCCTGCCAAGTTTCAGCTTGATTGGCCAAGTAGTTTAGGAAGAGAAGATTTTTTTCTAAGATTTCAGCAATTTTCCACTAATTTTCAGCCTCTCTGTTTCCATGGAAACCAGCATTTTTGATGAAATTAAATGCTTAAACAACTCTTGGATAGCTTCACCCAAGAAACATCCCTACCAGTTTAAGCTTGATTGGCTAGGTGATTTAGGAGAAGTATTTTTGATAGGATTTTCAGCCATTTTTCAGCCTTTCTGTTAGCATGAAAGCCACGAGTTTTTTATGAAATGAAATTCTTTTAACAACCTCTCAAGAGTTACCCATGGCTTGAAGTTATGTTAAATTTTTTGGTCATGTTATGTGCAGACAGACAGACAGACAGACTGACAAAAAAGAAAGATGGAAAGACAGATAATGGTAAAACAACATGCCCCCATATCAATGCTTCCTGATCTGTCGATACAGGATATCAAAAATTTTCCAGCATCAGATGTTCAATCCATGGTACCTGTGTTTTATCTATCTCAATATTTGGCAGACTGATAGAGATTTCGGCTCCATGTGTAACTGTTACTGTCCTGTAAGCATCAGTTGGTGACTGTGTATTCTTCTCAAATCTGCTCACTGTATCTTTCACTGTTCCCTGAATGTACGAAGCTTAGTTCAAATATACATGTACAAGGGTGTTACCATAACGCACATTATGCAAGTGAGTAATTGGAATAAATTGTCTTTCAAAAAATATTGTTAATGAATGATCTTAACATCGAAAATACAGTTTATACAAGATGTAGTTACAATATTTTTATTATTTGCAAACACTCAAATCATAACAAAAGGGTGCAGATGGAAGGCATTCATCTTTTGTCACTGTCCATGTATTGCCTTTATACATGTATATTATAAATTCTTTGGTGATGGCCCTCCGACTGCGTATGAATTTTAAAATCCTAGCTCTGCCTGTGTATATTTTCAAGAAAGAACATTTTTGATGATATCTAAATTCTAAAGGAATCAATTAATGCTACAATATTTTGTTTGGAATATGGTTTCACAAATATCTATGTCTCCCAGGCATTGCTAACAATATTTCTAATTGCATAAAATACATAGTTACTTGATGGATCTAACTTAATTTTAGCATTTTCTCATTCTCCTGAATAGTTCATGAAGCATTTTGATTTGTGATCTCAAATTTTTTGTGAGAAATTCAATACATCTTTTATCAGTATTACATATGTCATTTCCATCTTTAAACAGGTCCTTAATCTAAATTTCCTAATCATAACATTCTTTACTTACAAAGAGTGCAATCTACATAATAGTACTTGTCATGGGACACATATCTTTGCTAGCTTATTTTCATTATGCAAATCAACCTTTTCATTTCTTACTTATATATTATTGAAACATTTCAAAAAAACCTAGTCTATCTGGTATCTCAAACAAGTCTTTTGACATTTTTTTTTTAACTTGGTCACTTATCCCGATCAAAATAGTTATTTCAAACAGCCTTGCTACAAGACTAAGGTTGTCACCCCCAGAATTCAACATTATTTGTAGTATCTGATACACTCAGTTCAATCTCTTTTATAGAGAGCAGCATTATGTCAGTGTCTTATGCATTTTTACTGGCTACTCAAGATGTAATAAAGTCTAATAAGTATTCATAGAAGCAATGGTTTGATAGTGAAAAACCACAGAAATGCAAAACAGAAAGTAGCATAATGCTTTACACCTTGGCTCTGAGGGTAAATAGTATCCAAAGTCTGGACAAGTAAAAAGAATTTGGTGAAGACTATGGACTTGATACTCTTGAGATTTTTTAAACAAAAGTTTATCAAACCTTGTTCCATTTTTTTTTAAAAAAGTTTAAACATGAGCCATGTCAGACATGGCCACCACCACCCTCCTCCACGAAAGCTTGATAGTAAACTGAAGCCTAAAAGATTAAGGATTCTTTTGTGTACTTTAAGAGATTTACCCCCAACAATATCTAAATCTTTAAAATAACAAAGGGCAAATCTAAAATAAAAGTTTCAATTTGATGGCTCATTTACTTTAGGAGATATGCTCCGGATAATTTTCATATTTTCATCCATCATGCTCAGATGAGCTTTAAGGGATGCACCTGGGTGGAGCCCAAATATGACCCCAGGGTTTGGATATGAACAAACTTGGTAGGGGCTCACTAGATGATGCTACATACAAAATATGAAAGCTGTTTGCCTTTTGGTTTCAGAGAAGAAGATTTTTGAAGATTCTCCTTTTTTACCCTTCATGCTCAGAAGAGCTAAAAAGGATGAGCCCAGGCAAAGCCCAAATATGACCCCAGGGTCTTGATATGACCAAATATGGTAGGGGCCCACTAGATGATGCTACTTACCAAATCAGAAGAAGATTTTTGAAGATTTTCTCTCTTTGATTCTATGTAAAATGGGTTGGGCCCGGGTGGACCTCAAATATGACCCTGGGGTCTTGATATGATTGGTTGACTGATTGAATGGAGTTTTACGCCGCTTTCAACAATTTTCAGTTTTATCACCGCCGCTGGAGCACCTAACAATGGATCCCTGGTATTTCTCTCACCAGTACAACCATCACATCCTTTCCTAGCCACCAGTTGCTATCTCACATAGGTCTACAATTATCAACCCATGGGTCTTGATATGAACAAACTTGGTAGAAGTCCACTAGATGATGCTACATACAAAGTATGAAAGCTGTCTGCCTTCTTGTTTCAGAAAAGAAGATTTTTGAAGATTTTCCTATTTTCACCCTTTTTGTTAAGGGTAAAGGGAAAGTTAAGGGTGGATTCATTTATTTGAACAACTTTGGTTGAGCTTGACCCAAGGAACATCCCTGCCAAGTTCATCAAGATTGGCTCACCAGTTAACGAAGAGAAGATGTTTAAAGAAATTGTGGACTTGACTGACAATGGACGCCGGAAATTGTACAATCACAATAGCTCACCTTGAGCACTTTGTGCTCAGGTGAGCTACAAAGGGAGTAAAAACTGTTTTTTGTTTGAGAAACACATTTTTTTCTTGTTTTAGTAATTTCAAATACCGTATTTATTCTAATAATCACCCGGATATTTATTAGAATAGTCACGTTCGAGGCAGTTGGGGGTTGGCAATTAATGGAGGTATTCTGTTTGGCAATAACTCAAACATTCTATGTACGGATCACAATGTCCCTAAAAATGTGATACGTATCTGTTAAATACAAAATAAATTTCCAAAAATAAGGAACAAAGACGCATGAAAATGACATTACTTAGACCTGGCAGTTTGTTCATTGTCACCGTTTTTCAATGAACAGAGCGATACATGTATGTTGCCTTACATAACATCACTATGAAACCAAGGGATTCTCAGAATGTATTTATATTCTACTATAAAACATTTTTTACAATGGAATAAATTGAAGGTTATTTGATCACTAAGTATCAAAAGAATTCCCTTTCTGACACGGTGCCCGAAAAAACTGTCGACTTCGGCAAGTAAATAACGCTAACAACCTTGCTGTTCTGTTCAGATTTTGAATCCTATTCCGGTCAATTATGTATCTAATTATCTATTACTTTACCAACATATATTTCGAGTGAAGAAGACTGAAATTACTTGATAATTTGCTTGGATGTAGTGTTCAAAAAGTGATTCTCTAGTTTTGGAAAATTATATTATTCTTCGTATTCGTAGAAAAGAAAAATACAGCATATTGCTGTCATGATTCCAAAGGATCGTAACTACATCCGATCATAGTTGTTGCATACACTTATTTTAATATTCCTTTTGCGTTTCAATTGTTAACTATTGTTTGCATCTTGTATATTTTTCTCAAAATTACAAGAAATAAATTTAAAAGCTGTAATAGGAAATTGTCCTATTGCCTATCTGTTGTGAAAATAAAATTTAAAATGTGTTTCCTCAATTTTAAAATCCGCAACTTAGCCACAAAGAGACGGCTAAATAATAATTTTAAAAGGGTTTGTCATCTACTGGGACAAGCGTTGGGCGTGCACAAGCTCTGGCAACAAAGAGGACCATGATGGTCCTATATCGCTCACCTGAGAAAGTCACTCATAACTTTTCAACCATGTTATGAATACCAGAATTTGTTTGATGTACATTTAGGGTGGTTAAATTTCGTCCTACTGCATTTTGATTTTTCTTTAATTTAGCAAATTTTCAACTTTTCTCTTACCATGGCAAATTCTTTAAACGACCTTAGTAGACCTACATGTTAAGAACATCCTTGCCAAGTTTAAAATTGATTGGACTCATGGTTAAGGAGGAAAAGAATTTGTTCTAAGATTTTAGGCAATTTATGCCATTTTCAGCCTGTCTGTTACCATGAAAACAAGAAGTTATTTTTTTTAATAACTTTTGAAGAGCTTCACCCAAGGTTCATCCCTGCCAAGTTTCAGCTTGATTGGCCCAGTGGTTTGGGAGGAGGAGACTTTTTCTAATATTTTTGGCCATTTTAGGCCATTTTTCAGACATTCCCTTGCCATGGCAACTAGAATTTTTTATGAAATTAAATTCTGTTAACAACTTTTGAAGTGCTTCTCCCAAGAATCATCCCTGCAAAGTATCAGCTTGATTGGCCAAGTGGTTTAGGAGGAGAAGAATTTTTCTAATAATTTCAGCCATTTCCGGCCTTTATGTAACCTTGGCAACCAGAGTTTTTGATGAAATTAAATTCTATTAACAACTTTTAAAGAGCTTAAACTAAGGAACATCCCTGCCAAGTTTCAGGTTGATTGGCCTGGTGGTTTAGGAGGATAAGATGTTTAAAGAAATTGTTGATGGACGGTCAGACAGATGGACAGACATATGGACAGACGACAGATGGAAGACGGACGGTGAGTGATCACATTAGCTCACCTTGAGCACTTTGTGCTCAGGTGAGCTGAAAATAGCCGTCGGCTTCTTTGATCATCTGTTCACCATCTGTATGAAATTAACTGTTCTGCGTCCTCGATGCGAGACAAAAATATTTATTCAACTTGCCTTTATTGGCCAGTTTGCTAGTTGGATTTAATTTAAGATCGAAAGAAAAATCATTGAATAAAGTATTTTTTTTATTCTTCTTATTTCTAAAGAATATTGTAATTTTGGATAAAAAGATAGTAACCATGTTTTGGACAAAAAATATTAATTTTCTGTCAGAAGGAGCTGATAACGTCGTAGCTACGTCTGACCGGAAATCATGCACATGTTCTTTCTTTAACATCGGATTTAGAAAATATTTGTGATAATCATTTTTTACGATAAACATAGAAGCTAAATAGAAGTTATTCAAATCTGAGTAAATTATGCAGTCACGACCATCGCAAACATATACATGACAAGCATTTTATGATCTTCAGTGAATCTCGGAAACGAATGGCAGTTCATCTAAATAAACAAATCATGAATCATCAGATTTTTTTGTATTTGTTGAAGGTGTTGCAAATTTTTATAGTATTAGTTGTTATATTTCGGAAGTTAACATTCGAGCAATTTTTCTCAAATTGGGGGATAGACATTTAATAGAGTCATCAACTTCTTCCAAAAAATCGGTCATAAAATCGCTTAATTTGAGCAGTGTTTTGGGGGATGGGTGCTTATTAGAATATGGGCGATTATTAGAAATAAATACGGTATTACATTTTAGAATTAGATTTTTAGTCTGGTGTCATTTCTTTGTCATTTAGGTAGCTTTTCTTGGAGAATGGGTCCTTTAGGTTTCCTTCCTTGCTTCAATGTTAAATAGGTTGTGTCAAGGCAGAGCTAATAGAGAGGACAAATGGAATTTTCAAGCCCTGTAGATCCCCAGTACAACTCACTACCCTTGGTGCTCTTACCCTGGTAGACAAACAGCAATGTTTTATGAGCACTTTGTAATATAATAATAATATAATTGGAGATGATGAATTTTGCAGACAAAAAGACAGTAAAATAGAATGATAGATATTTATTTACTTGATAGATTGAAATAAAAATACCTGTACAATTTTTGATTCTTTCTCACATCCTTGTTGACTCTGAACTTTCCGGTCCTTAGGTATTTCTATTCTGAAATGTATATTTAAGTTCATCTAAAGATAATCTTCTATACTAGTGCTTTGTGTTTAAGTTAGCCTTAAAATTCATTAAATTCATAGTCCCTATCATTTTCTTCTGTTTCCCTTTATTAGAAACTCAGATAATAGGGATTTTCAGTTATTAGCAACTTTTCCTCCATCACAAATCCATTTCTTCTTCAGCGAAAGTAAAATTTGTTGGATAATCGGACCTCTGATAATAGAAACTCCCGGATAATGGAAACAACTTTTTTGCTCTATAACCTGTTTTGATCAGATATAAGAATCAATCTGGAATGGTAGCATCGGTACAAAAATGTTTTAAAACACAAATTAACAAGTTTTGACTTTGATTTTCAAGGGACGCAGCAATTCCGAGAATACACATAGATGCGTCAACATGACAAGTTGTTGATCACATTTTCACCTGATTTGTTATTGTAATCTTATAGCCTACATAAAATGATTGGACAAATGCTAGTGTTGCATTTTCGTTCTTTATCGAGCATTGCCGGTCATTATTCAGACCATAGACTTCATCCCACCCGGATTGCTTTTCCATTTCCTTTAAGATAAAAAAATTCTCGCAACCGAATATCGTGTTTGAAACAAATATTTGTACTAAGTCATTTCACAGCAAAAAATACTCACTGCAATTCTAATATTATAATCCTAATTAAAATATCCGAGTAATAAAAACGTGTTAAAATCGTAAGTTTTTCTTCAATGACCTTTGCCGGTCATTATTCAGACCATAGACTTCATCCCACCCGGATTGCTTTTCCATTTCCTTTAAGATAAAAAAATTCTCGCAACCGAATATCGTGTTTGAAACAAATATTTGTACTAAGTCATTTCACAGCAAAAAATACTCACTGCAATTCTAATATTATAATCCTAATTAAAATATCCGAGTAATAAAAACGTGTTAAAATCGTAAGTTTTTCTTCAATATGACATAACTCTATGAATTTCTGGTGAAATGACTTGACTTCAATCGCACTGCCAAACACCTGTACTTGCATTTATACATGTATGCAGGGTTAGTTCTTATGCAGACTATGTACTGGTTCACTTATGAGACTGGTTTCTGACTGTAACAGGATTATCAGATAATAGAGACTTCCGCTAGTAGCAAATTTTCTTCTGACAAATAAATGTTGCTATTAAGCAGATTCCGCTGTACTAATTTCTTGAAACTAACTGTTTGGTGTGAAGTTGTTTGAATATGCTTAGCATAAAAACAGATTATAAAACCTTTTTTTTCATCTTTCGAGGTTTAAATTTATTAAATACTTTCAAAAGACATAGACAAAAAATCATACACATGAAAGAGAATAATTGTTCCAAATCATATTAAAGCCTTTTAATAAATGCAAGAGTTTTGTTCAAGATAAGATACATTTTTGGTAGCTTACCTTGACCTGTGTCTTGTGTATGCAATAAAACAAACCTACCTTGGTATAATGGACTCATCATCAATATCAACAAATTCAATCATCCCTTCATGGAACTGTTTCTTTGTCATGATTGTAAATACTTGTAAACCGTCTCCAGGTTGATTGTTAGCTGCAAGTTCCAGTGATGATTCATAAGAGAATCTAGTGAGAATCTTGGATAATTCATTCTCTGTTCCTTGTTTTGCAATTTCATATATGTCTTCCAGTTGTTTTTGTGATGAGACCAACAAAGATAATCTTAGGTCTGTCAATTCATTTAGGGTTATGTCAGTGATATTAATAAAGGAGAAATGTTTTCTAAGATAGCGTGCAATTTCAGCACAATCAGTGTTATCCAAAATGGTCTTGTAATCTTCTGGATTAATATCTTCCAATTCATTTTCCTTTCTCTTCTTAAATACAAGTGGAATGGTGAATTCTGTAATAAGAAAACAACTTTTCATGGAACACAAATGCCACAGAAACAGCTTTTTTTACAAGTTTGACCTTGATAAATTACCTTGACCCATTGCCTTGAGCGTGACATAAGATAATGCATATCAATCAGATTTATTGTCCTGTAATTTAGTTATATCAATGAACAAAAAAAATTCATTCTGTTTAAATTCATTTGGAATAGCTATATACCTTACTATATAAGGTATTTGAAAAACTTGGGAGTTTCACAGTTTATTTATAGATCTGGGCATTTTCATATGGCAGTTTTCGTTGCCCAGATATGGGATAAATTTTAATTGTTGGTAGGATTTTATCTAACAATTGGTTTAAGTTAAAATTAAAAAGCTGGCATAAGATAAATGCCCGTTTTCAATTCAAACAATTCTAGTGTATCATCTATCCCAAACCTAGCGCAACCCTGCCTGTTACCAAGCAGGAACACAAAAATATTTAGTTCATCGGCTAAGTTTTAAGTCAGACAGATGAACAGGCTGTTAGACAGTAAAACATCAGTGAAACAATATAACACAATCTATCAATGTTAAAGACATAAGAGCCTGTGCATGACATTTCCAAAAACTTGAAACATTAGTGAGGTGCAAACCTTGGGTAGCGTAGACAGCTGCATACTGTCAATATTAAGTTACCCGGTGGTCTACAGATACTTTGGACCTTATCTATTTACTCAATGCACAGAGAAGACTCTGGTCAGACTGTGCGAATGCACAGGCTGGTCAGATTATTTGCTTTGAGTACAATTGAAATTGTTGGAAATCTCACGTACAGGCTCATATAAAATATTCTAGATCTTGATAGAATTATGAATCCAAGTCTAGGCAGGGCAATGCCAATCTATTTTATTTGATCAACATTGGACCTTTACTTTCTCAGGATTATTTCTCTAGTTCTTCATAATGAACTTATTGAAGGAACAAAATATCCATCGTATTTCATGTTTGAAGAGTTATACAATCTACCACAAAAGCCAACACCTTTCCCCTACTCTTTGAATCCTTGATCAGACAATGCTTTATAAAATTAAGAAGATATTGATATTCATGGTGGTTCAGGAGGAGAATTCTCAAGAATTTCTAAGAATTTACTTTTGGGCGTAAATTTTCAAATTAAGTTATTCATGAATTCTATTAATATATATATTTCCAGAAGTATGTAATGACTTAATTAACCTTAGGTCAGTCAATTTAATTTCCAGTTACAAAATTAAAATCTTTCAAGTAATATCATTACATGCTGTTCAACTATTTAACTTTCTCATATTTCTGGATTTTGTTTTGTTTGAATGGGGTTTTACGCCGCTTAAACAATTTTTCAGTTATGTTGTGGAGCAACTAACAATTGATTCCTGCAAGCTGGTGTATCAGGCACAGAAATGCATGAGAGTTAGCGTAGACTATGAAGAAAAGAGTTATTATTGATTTCACATTTTACGTTCTTGCTCCCCCACCTTAGTAGGGGTCTCTGTCTTAATGTATGCATTATTCAGCCGCTATTGAATGAAAACATTTAATATTTTCCACTTTTATTACACAAATGATGCATTAAAAGACTATATAAAATATTATTTTGATATTCAACTTTTCTGTTGATTTATAACCTTACTTTACGAACTTTTGGATCAACCCTCATATACTTACATTCATCTTTTATTTAATTCAGTCTTGAACCCGAAGAAAGCAGGTCATGGATTCAAATTGATGCCAGAACCAAAAACTTTTATTGATTGATTGAATGGAGTTTTACACCGCTTTCAACATTTTTTCAGTTATATCACGGCCGCTGGAGCACCTAACAATGGATTCCTGGTATTTTTCTCACCAGTACAACCATCACATCCTTTCCTAGCCTCTACCTGCTATCTCCAATAGGTCTAGGATTATCAACCCATTTGTGAAAGATAAATAGTTGGAAAGAATAAGAGCCGCCGTTAGGGATCGAACCCAGGACCTCTACATTGACAGACCGACGCACTACAACATGTGCTATGACGGCGGCCCCCAGAACCAAAGACAATCATCTTCCAAGACTCATAAGTAATATAAAATAGTTCTAAACCTTATAATTCAATATTTCAGAAAAAAGGTCAAAGAGTAAGATCTGGGTAAAATATTCAACATAATGACAGAATTAAAGAAAATCATTTACCAATCATTTTATTATTCACAGTCCTGGCCCTAATTTTTCAATATTTAAGAAAGAAGTCAAAGGTCAAGGTTGGGCTCAAGGGTTCACCATGATGCCTGAATGAAAACAATTATCTCCCAACCTTTATTTGACTTAACCCTTGTCATGCTGAACCCGGAATATTCCTGCTTTGGCAGGAGCTATAGACAAACATAAGCCTGCAAATATGTGCAGTCTGATGTAAGTCTACACCATCTGTTTCTCACTTTCAAACCAGAATTGTCAATAGATTTAGTTTTTCAAATAAAAAAAAACCTACAGTTGGTGCTTCCAGCGCTTTTTGCCCTTTGATTTTGATGAAAAATTTTTAGCCAAAATTTATTCAGCTTGACAAGGGTTAATACAGTCCTTCAAAAAGTCATTCACATCCTATGCCTAGTTTTAGACATTACGAGTTTTCCATCCTAATTATCCCTTTTTGCCTCTGACTCGAAAGCCTTAAGTACCCAAATTTATTCTCCACCAAGAATTAAACAAAGGATCCTAAGGATCATTTCAGTGAAGTTAAATTCTGATAAGAGAATTCAGAGAAGAAGATTATAGAAAGATACAATACTAAAATGTCCATTTTTCGTTGTCTCGAACACCCATACAAACTCTGTGTTTAGCCAAATCAATATTTCAATAAAGGAATCTCAGAAAACATGTCATAAGTACCATTTGTGTGAAGTTTTTTTATAAGTTTAGACCAGTAGATTCAGAGAAGATTGTTCTACATTTCACTATGAAGACCTGTTTTTTGACAGTCAACTGCCCATAGAACCCTTGCTAACAGCCCAATCAGCATTGTATGAGGCAATCTAAAAGAGCATGTCCCAAAACGAATTCTTGTGAAATTTGTATGAATTATGATATGTAGTTTCAAAGAAGTTTTATTTGAAATTTCACCGTATGGGACATTTATTCAAAGTACAGTTTTGCATAGCACCCCTGATATCCACCCAATCAGAACTAACCCTTTGCTGTTTAATCCCTGCCTTTGATTTTATGATTGAGAAAACATTGTGAAAAAAGAAGAAATTGCTTCTGACAAGCAATTTCTTCTTTTTCCAAACTATTTTCTACCCTACTGAATGGTTATTTTTCAAATTAAATCCACTTTAAATTTTCGTCTGCAAAACCTTTGATTTTGGACAGGTCCAAAATTTTGTAAAACAGGAAAGGGTTAAACAATGAAATCTGAAAGAGCATTCCCCAAGCATCATTCCTGTGAAGTTAGGTAGACTTCTGACGGGTAATTTCAGAGAAGAAAATTTCTGTAAAGTTTCACAATATTGGTCCATTTACTGATTGATTGATTGAATGGAGTTTTACGCCACTTTTAACATTTTTCAGTTATATTGTGGCAGCTGGAGCACCTAACAATGGGACCATTTTGGGCCCCTCTTTCTGGTGACTTAACAGGTGTAATATCCAATTCATCAGCCTGGTCAGAACTTAACAAAGAAATCTGAAAGAACATGTCCCAATGAACATTCCTGTGAAATTTAGTTGATTTCTGCCCAAACTTTTAAGAGTAAAGATTCTTTAGGTAGCAGACCAATAATGATTCCCAAACGTTCTGGAAGAAATGAACTTTAGCAGCATTTAATGAGGTTTCCAAATGATTTATTATTAGGCAACCTCTGTTAACATTGTGAAAGATCATGAGTTCAAAATGTTGCTAACCATTACTGGTCCACTACCTAAAAAGTTAACAGATGGACACATAGAGGCATGTCTGACACCAGGCCATGAAAAAAACCCAACTGGACTTTTTCCCATGGAGCTTACAATCTATCTTACATGATTCTAAACATTTCTCAAAGTGCCCTTTTTACACAGATTTAATTAGTTTGTTTTAATTGATTTGAAATGAAAATATGCTTCACTTACTGTAATCCTTCTTATTAGACCTTTGATCTGCCATCCTTCTATCCTGAAAATAATTGTACTGTATTGACTGTAAGTATTCCAACAGACAGATGCAACAAACACATTGTACTGGGTAGATCTCAAACGGTATCAACAACATTTTCATTTCATTTAGTCTCATTTGTAGACATAGACATATTTGATTCCTCTCTCAAATAATTTTCTTAACCCTTGTCATGCTGAATAAAAATGTTTGCAAAATTGCAACAAAATCAAAGTGCTCAAAGCACTGGTTGCACTAAATGTGAGTAGGTAATATTTTTGTAAATTAGATTTTTAAACTTTTTCTGTTTCAGCAAAGGAAAAACAGGTGGTATAGACAAAGATCAGACTGCACGTATGTGCAGGCTGATGTTTGTCAATAGCTCCTGTCCAGGCAGGAATAATCCGGGATCAGAATGACAAGGGTTAACAATAGTTGTTAGCTTTTCAGATGGTTGAAATCTTGGGGTTATAATGGAATTACAGATAATAATTGATTTTTTCAGCCTAGCAGCTACATTTCATACAATTAAACATTTTAACAAATTTAACCCTTGTAATGCTGACCGTAAAGTATTTCTGCTTTTGCAGGAGGTATAGACAATAATCAGCCAGCACATGATTATGTGCAGTCTTATCTAAGTCTATACTACCTGATTTTCTTTTTTAAACAGAAAAGTTTAAAAACTTTTTTTTTTATAATTACACACTGACTCATAAAAAAAGCATCCATTGCTTTCAAAACTTAGATTTTAACCCTTATCATGCTGAACCGGGAATATTCCTTCTTTGGCAGGAGCTATAGACAAACATCAGCCTGCACATATGTGCAGTCTGATGTTAGTCTACACCACCTATTTCTCACTTTAAAACCAGAATTGTCAATAGATTTAGTTTTTTTTAAGTAAAAATTGACCTACAGATAGGACTTTCAGTACTTTTTTCCCTATGATTTTGATGCAAATTTTTAGCCAAAATTTATTTAGCATGACAAGGGTTAATGCAATTTTGCCAACGTTTTTATTCAGCATGACAAAGATTAAGACTCAGATCAGCCACTTTATCTAGTCTGATCCCATGAATTAACTTATGTCATGCTTAACCCAGAATATTTACCCTTTGGCAGTATGTAAAGACAGGGATCAGCCATCACATATGTGCAGTCTGATCAAAGTGTATACTACCTGATTTTCTTTTTCAAAATAGAAGAGTTTGACTTTATCATTTTTTTTAAAGAAATACAGACTAACAATTAGAACATCTAGTGTTTTAGGCAGTATGAATTCAATGTAAAGGTTTTTATCCAGCATGACAATGGTTAATTCTTGTCATACTAATGAGCCAAGTTGTGTTTACAGGTGTTAATTTCCAATAAGATTTAAAAAGGGTTTAATTCATAGGGCATGTGAAGTTCACAGGCTATGTTTTGCACACAGACAGACAGAAAGAGCGTAACTGTCCTTACGCACATTACACAGGTGAGTGTTAAATACAAAAAAATCTTCTCTCGAAATATATTGTTGCTGAATGATCAAAACATCCTAACCAAAGCTTACTCAAGCTGTTGAGAGTGTATAAATTTCAAAATATTAGTTATTCCTATGGACAGACAGACAGAAACTAGTAAAACAATATGCATAACATCTATCCATTTAAGGGCATAAAAATATATATTAAAGAAATACCAGAGGAACAGATAGCATGGGACAATGCCAATTTAAAAACTTTATTTCTCATTGAAACCATATGTTGTGGGTACTCATTTGAATACTCTTGATGAGACAATTCCAATAAGTATCCATAATATATTATTTGTGCAAGAAACAATTTAATTCCAAATCTAAAATACCCTTTTTATCTATAGCTCTGGATACATGAAAATATATGGTGTGCTCTGGTTTAGTCTACATGGAAACTCAAGGTCAAATATTTCTCCATCTTCCAGTAATCAGTCTACATGGAAACTCAAGGTCAAATATTTCTCCATCTTCCAGTAATCATTCACATGCACATGTATTGTATAAAACAAAATTTTGCAATATATCAAATCAATGGCTCAGTGCAAAACAGTAATAACTGCCAATAAACATATCATATAGGTAGTTACAACTGTTTAGCCCTAAGCGCCATTGAAATGCAAAGGCAAATGAAATATTTTAAATAATTTTCATCCTTCAATGTTTCTCCAATAATTGCTTATAGATCTTCTCCTCAGGCTCATATGGGAAAGCAATTTTCTTAGATGTAGTTGTATGAGACGTCAATTATGTTGCAAGAAACAAGGGGCCCAAGAGGGCCTTATCAGTTCACTGGCCTTTTAATCCCCAGAAATTCATTAAACAAATCTTGCTTTGACTGAAAACAACACTTTGAAATTCAATTGATTGGGAGGAGATTATTTTTGAGATTTCAAAGTAAAAAATGGCCATGCCCTTCCACACCTACATTTCAGGCATTGCCTATGGAACTTTGTTGAGTCATGCCTTATATATCGTAGGTGCACGTGCGTCACAATGCAGATATTTTCAAAATACAGTACCTTTGCCGAGGGTACCTAAAGACACATGACAACACACAGAAAATATTTCTACTCTAGCCCTTGCACAGACTGACCTTTGATTTTTGGAAATCATTAAAAAAGTAAATCAAACCTTGACAAATCCTTGTCATCAAGTCATCAATACTGTAGTCTGTACCATTTTCGTCTGATTTGCTTTAAAATTAACAAAACACAAGGTCAAAATCGTCTCATGGCCGACTCGTTCGGAATCTGTCCATGAAATGACCAAAGTTAGTTTGTGGAAAATCGCGAGAGCTATTATCACGAGATTTTAGTTTCAGTTTCGGTTTCAGTTAATGTTAAAATACGCTGCGCAACTTTGTACGCGGATATTCAATATTGCGATCACGTATATCCTTAACGCAGTTTGCCTGGTTTTGCGATGACGTTTAAAGCTAGTTTTAAAATCAGCCCTGTGTTCAGGATGTAAAAAGGTTTCGCGAGCGATTTGGGATGATACCCCGCTTTGCACGTGCACACATGCAAAGCGAGGTATCATTTCGAAAGCGCTTCGCTAACGTTTTCATCCTGAACGCAGGGCTGATTTTATAAATAGCTTTAAGCGTCAGCGCAGTGGCGGATCCAGAGGGGATGGGGGTTCGGAGGGCTCAAACGAACCCCATTCTGAATCCCAATTATTTCATTTTTGAGCAGAATTTCAATAAACCCTTCTGCTGTTACAGACGAAGATCATCCTGCACAGTCTGATCTTAGCGTACACAACCTGTCTTTTTCTTGATTTTTAATGCACTTTTTCAATGTGTCCAAAAATATAAAACTAGTTTAAACCTAGCTGCAAAAATGTACCCATCTCTCTGATATGCTGCCGGTCCCACAACAGATTATCAAAGGAGGGGTATGTCATCGTATCTAGATTAAACCAAATTGAAATTCAGCATGATAAGGGTTAAAATTGCCGAAAACTAGGAAGACGAACCCCCTTTTGGTATGTTCGAGCCCCCGTTATAAAATTCCTGGATCCGCCTCTGACCTGTATGTGTTCGTTCTAGAACCCTTAAAAAGTCGCGGTGGCATAGCAAAAATGTGATTGGTCAAAAATTTAATCAGGATATTCAATGGATTTACCGGGTAAAGCCACAGGTTTTTTTTTAACACTGTTGATAAAAAAAAACAAAAAAACACCGACCTGCTCATGCACATACTCAAACTTAAATCGGAGTGCAGGTTAAGATGGAAAACGTTTGGCAGAAATTATATATATATGTAATACGTACTTAGCGTATTATATGAAAAAAATTATCTTACGAGGTTGGGATAATTGATCAGTGTCGAGGCTCTGCCGAGACAATTATCAATTCTCACAACCGAGTTGGATATTTTTTTTCATACAATCATGAGTACGTATTATATTTATCTTATAATCTCTATTTGTATTGTTTTCGTCGATGTTTCTAACTGAAATGCAAGTTTCTAAAAATAACCGCATTATATCATTATTCTGAAAATAACTATGTGATATCATAAAAAATATCATACGGGCTGTTATCACACGGATATTTTTATAGTTATAAGATAAAGGTCGGTTTCGTTGATCTTAACTTGAGCCCTGTTATTAGGATGAATCATGTTACAAATATATGTTGTTAAATTTTGGAGAGACGATAAACCATTAATTGCCTTTACTACCAATAAATTGCGCCTATAAGCCACACCTCTTTGGCCGCCACGTTTCGACTTACGGAAATTCTTTGGATGAGGTTGATAAAGCAGAGCATTCCTGTAATTGAATCTCACCAGAAAAAGTTGGAGAAAATGTTTTCGGGTGATCGTTTGCCATTGTATTGTTGGTAGTTTCTGCCTCTGAAGGCACACCTGAGCTAATGATTCCTGAAAATTCACACTGTTTGTCTTTACACCACCGCCAATATTTGTATTTACGCTCGAATGCACAAAATTTAATGTAAGATGTAAAACAATCAAATAGTTATTAATTGCTTTTATTGATTGATTGAATGGAGTTTAACGCCGCTTTCAACATTACTTCAGTTATATCGCGCGATCGAACCCGGGACCTCTAGATTGACAGTCCGACGCGCTACCAACTGCGCTATGACGGCGGCCGTTATTAATTGCACTGAATCAGTACCACGTTCTGAATTATAAACTTACCCTTGTTTACTTGGATAGAACATTGTATCGTTACAGTACCAAAGAGAGGAAATAAATGATATCAAGTATCTACAGAGAATATAAATGTGAACGACCTGCATTAAAATATATCAAACTATGGAAAGGTTTATACAGTTATTTCACGGTGTTTTGTTTAACAATTAAAACTGTTGTGCCGAAGTGGGGGATGACGTTCTGAACTGTTGCCCGATGCCGTTTATAGTTATACGGTTTCTTGCCGAGGTATATGACGATTTATTCCCGACTGGAAAAATGATGTCACCCGAGCCGTAGGCGAGGGTTGACATCATTTTTACTGCCGGGAATAAATCGTCATATATCCAGGCAAGAAACCGTATTACGAATTTATTATACTTCAAAGTTTTAGGGCCAAATATCTGTCTTTTGTCTATTTTAGGCGTTCGTATAAACCGATTTCTTTTAAACCACCAATATCCCTTAATGCGCCCCTATGAAAAGTAAACATGTACAAAGTGACGTCATATATAGTTGTGACGTCACACTACTACACTCTGCGCTTTTGTGATATGGAAGCGTTTGTTGGCTGAAACTGCGAGAAACTTGGCCATTTAAATGGACAGATTTGTACAAATTAAAGGTATTTATTTACATCTATATCATTTTTTATTTGCACATTATTAACGGGCATCCTTTTCAATTGTATCCTAGTGTGTATATTCGGGTCGTGTTATCAGCGAAGCGAGAGAAACATGGCTGTCATTACAGTTTCGATTTTTTGTCTATGTTCACGTCGAGGCGCCTTAAGGAAACATTAGAGGTAATACCGGAGCGGCCGTAGCTATCAATGTTTGTCAGGTCAGCATTAACTAATGAAAATGCTAGAATTTTCTTTGCAGTATAATAAAATGTCATCCCCGACAAAGACGGCAATAGTTATTCACTGTTACATGAATATCGTGTGCGTTTTTTATAACTTTAGTTGATTGGTTTGCTACTAGTCTGTCATATTATACATTCGATCTAACAATCAAAGTAATGCTGTTTTTCTAGGGGCACAAGCTCGTCGGCACTTTCTTTTACATTGAATTGAAACCAATAAAGAACTTGTATTTTACTGTTGGAACACAAGAAATAGATAGGGTCAATTTCTCCCTTTCCTACAATATGGTCCACCTATACCTATACCCCGTTATGTTTTAATTTCTATCCTAGATGTATATCAAGTTACACTCATGTTGATTTATTGCCTGCAATCTGTTCCAAGTTGGCCCAGTCTAAAAATTTGTCGTCTGTTTATGGGTTTAAGGATGGGATAAGGCTTTTAATTTTTTCTAATTTAAATTAATCTATTACAAGACAACAACTGTTTAGACAGGTCCAAATTGTTAAGGGTTGCAGATTACATACAACATGTGGGCAAATTAGTAAAATTTGTAGCAGAAAGGGTAGATAATATTAAGGAGGAAGTGTAAGTAAACAGCATATTCTTCTTTTCCCTATTACCAAGGTCATCCGTCAAGATCAAATTTGAAAGCTATATATCTTTAACACAACAGTGATTTATGCAGTGACAAGTAAGAAAATCTGGTATACATGATAAGGACAAGGTGAATAATCAAGGTTAAATTGACCTCGTGTGTTGTTTCGTCTGTTTAGTTCCCCCGCCTTCAGTACTATGAGTACTTTGAATTTAGCAAGGCAAGCACTGCGTTGAACACACATAGCACTTCGTGTCGCACTAAAGTTCCAGGATACAGGGTTGTTTCCTATGGCCTGTTTCCTATGGCCTGCTTAACCAAGCCGAAAATGACGTTCATCATGTCGAAGCGTGATAGTACTGCGCGCGCTGAGTAACCTGGTACCCTGTAAATGAATATTGTGAATATTGTATTCATTTTTGGAAAAACAAAAATATCAAAATGATAGGGTATCGCAAATGCGGAGTCTTACTTTCCTTCGCAAACTGGTACAATATATTAACTTTGTCATACTGAACGCAGGGCTGGGATTTAGTCTGAACAAATCGGGGTCCAAAGGACTCGATATTTGGCATCTTCTACTTTTGGGGAATGGCTTTCCTCTCTGAAATTTTGGTCTCTGCTTAAGATATAGACTTTTTCTTTTAAGCAATAAACTTGTTTTTATATGAAACCATAGTATAGCCTTACTCCCTAGTTAAAGGTAAAGAAAGTAGGTGTATTGGATATATATATACCGAGCGACTTTAAAAACGCAACAAAATAATTTTCAATTTAGAGCACGGAAAAGTTGGTTTGTTTTAACTAAATTTAGCTGTAATCATACAATGAAGATCATCTGTAACCTTTATTTGGTCCGATGATTCGGTTAGTTCCGGCATAGCAATCTGCTGCTCACTATTTCTTTGTCATTGCACTTTTCGTGGTTGATTGGTTTCACAAATCAGAAGTGTGGAAGGTAGTTGACAATAGACATTTCAAAAACTGTTATAAGAAATGAAATCAACGCATACACTTTGAAAAGATAGTTCTCTGAATCGAGTATGCCAATAGAGAAATTGTTCCTTAGAATCGGAACGTCATGAATCTCGATTGGACCTATTTCTTTTTATTTATTTATTCCTCTCCTGTTTTACAAAATTTTGGGCCTGTCCAAATTCAAAGGTTTTGCAGACGAAAATGCAATTTGAAAAATAACCATTCAGTAGGGTAGAAAATAGTGTGGAAAAAGAGGAAATTGCTTGTCAGAAGCAATTTCTTCTTTTTTCACACTGTTTTCTCAATCATAAAATCACAGGCACGTAAAAAGCAGGAATTAACCAGCAAAGGGTTAATCCATCAAAATTTGTATATCTGTGAGGTAGGACCTTGCCAAAAAGGAGTTTCAGAAAACTTTACGTGTTAAAATGACGTTAGTGTCATGCCGTAAACACGCTCAATATGACACCTCAGTTCTTAACGACATGTCTGCAAAAGGATAAAAAGCGTGAACAGGCTTTGTGTGCCCAAACTGCATTCACATGAAAAAACGTTAGTGGTTTTATGAAAGGAATGGAAAAGGATGTGAGTGACGTCATTTCTGATCAATAAGACGACGTTTTGGTGTCGTCTTTTAACCGAAAGTGATTAAACAAAGAATGGATGATTTCTTTTACCCTTTTATTCATTTAAGTTAACTCTGAAATTTGTTTGGCCTTCGTTTCATTTCAAAAGAAATATCGTCCTATCAGTAGGGCTGTGAAGAAATTTCAATTTTCCTTGGTGTGGTTAAAATTGTCACCGCATTGGAAATACAAAAGAATGTTTCAAAATGACATTGTTGTTGAATTAAAAGTAACTTGTTGAGGTAACAAAATAGTTAGATTTTAGTCCGAGACTCTTCATTTATATTTGCATTTTGGTGATGTTTTTAAGTATTGCGTTTTTAAAGTCGCTCAGTATATAGTGATATTTGGGGCTCAAGTTCGGGAAAGAATCGAAGACTGCCTTAAACAGCCTTTAATTCTTTTCTGAAGCCGATTCCGAAAGGATTATTGGGATTCACATCAGATAGTTTTGAGAGTCCTGGCCACTTATTTGAGAGTCTCAAACTCAACAGACTCTCGGTCCTTAAAACCTTTGAATCCGTTCATATATATATTGTATCTTAGAATGTTCTAAACATATTGTTAAGTTACATCTTGTTTAATTACCAATTTAAGTAATTCATCACAATGGTAGCTAATAAATGATAGAGCTCTTAAAAATGAAAACACGAATACCTTATACAATAGAGTGCGACGTGTTTTCCAAAAATGAACTGACGGAATCAATGAATGTTTAAAGGAGAGCGATCGATAACTGATTAGATCTACTATGATTTTAAACTAATTTGTAATTGACATATACATATAACGGACGGATATACCGAAAGGATTTTGTGACCCCCTCCCCTCCCCCCCCCCCCCCCCCCCCCCAAAAAAAAAAAAAAATAATACAGTTTCTTTTTTACCACAGAGTATTTTCTTTTCCACAGTTTCTAGTTCCATAAGTCATAGAAACCGAAAAAATATATTCACAGTCTTAGACTTTGCTCCGACTTACATCTGTTTTGTTCACCGAGTTTGTCTTTTTCACTCGGAAAACCAGAAGGACAACTACATTATTTTTATATCCGTGCCACCATCCCCGAGTTCAGAATATAAACGTTTAAACTAAATTGTGAAGCGATGTTCAATTGATTAAAATTTTCACTGAAAGTTTTCATTCTCGAACGGAGACAGGGTAGCTCTGAAATGATTATCCAGGTTCAGACGGCTACACAAATAAAGCTGAGGAATTAACTAAGCTAGAAATCCTAGACTATTGTTTTTCTATGAATGTCAGTGTACATAACAGGCTATCTGTTCTTGATCATAGGGGTCCGAAATAACCCCTCACCACCATATAGACTAATAATATAATTATATTATTAGTCTATAGGGTGGTGGGGGTTATTTCGGACCCCTATGTATTTGATAGTGTCTTGCTGTCATTTATGATATTTTGGTACAGTATCATCATTTAGGGTATTGGACCAGTAATAGCTCCGCAACATTTCGGAATTCATGAGCTTTTACAATGTAAATCGAGTTTTCCGAAGAAGTTAATAAAGTTCATGACTAGCTTCCGAAACATTGCGGAATTATATTACGGCTCCACTACCTTAATAAAAGGAAATATCTCTATCTCTAAATAGTAGATTTATTCAACCTGACTTGGCGAATTCATCCATTCTGAGATCAACCAATTAAAAAAAATCAAACAACACACCTTTCTATAGCACACAGTTAAAAGTCACTTCGAAAGTCACTGCAAAACGTGTCTTTGCTTGAACATATGTCAGATACCTAGCTTGATATGATAAAGCAAAGTTGGTGAGGCGAGAAGCTTAAAGCTGGACCCGTAATTTTTTTATTTGTACACAAAGAATTATGAGTTGAATGTTTTTAACTACGTTTATTCAGTGTCTATCGAATTAGCTGTTTTTAAAATTGTTTCAATTTTTTTAATAACTACATCCATCAAAGTCCAACTTTCCTAATTCAATTTAGGTACGAATTGTGAATGCATATTGCGATAATAGTAAGCAGGATATAACTGTAAAGCGTCACAGGAATAGGGACCATCTAGGTTGTGCATGAAATGTAGACCCTGTGCGGACTGTGAAGGCTGACTAGGGTCGACAATTTTAGCAGCTGATTTTTGGAATAAAGAATGATTACTCCACCCGATTTGGTTGTTTGTAAAATGCTCCCTCTTACTGACCTAGGCTTAATCGAACCTCTTTTCAAATATTTATAGTGCGGAGTTTTGAGATTGCACCTTTTGCATGACGGGTAACAAGTTATTTTCATTTCTAAATTTAATCATAATTCTTCGACAGCGAGAATAAATTCATTTGTCCACGGCATAGCCATCTACTTATTATTTAACACGAGCTCGCTACTAAGCCCTTACGATACGACTTATATGTTATGTCTGACAGCTTTATTTTAATTGGGTTTAACACCACTTTTTAGACATTTTTCAGTCATATCGCGGGGCTTCCTAGCATCTCTTGCACCGGTATTATCACTACATCTTTTACTAAAGCCTCCAGCTGCTACAGTTAATTACATCGTGAAATTGACATATAACTCAATCAAAACCATTCTAAATCGCTCACTCAGCGCTCCATGAATTCATTCCAGACACACACTCAAACCATTCAAAAACGCCCCAAACTCACTGAAAAACATATAACAACAACTTCGTTCAAAATAAAAATAGTTTGGGAAAAATCGGGATTTCACTTATTTTATTGAAATTGAAAGTGTCTGATAGAATCTTGAAGAAATAGGGGGCTATCTATAGAACTTGTATGCATATTTTATTAAAGGGAGGTAATCAATATTGCTTATTTTGTTCACCCTGAACAAAATTTGCAATACTGGATTACCTCCCATTAAATTCACTCGAAAGTCGCTCCACACACTTATTTAATTTCATTCAAAAATCATTCCAAAATCATTCACCTTGTCAATGTCACAATTTTGTTAACTGTACCCCACCTAGATTTACAATCATCTATCAATTGTTTGAAGACAAAATGTCGAGAAGGATGTGTGCCGCCGGAGGATCGAACCTACGACATCGCTTGATTGGAGATTAAGAGTCCCGTACTCTACCAATTGCGCTATGGCAGCGGCTTTCAGTCTAAACGGAAAAAAAGAAGAGAGAGAGAGAGAGAGAGAGAGAGAGAGAGAGAGAGAGAGAGAGAGAGACAGACAGACAGACAGACAGACAGACAGACAGACAGACAGAGACAGAGAGAGAGAGAGAGACAGACAGAGACAGAGAGAGAGACAGAGAGAGAGAGAGAGAGAGAGAGAGAGAGAGAGAGAGAGAGAGAGAGAGAGAGAGAGAGGGGGGAGAGAGGAAAAGAGGAATATTTGATTAGAAAAGGGTGATTGCACCTAGCAGTTTTAAAAAATAAATATACACTGGTAATTCGATAACTTTAGTATTATCAAACTTTGCTGACGTTTGTAAAATAGTTTATCTTAATTCTAAGCACCGAACAAATTCCAATACTTCTCAACCAACTTGTTCGAATGCAAAGCAAAGTTTTATTTTCAGATTTATATGACCCGTCTGACGAAAGGGGACCATCTGGGTAGTGCGTATTGTGTCGATCCCATTCAGACTGCGCGGATAGTGCAGGCTGACTAGGGTCGACAAATTACGCACCTGGTCGATTTTCTGCATTTAGAATGAACATTCTACCTTCCTATAATAAGAACCATTGAAATGCGACCTCTGGTTTACCTCCACTTGAACCAATCTCTTCTTTCAATTTCTAGTTTACAAATTTCCGAGGTGGTTCTTTTTTACGTGAAAGGTCACATGTATATACTTTATTATCTAGCTCAATTTAAGCGATGTTGCGTAACTTTGGATTGGATTGGTGACCCGTCACGCGAAAACTGATGGACCATCAGAGAATTCTGTAAAATTAATATTTGAAAAATATAATGATTCTAGAACAGGCCAACCAGAGGTCGCATTTCAAAGGTTCTTTCCCAGAAAGGTAGGTTGATCAGGCAATCAGTGAAAAGCGAAAAATTTCGACCCTAGTCAGTCCGTGACTATGGTCGACACGTCATGCACAACCCGCAGATGGTCCCTTTTCGCGTGTCGGGTATGACAGTTACAATGTCAATGGTTTCAGTACTTTGGCCTCCGGCCCAAATACACAAAAACATTTACAATGATATAGAGACAGGGTGATAATACATTGGTAATCAGTGAAGACATTTTTTTTTTTTTTTTTTTTTTTTTTTTTGCAAATATTATTATTTTCAGTTTTGTTTTATTTTATTATTGTTTATGTATTTAATGTCTGTGAGATGAAACACACTTAAGTTTGGCCTGCATCTTCCTCACACAATAACTCTCTTCTTCAAATCGAAGAAGGTAGAACAACTGGATGGGGAACATATGCAGTATTTCAGAAAATAAGGAACTGTACAGCTATAAATGATGGACATGTCGATGGGTCAGCGCAACCTATGAATATATAGGCACTTATGTAGTAGGGTCACTTTTGGTTGGACAGGTCAATTAAGTTGCACTATACTTTTTTCCTATTGCGCAACACGGTTTCGCTTGATTTCACATTTCCCTCAACAAGTGGTCAGTTGGTCATGTGACTTTTTGAAATCCTCAGTTGGACAGAATTGATTGAATAGGCAACATCTATGTTGAAATCCTTTGTTTAGAAAATTAGCGGGAAATGGATCCCTTTCATTTTACTGACAGTCACGGGATGAGTGTAGACATATTGATGTTGTGGTGTGTGTGAAACACTTAATTCCTTAAATTGAGTGATGGTTTGTTTGTAAATACCTAAAGATGGAAATGATGTCACATTATTAAACTATGAAAATTAGAAAAACTGACTGTATATACTCCTAGCCGTCCATTATAGAATCCACTTAAATAAGCAGTAAGCCCTGTCTATTATATAAAATGTAACCCGCAAATGAATATTCGACTCCGTCGGGATTCGAATCCGGGACCTCTACATGCCAAAGCGAGTGCTCTACCACGTCGCTATAAAAGCTATCTTGTATGACAAGGCAGTACAAACACCCCTTATACTCAACCCGGCTACATACACCCCCTCGACAATTAAGATTCTTCCACGAATCTTCTCAATTCAACATCATCAACTAATAGTGTTGTGCTGACCCCTCGATGTAGTTTGATCATTTACCTTTCAGATGTTTCAAGAGTTTGGTAATATCAGTTGAGCGTCGTGGCCTGAATGAAAAGCACCCATCTTCGCTCTTAGGTTTGAACATGGTAATGAAGTAACATATTAACACGTTTTCTGCTTCGGTAACTGCTCAATTGGTAGAGTACTCGAACCGTGACTTGATGGTACTAGGCACAGAATGTGAAATGCTTCCTTGGGCTTAAGAATTAGACAATTTACCATAGTCCGTCCAGCTGTAAATGGGTAATACCGAAAAAAAAACTTTTTCTCGAGCAATGCTCAAAATCAGCTCTGTGTTAAGGATGACAAAACGGTGCTAACTGTTTGCAAATTATACCCCGTTTTGCGGGTGCACTTACAAAGCGTTGTATAATTTACATACAGTTCGTCGTGTTAAGTTATGCTGAACGCAGGGCTGGATTTTGTTTAGAAAAAGTCACTGGTTTCCATATGTCTACTGATACATGGCGGTGGGACAGTGCATGTACCTTGAACTTAACGGTTGGTTGAATATTCCATCGGTACGCAAATAGGCGGTGACGTCCGTGGGAAAAGTCATATCACTAAAAAACCAGAAAAACACACAATTTTGGAAAATCGATGTCTAAAGCTATTTTATCGAATGTTTTAAAAGATTTGATACCAAATTTTATTCCTGTGCCAAGGAGAGGTCAATGACTGTCATATAGAAATATTCATAAGTTTTTATTCCGCTAAATCATGAAACAATGGGTTTTCATAATGGTGTAAAATATGCAAAATCGTGTGTCCAGTTTCAGGGTAGTAAGTTTTACCTAGTTCTCAAAGGGGTTTCTTTTATGTTTTTTTTTTTTTTTTTTTTTTTTTTTTTTGTTTGTTTTGTTTTGTTTTGAAAAATTAATCAAATTGGCCTTGAAATGCTATATTTTAAGCTGCATTCCAATCAAGATGCCTAGGTACTTTAGTTATTTTTTGACAGATGTTAAAACAATGTCACAAAAAGTACAGTGAATTACGTTACCGCTTTGAGGTAAATTAAGAAATGGTTTCGCACAACCGTAAGGAAGTGATAATATGCTAAAAAGCTTCATATATAATACAAATTAATTCTAAGACTTTATATGGTTGCTCACATTTCTTAAAGAAATTGTCTTCAACTCTCTAAATTAGACTTTCATTTTTCAAGAAATAAAAGTGAACTACGTTACCGTACAGATCTTTAAGAAGAAAATGAATTTATTTCTAACTTTTGTCAGTTAAGGCTTGTATTGTACATTTCAATATCAGTTTGTAATTATACAGGAGTATCTAAAGCACACATTCTTAGACTACAATAAATCAGTTTTGGTGAACTACGTTATTGTGACATTCGTTACTTTTGTAAACAGTAAATTGCACTTTGCACCGTAATTCGCATAAAAAATACTCTTAGAACTATTTTGCGGTAAGTATAACATACAGGGTGTTCAAATAAACAAGAACTACCATGAGATTATAAGGTTGATACTTAGAATTTATAAAGAGATGCCACACTTAATACCAGGTCGAATAAAGCTTGATTATTTGTATGAAGATATTTTGCTTAAAACACGTGTATGCCTTTCATGCTAGCTTGGATTTCTCTTTAAAATATAAATAACACATGTATGGTGATTCTTTTGATTAAACACCAATGAAGCACAGCGTCATTTTAGTAACGTAGATCACGCGGCTGGTAACGTAGTTCAAAAACAAGAAATTTCTTTAATATGGTAGAAAATTGTTTTTGATCTTGTTAGTGGTAAGAAGTTCAGTAGCCTAAATTTTGACAGACGACATACAGAAACTATTAAACCTAACGAAAGCCCAAAATACAAATGATTCTTATCTCAGCTAGGATAATAAAATAGGTATGTTGGAAACAATATATATTTCGTTACACTATAGGGATTCAATCAAGAATTTATACATACATATATGTATTTTATTTAATTTTATGTTGTTGTTAAACTATTAAAATGATATTTTTACGTGAACGTAAACTTTTTTCTTGGTGTATGACAAAAGTGGGTTTAAGATATTATTAAGCATGTAAATATTGTTTTCAACCTTGGCGTTCCCTTCCACTTTTCCACTTTGCTTTTGAAAAAAAAATGCAGTGTAAGAAAAAAAAGGTATATTCGAATGATAATCTAGCAGCCTGGAAAAAAGTTGGATTTAAGGCTGAAAATCCTGATTATGTGAAAAAAAATATTTTCTTAAGAAAACTGAGTTTAAGTAATTTTTCAAGAATTTTTTTCATAATCTCGATTAAGGGGAATACAAATACTTCAATTGTGTTGGGTGTTACGTGCCAATGTAACACGAACAAAGAAGCCAGCAACAAACTTTACAATTAACAATATTTATTGACAATAATAACAGAATTATTGACAATATGAAATTAATACAAAAACAAATTACAATACCTTGAATGTTTAATCCTAAAGTTTTTAATTTTAGATCCAATTTAATTAAGTTCCTGGTCCACAAATATTTAGTCCAATAATATCCGAATTCAAATTTAAACACGCTTTTAAACACACTTTTAAGATAACAAGAAATCCCCTTTTAGTTTAACACAGTACTACTAAATGAAACCATAAGTCTAAAACAAGTGAACCAAGAATGCTGTAGGAACCCCTTTATATAATACTATAGAACAATCTGGAATAGTATAGAACATAAGAATACTCTAGAGTCTGAATCACCTTCCAAAAGGCCTTTCTAGAAAGATCTAAAATCTTCTACATATCTATTACCTTAAAATGTCAAGAGATATTGGAAAATCCCCAGACTAATTCTAAAAATAGACATGGTAAATACCATTAGGTTTATATATAACACTTTCCCCCTTGAAAGAAAAAAGAAAGGTTTATGAAATAAATCTTTCTTTTTGCATTATCTTTAGCATATACAATGATAATATACTTTACGCAATTGATAATATCATGATTTGTTGAAATATTTCTGCACATCCAGCATGAAAATACAAACAATTTTCATCAAAAGAATTGAAAAAGAGTTATATATGCAAACATATATACATACATATATACAAAAAATATAGTAAAATGTAACTGTTAAATTCAATGTTTATATTAAAGATAAGACAATTCAAAATTTAAGACTCTTGACAGAGCATCTGGTATAATGTTGTCTTTTCCTTTAATGTGTCTTACATCAAGATCAAATTCTTGAAGTGACAAACACCTCAATAATCTTTGGTTCTTACTCTTAAGTTTGTGAAGAAAACTTAAGGGATTGTGGTCACTGAATACAACTATAGGAGAAGTTGCAGATGTTAAATAAACTTCAAAATGTTGGATTGCCAAAATCAGAGCAAGACATTCCTTTTCAATGGTGGAGTAGTTTTTCTGATGTTTGTTTAATTTTTTAGAATAATAACAAACTGGATGATCTATACCATCATCGTCTTCTTGCAAAAGAACAGCACCAATACCAACATCACTTGCATCAACAGCTGATTTGAAACATTTGTCAAAATCAGGTGCTGAAAGAACTGGTGTGCTCTTTAGTATGGCTTTCAAGCGATCAAAGGCAACTTGACAGTTATCATTCCATTTGAACTTAACGTTTTTCTTTAATAAGTTTGTTAAAGGTTCAGCTATTATAGAAAAATTCTTACAAAACTTTCTATAGTAGCCAGCCATACCAAGAAATCGCATCAGTTGCTTTTTAGTAGCAGGCACAGGAAACTCAGAGATAACATTGACCTTAGATTCTAAAGGTTTAACTTGACCCTGTCCCACAAGATGTCCTAAGAAAGTAACAGTAGCATGACAAAATTCTGTTTTTCCAAGATTAACAGTCAATTTTGCATCACTGAGACGGTCGAAGAATTGTTTGATTCTTTGAAGGTGGTCACTCCATGTATCTGTATAGATGATGACATCATCAATGTATGCGTCACAGCCATCTAAGCCAGCTATAACCATATTTACAAGCCGCTGAAACGTCGCAGGAGAATTTTTCATCCCAAACGGCATAACTTTGTACTGGTACAGACCAGTTGGAGTAGCAAATGCTGATACTTCTTTAGCCCTATCAGTGAGCGGAACTTGCCAGAATCCTTTGAGAAGGTCAAATTTGGTGACATATTTAGAATTACCGACTTTGTCAATACAGTCATCAATTCTTGGTATTGGAAAAGAGTCAGTTTTTGTCACAGAGTTCACTTTTCGATAGTCAGTACACATTCTGTATGTTCCATTTGGCTTTGGAACTAATATACATGGTGAACTGTAATTACTTTGGCTGGGTTCAATAAAGTCATTCTCCAATAAGTAATTCACTTCATCTTGAAGGGCTTTTTGTTTCACTGGATTCATTCTATAAGGATGTTGTTTTATTGGTTGAGAATCTTCCACAATGACATCATGATATATTTTATCAGTTCTTGTTGGGATGTCAGGAAACAAGTGTTCATATTCATTAATCAACTGTTTCAGCTCTTCTCGTTGAGATGGCTCCAAATGTGAAAGTTTGTCGTCAAGATTCTTTAGTATTTCAGAGTTCTCAAGTTTAGGTGGACCAGGAACGAATTTTTCACTAAAGTCTGAATTAACTTCTGATTCAATCACATTTGATTCTTGTGGGACAGTGTTTACAACTGTAACCGGTTTTGAAATAGAGCTATCTCTGTCAAAATACTTTTTTAACATATTCACATGACACATTTGTTTATTTTTACGCCTTCCAGGAGTATTGATAATATAATTCAAATCACTTGTTTTCTTATCAATAGTATACGGGCCATAATATCTTGCCTGTAAGGGTCGGCCAGGTATTGGCAAAAGAGCAAGGACTTTATCACCTGGTTCAAATTTCCTATCAACACTATGCTTGTCATATCTTGCCTTCATTTTGCTCTGAGATGATTTAAGATTTGACCTAGCAACCTCACATGCCCTAGACAGTTTATTTCTGAAGTCAGAAACATACTGTAATAAGTTCAAGGGTGTTTCATCATCAGCAAGAAATTTCTCTTTTAAGAGTGTTAATGGCCCACGAACAGAATGACCAAAAACTAACTAAAAGGGGCTAAAGCCAAGAGATTCTTGAACAGATTCTCTGACTGCAAATAATAGCAAATGAATACCTTCATCCCAATTTTTCTCAGTATCGAAACAATATGACCTTATCATATTCTTTAGGGTCTGATGAAATCTTTCTAAAGCACCTTGACTTTCAGGATGATAAGCAGATGACCGATATTGCTTGATACCTAATTCATGCATAACCTGTTGGAATATGCCTGACATGAAGTTTGATCCTTGATCAGACTGAACTGATTTTGGAAGGCCAACAAAAGTAAAGAACTTGACAAGAGCCTTAACGATTGACTTTGCCTTAATGTTTCTTAAAGGAATTGCTTCTGGGAAGCGAGTAGAAGCACACATAATTGTCAACAAATATTCAGAACCTGACTTGGTTTTTGGTAAAGGACCAACGCAGTCTATTATTATTCGACTGAAAGGTTCATCAAAAGCTGGAATGGGTTGTAACCTTGCTTTTGGAATAACTTGGTTAGGTTTCCCTACCATTTGACAAGTGTGGCAACTTTTACAATATTTGGAAACGTCCGATTTAAGTCCAGGCCAAAAGAAATGAGTCATAATCTTGTGATAAGTCTTGTTTACTCCTAAATGACCAGACATTGGACTTTCATGTGCTATACTAAGTATTTCATGGCGATATGACTTTGGAACAACAATTTGGTGATGAACAGCCCAATCATCATCAGCTGAGACATCAAATGGTCGCCATTTTCTCATCAGAATACCATTCTTTTTATAGTAACAAACAGGATTCTGAGACATTTCTTTTTCGGGTAATGCCCTATCGATTAACTTTGAAATCTCGGGATCATTTTTCTGTTCCTGGATTAACTTTGACTTTGAATGCATTTCATGACCTTGGTCATTTGTCCTTGGAGATGACTGACAAAGTTTTGACGAGTCTGTCTGAGTATCAGGCAGACTAAGATTAAAAGACTTTTTAATCTCGTCATTGAAATATTGACCAACAAAAGTATCAGTTAAGTCAATATCATTTGATTTTTTCAATGAAGCTTTTTTAGCCATACCCCGAGTTACTGCACATGACGGGTACAAATCAGGTATTTCCTGCAAAATAGGATCATCTGTTTGACCTACATTAGGTGTGTCAGTTACAAGAGGATTAACAACAACCTTATCTCCAGCTAAGTCATTGCCTAGCAATAAATGTACACCTTTAAATGGTAAAGAATGTTTAACACCAACAACCACAGAACCAGTAACCAAATCCGAGGACAAATTAACCTTATGAAGAGGAACATTAATAATACCACACTCTACACCCTGAATAAGGACACTAGTACCAGACGAAGTCTTCTCAGAAAAAGGCAGAACATCTGCTAAAATAAGAGATTGAGAAGCTCCTGTGTCTCTTAAAATTTTAATAGGGGTAGGTGGGCACATATCACCTGAAAGTGATACAAAACCATCCAACATGAACGGTTCAAAAATCTCCATACAGGAATCAGAATTTGGTTCTGCATTAACAATTGAATTTAACTCAAAAGAAGGCTGTGATTAAGGCTGAAGGCTAGTGAGCCCTGTAGGTTTGGCTGCACTCAGTTCCTTCTTCCTTTTTAATCTAAAACATTCTGAAATAAGGTGACCTGGTTTTTTACAAAAAGTACAATGTACTCGAGATAAGGGATTTTGAACATTGGTTTCACCAGTAGACTTTGGTTTAGGTGAATTCGATTGACTAGACATGCTAGATGAATCACCAGACATAGATTTATTTTGGGGATGTGAAGAAGCAGGTTTTGCTTTATTAACAAAATAATTTTTGTGTGTAATGTAGTAATCATCAGCTAAACGAGCTGCTTCATGTATAGTTTCAACATTTTTTTCATCTAAATGTGACTTAATGTCAGATTGAATGCAATTTTTGAATTGTTCAATTAATATAAGTTGTCTAAGATTATCATAATTTTGGTCTATTTTCTTAGAATAGCACCACCTGTCAAATAATTTTTCTTCATTTCTTGCAAATTCAACGTGAGTCTGGCCAGATTCTTTTCTACAACTTCTAAATTGTTGTCTGTATGCTTCTGGAACCAGCTCATAACCTTTGAGAATGAGTTCTTTTACAGTATCATAATCATTGCTTTGTTCTGTTCTAAGTTGCGAATAAATATTGCGAGCTTTTCCTACTAAGACACTTTGGAGAAGTAAGGTCCATTGCTCCTTTGGCCATTTCAAGTTATTTGCAACTTTTTCAAAATGTTCGAAATATGTATCAACTTCATTTTCTTGAAATTGAGGAGCAAGCCTAAAATGTTTTGTTACATCAAAATAGTCATTATACACATATCTGGACTGATTTGCTCTATCTTGAATTTCTAATTCTTTTAATTGTAATTGAAATTTTCGTTCTTTTTTTCGCTCTCTCTCTGCTCTCTCTTCTTCTCGTTCTCTTTCTTCTCTTTCTCGCTCTTCCTTTTCTCTTTGAAATTGTCTTTCAATTTCTTCCTTTTCCCTTTGAAATTGCCTTTCTCTTTCCTTCTCTTCAATTTCTAATTGTGCTCTTTCTCTTTCAATTTCCAATTCCTTCTCCCTTTGTTGAAGTTTTAACAGTTCAAGCTCTCTTGAGCTTGCAACTGATGGAACATCAACAATGAGAGATAGAGCCTTTTCATCAAAAATGTCCTCATCAACAAAATATTGAATCAAAATATTTTTAATTTCATGCTTTCGCAATGAGGACTTGACTTCTTTTAATTCATAATGCTTGGCAAAATTGAGCAAATCAGACTTTTTACCCAAATTCAATAGCTCCACGGAAGGTTCGTGCGTAAATTTTTCTAAGTCAAAAGACATGGTAGCTTGTTGCTGTATTCGAATAAGAATGTAAGATTTCGATAAATAATAGTGAAAGTGCACTCTAGATTTATCAAAATTGAAATATGAAATTAATTTCTTAAATAATTTTGAACAGTAGATTTAAATAAAGAATTTGTTTGATTTGTTTTGTTTTGTTTGTTTGTCTGATATTCGTATCCCGGACGAGCCCCCAAATTTGTTACGTGCCAATGTAACACGAACAAAGAAGCCAGCAACAAACTTTACAATTAACAATATTTATTGACAATAATAACAGAATTATTGACAATATGAAATTAATACAAAAACAAATTACAATACCTTGAATGTTTAATCCTAAAGATTTTAATTTTAGATCCAATTTAATTAAGTTCCTGGTCCACAAATATTAAGTCCAATAATATCCGAATTCAAATTTAAACACGCTTTTAAACACACTTTTAAGATAACAAGAAATCCCCTTTTAGTTTAACACAGTACTACTAAATGAAACCATAAGTCTAAAACAAGTGAACCAAGAATGCTGTAGGAACCCCTTTATATAATACTATAGAACAATCTGGAATAGTATAGAACATAAGAATACTCTAGAGTCTGAATCACCTTCCAAAAGGCCTTTCTAGAAAGATCTAAAATCTTCTACATATCTATTACCTTAAAATGTCAAGAGATATTGGAAAATCCCCAGACTAATTCTAAAAATAGACATGGTAAATACCATTAGGTTTATATATAACATGGGAAAAAAAGGTTTGAAAATGATTTGGAACTTAATTACATGATAAGAATAAAAAATCACAAAAGAAATTCATCTGAATCGAAAAAAGTAAGGAAAATTCAATTAAATATATGTATTGTTGCATGTACGGTGACCTACGTTACCGGACATTTTTTGTAAGAATTAGTGTATTTTGGATCAAAACCCTCTTTCAAAATTACCAATTAGCCTATTTTACATTCCAAAAGTTTTGCAGAGTGTAATAAAAACTGGAATTTTGAATTCTTGTAAACAATGCGATCTTAACATAATGTTTTGTTTACCGTTTTATTGAATGCAAAAAATCTGACAAATCTGCATCGACAATACTGTTTTGAATAGCAATATCGAATATACAGATAGTTAGTATGACAGTTGTTCAGTGTTGTATCTAAATTGGATATAGTTTACTGAAAATAAACCAATAAAAAGTGGTTCTAGCTACTTATCTTCATTGTTAAATAGCCACCATAATGTTTAACTTAGTTTAATCACGTAATTCACTGTAACGATTTACCCCTGTGTTTCAAGCTCACATTCTGGCGAGATTTTTTCAAAGACATTTTCTACAAATATAAATGTATAAGGTTGAAAAGAGACAAAAATAATGAAAATCTAGAACAAAAAATCTCTCGGACAAATTTGACTGAAAAATGTGCGTTTTTCTGTTTTTAAATCGTACTGCGAAGCAGTACATTTATATCTACCGTTTTCAGAAATCAAGTCTGTTTGACCCAGTACATTTTTACCATTATCTTCTGAGCAATGTGTTCAAACCAAATTATGTGTTTTCAAACACCGAAGAAACGGCCTTTTCAGTCACAATCTACAAACTTTGTTTATACCTTATTTACTTTTCGACAAATAGAGAAGAGGCTAATACAAAGTTTGATGTAATTTTCGCTTTTAGTAATTACCAGTTAGTATTTTCAGTGTTTATAACAAGATTTTTGGTTGAGTAAAGGAGTTGAAACGTACAATAGGTTAACTGTATAATTAATTTGTAGCACTTACAATATTACTGCTCTGAACTTTCTCGAACGGTCATTTACCAGTTGTAGGGCTGACAACCAATCAAATTCTGTTATGATTATCACGCGGTCAAAACCCACGCGTAAATTCAGACCACGTGTAAATTCAGATGGGCATCGTCTGCTCGAAATGTGTCAATTAACTTGTTTGTCATTAGTCAATGGTCGTCTGCACTCAAACAGGGAGCGTGGGAAGTTTACTTTTTTTCGCATGTGTTAACAAGTAGAAATAATTTTGTAATTTTGAAATATTTGATTTCAATGAGCACTCTGATCACGCTCCAATCCTATTTTCATTAAATTCAAATTTGAGTATGAAGAAAAATTATTCAACAACAAAAAAAACCGACAAAAACATACGATAAACTGATATAGGATATAGTTCCGCAACTTTATGTGAGTTTCGAGAAACCGTTATTGCCTATCATTTTCAATGGGTAAGTTCATATCGGACTCGATTTCGACCTGAGTTAACCGGGTTTCCATCAGAACGACCTCGGTTTCGACACTAGGGATGTCATTTTAACCTTTCAACCTCGACGCTTCTGATCCTGGGTCAGGCTGGTGTTTCTTGAGTTCCAAAATGGCGTCGATAATAGTGCACAACAATTCGATTACACAAAACAAATTTTCTCTTTAAACTTTAAAAGGCAAATACTTTTTTCTTATTTTATAAAGTATTTTGCACGAGTTTATCACATTTCTTAATGGAATAACGATTTTTCATGGTTAATTAATTATTGTAGCGGTAAATGTGAAGTTTGTTTTCTACCACCAGTGGATAACTCCGTTCACATGAATGCCCCTTCTGCGCATGCATATTACAGTCAATTTTAGATTATTACATCATCTAACGCGACTCCCGGGCTGCCATTTGATTTTCACTAATGTAAAATTGATCTTTGACGCCTCACTATAAATTGTACAACTGTAGCAGTAAGAGCGATCTTTTTTTAGAACAACTCATGAATAATCATAGAGTGCTGCTAGATTTAATCGATTGGTCAGAATTCAAAGATATAAATAGCATAGTTGGCGATTTCACGTGTTTCTTGAGGGGAAATGCATTTACAGTATTTGGGAAAACCCCATGCTTGAAATACAAACATGTTGGTAATCAAAATTGTAAATAGTTTAATGAAAAATGTTTGTTGCAAAACAGGCTTTTAAACTCTATAGAGAGAGGAATAATATTAACAGACAAGCTTTTAGCTTGGCGCGCGCTCATTATAAAACGTAAAAATCTGCTAAGAAATAATTTAGACTAGCAGAGGGCTATCGAATCAGCAAACTTTCAAAATCGGACCCACGAGGTTGGACGAGCTGGCGATGTCCTCGAAAAGATGGATTGTTAAGACAAAAAACTCACAAATTTAAAGATTTTACCAACTCTTATTGTCCAAATTTGAGCCCTTTTGATTGGCGAACTATTGCACTATCCCAGCCTCTCAATGATGTACGATTTACAGTGCTGACAGCACTTTGATTATTCTTAGTGATATGTGGTATATTTCAGACCCCTTTCACCTTATAGGCTGTACTTTATACTGTCTGTCATTTTCTTGATAAAAAACTTTTAATAACTGAATTTTCAGATTGGCAGAACATGCTCCTTCCTTTGCTGTTTCCGGTGGCCGCACAAAGGCCTATCTTTCAGACAGTTGTCTCCCACCATTTAACCCTTTCCTGTTTTACAAACTTTTGGACCTGTCCAAATTCAAAGGTTTTGTAGACGAAAATTAAAAGTGGGTTAAATTTGAAAAATAACCATTCAGAATGTAGAAAATAGTGTGTAAAAAGAGAAATTGCTTGTCAGAAGCAATTTCTTCTTTTTTCACAATGTTTTCTCAATCATAAAATCACAGGCACGTAAAAAGCAGGGATTAAACAGCAAAAGGTTAATCAGAGGTGGATAGTACTTATAGGGCCTACCTTTTTCGAAAAGTAGCTTTGGGCTATGAAAGGGTGTAGTTTGTTTTTGAATGGTGTTTTACGCCACTTTCAACACTCTTTCATTTATATAGCTAGCTATAGTTCAACCGCGGTATACGAAAACGCGGGAAATTGTGGAATAGCCAGAAGTAGGGGTTGGCTTAACTGAAATTTATCAAGCGTGAGATAACGGTACTTAATTACAAATGTAATCACGTATATACTGATCGAGTAAAGACACTCATCAAGAATAACACTTTTATCTCCCAATAGATATTCAATGCCTTTTGACGTTTTAATTTTAATTTCTTCATGGCGAAGTCGATTTCGAAAGCATGCTACTTTTACGCTGTGACACATGAAGTTTACAGATGTAATTTAAAGGATGTTTAGAAAACCAGTAGTTTTGTGTTTCTGTGATCCTTCAGTATAGTTTAAAAACCGCTACTGCAAAAAATTCGTTGGTCCCAATTTATCTATATTAAACTCGTCGAAAGTTTGTTTATAAACATTCAGATAGCATGGTTTACCTATAACAATGGATTCCTGATATTTCTCACAAAGTACTACCATTACTTCGTTTCAAATAGTCGGAAAGGATGAGTGCCGCCGTCGGGAAGCGAACAAGGGCCCACAGTTTGAATGAAAGTCCGACCCGCTACCCGACACGAGTGGCGTAGCTGGAGCATTTTTGAGATTACGCACAATTGAATGGGATTTGGGGGTCCTCCCATATCGGGGGCGATAGAATCAGACCCCCTTAGGCCTATAGGGGATCATGGGCTGAAACCCCGCGGTGGAAACTAAATAAAGCATTATAGAGGTGCAAAATATGCACTCGGAAAGCGGCACGATGTTCACAAATATTAAGATTATGTGAATTTTCGGCCATTTTCACATATCAACGATGATGTTAGCTCAATCATTTTGATCGTCAACTGACCATTTGGACAAGAGCGTGTTAAGGGTACATTTTGACAAAGATTGTTCCCTGTGTATGATAGCATCATAACCAACTCGGAACTTTTTTGAAAGTCTTATTAACATAAGGCATCTAGACGCATGTAGACGGATCCCGTACAGCGCCTGTTTTAACGCCGTAATCCTAGAATCGTTTGATCCTCTCAAACGGCGGCATACGGTGTCCTCTGATCATAGCTTAATTGAATGTGATGCTTTCAAGTTTTAGAAATCTCACGGCCGCTCATAGATTGCAAGTAGATGCCGCCATAAAGCCAAAAACTATCATAAGTTTGGCAATAACACATCCCTACATGTTTTGTTTCCTAAGTTGACTGTAAAGGTAATACGGTAGGGCTCCGCTTGATTTTCAAACGATCTAAACTAGATATACATGAAGTTGACATATCGACAATTTCTTTATAGGGACCGCGCGCTTAAGGTAATACTATCAAGGATTGTTTTATAAAAAGTTTTATAAAGACCATGTAAACACCATACTATTTTGTGAACAGAAACATATTAGCCTTTGATATCATACGAAGTAAATAGAAACATACAAAGAGTTCCAAAGCATTCGTGGTAAGGTTAAGCTTAATAACTACAAGCAAAGTCTCTTAGATGTTAGTAGCGACATTATTTTATTGTGTTCATGGTTTATTTGAGCATTAGGTACTAAATCAAAATTTCTTGTCTGCACTGTGAACTTTCCGGTAAAAAGATTGAGGTAATCAATAAAACAAGAGCTTCGCATTGCGGCACTAATACCCCGAAGGGGCTTGTCAGTAACCTAAGCTTGAATGAAGAATTTGCTTTTAATTCTATGGCAGAAAATGCAAGAACCACTGCTGTGTTTTTTTGTTTTTTTTTTTTGTTCTTTTGTATGTTTATTTGTTTGTTTGTTTTTTGTCTTTATCATTATTATTATTATTAGTATTTGTTGTTGTTTTTGCTTTTGTTTTTTTCTTCTTTTTTAATTCAACAGTCGTATGCACAACTAGACCCGAAAGAGGTACATTGTGACAAGTTTCAGTACAATTCAAATCGCATTTGTGTGAGGAGTTATGTACACATAAAATATACTTATCTTAATTTACTTTGTTAAGTCAATGGCAGATTATTCAGGAATAGTTTTATATTTAAAAAATATGCACACTTAGACAACAGACAGAGTCATTGTGGCAAGTTTCACTTCATTCCCAATCGAACTGGGGTTGGGGGTTGCTCCCAAAAACACTCGTGAATGTCGATCAATTCAAGGATAGTAATTCAAGATATACTGTAGACTTTATGAATTTTGAGAGAATAATGCACAATAGAAGAATCATAGAAATATATTGTGGCAAGATTCAGTACGATCCATTGGAAATTTTTGAGTAGTTGTGCACAAAAAACACTGCTATTTTAAGTTATCTAGATCTACTTAAGTAAATTTTAGATAATTCAGGAACAACCTGTCACATTAAAATGTTGGTCTTGTGCACAACTAGACATCATGCAGGAGTCATTGTGACGAGTTTCAATTCATTCTCATTCAATTTGTTTGTTTGAATGGGGTGTTACGTCGCTTTTAACAATCTTTCAGTTATATCGCGGCGGCTGGAGCCCCTAACAATGGTTTCCTAGTATTTCTCACACCAGTATAACCATTATGTCCTTTCCTTGCCTCCAGCTGCAATCCCACATAGGACTACGATTTTAATCCTATTAGTGGGTGAAGAATGGTCGAAAAGATTGAGTGCCGACGTCGGGGATCGAATCCGGGACCTTTAGATTGACAGTCTGACGCGCTGCCAACTGCGCTATGACGGCGGCCTCATTCCAAATCAAACAGTAGGAGGAGGCCTGCACACAAAAAATATTTGATTTTCGTTTAATTCAAGAGCAGATAATTCAAGATAACCAAAAAAATCCCTGGAGGTATTTGATAATGACGCTTCGCACCATGAAGAGTAACTGTGGTAAGTTTCAGCTCATTCCCGTCGATCGATGGTTTAGGATTAGTTGAGAACACAAAAAATGCTAAAATGCTAAAGAACAGACAGACGGATGGACGAACGACCGGGACATAACATAATACGGCGTTTCGAGTGTATGACAATGAATAAAAAAGTAAACACAAGTTCTGAAAAAACGATCGCTGAGAAGCACTTATGGGGCCATGAAATGGTATTGTTAATACTAGATATTGTCAGTCGTAGGCCCCCTATATAGCATCGAACGCGGACACTAAAAATGGAGGTTGTGGCGCCTATGTATGAATGGGTGCAAAAGATGGTCGTTCAACATAACTGCTGTTTGAGACTTTCTAGAACGCAATGAAAAATGAACGTACACTGTCCTGGTGAAGTACTTTTTTTTTTTCTTTTTAACGTGTCTTTTAACCAGCTTTTCGTTTGGCAATCATTTTGAAGGAAAATGTTTTTTTAAATTGAATCAGCTATATGCGAAATTTCGATATGTGAATAATTTGAAGGTATGAAAGTACAGATTGCATCAATGAGCGAAATCAATTTATTTAGAAAGGTCTTGTGTATCGGGCATCATTAAACGATTTTGCGTCTTCATTTCTAATACATATCACCAAATCTCCATTTGGACCTCGGATTTTCGTCAAGTTTGCATGTACAGTAGATAATGCTCGGGCGACCACGTCTATTAAGCGACCAATTTTATTAAGCGACCACCATAAAAATTCCATTCAATGTAAGCAAAATCTCTGAAAAAATGGACATTCTTAACGAAAAAATGGTTATTGTTGAATCTTATATTGTTGGGACCCATTAGAATCGTCTCATCGCCTGATTGAAAGTTGCACATGATAAGATTCAGGGCTTAGTTAAGGTTGGGACCCCCTTTAACAAAATTTTGACTTTGTTTTTAAACTTGTAGGCTAAATATTGTTTCAGCAAGAAATTAATAGACTCAGTCATCGGCTGTTCTTCTATGGCAACAATTATTGCGAAAAGAGAGCTTTGCATGTTATTAAAGTATAAATCGCAATTTCCTTTTCAGACTTTCGAAATGGCGCGGCAATTTAAGTATTCGGTTTTGATCGGCCGAAACATAGCTCGGACATTTCCGTACGCTTATTTCCGTAAAATGAACGAGGATTCCCGATTGGACTGACGCGACACACCTTTCTTTAAAGTGCAAGTTGTTTTAATTTAGAATTCCTTCAAATGACATTTCTTCGGCTATGAAAAATAATATTTTTTATCGATTACTAATTTTGATTGTATAATTTTGTTTCACAAATATTATTGTGGTGGGATAACTTGTATTATTATTTTGATTTGTTAAGGTACGTTGAACATCCTTATAGTTTATTTTACAAGGTCAAGGTAATTGACTACGCCGACTCAGCTTTTTTGTACACATAACGATGGAAAACCATACACCTTTCCCAGGATTTGGCACTGACGCGATTCATGCTGGTCAAGAACCGGAGAAATGGAACTCACGGGCTGTCGTACCGCCTATATCGATGGCAACTACTTTCAAACAATTTGGACCAGCTGAACATGCGGTAATCAAAGTTGTTGATTATTTAACACTGTTCTACTGGATTTGTTTTATCAGTTCTTTATTTATAGGGGTTCACAAAAAATCGTCTAATGCAGCAGTCGCAGGAGATCTTGGCAGATACCCAATTTGTATTGATGTTATCTGCAATACAGTCAAATTCTATCAGAGGTTAGCAAATGAAAATGTCAGCTCCTTACTGACCGCTGCCTTTCGTGAAAGTACTTCTTTATACATAAGCAATAGACCAAGCTGGGCTGCTAGTGTACAACATGTATTTAAACAGGTGGGCGCATCTGAGAAAGACTGTTATAAAAAAGACTTTGTTAGTAATATCAAAAGCAAACTGATTCAGCTTTATAAGAATGACTGGTATGCATGTATTGAAAATGTTAATGGTAAGTTAAGGACATATTCGTTATTCAAAAAACGATTTTGCAGAGAACCATACTTATCATTGATAAAAAATAGTGATATTAGAGCTTTTTTCACCAAATTCCGTATAAGTGCTCATAGGTTAAATATTGAAACTGGTAGGTATAAGAAAATTCCATCTGATCAACGTTTCTGTGATCTATGTTCCTCAAAATCGGTAGAGGATGAAATACACTTTTCAATGTGCTGCACATTATTCGATACCCAAAGAAAATGCTTTTTTAACGATATCGAAAAGAATAATAAAAATTTCAAAACTCTATCGAACCATCAGAAATTCATTTGGCTGATGTCATCAGAAGACTCTAATGTCTTATTACGTTTCTCTGACTTCCTGTTTGACATATATAATCAAAGAGCATCTGTAATAAACTCTACATAATTGGAGCACTTTAGACCTAGCTGCTTTATTTGTTAGACCTTGATGAATTGTTGAATGTAGAGAACACTTAATTGTTATGTATAGAATTGTATTTTCTTGCTCTAAATTGCCACTATTGGATCACAACGTCATCCGTCTGAAATATATTCCAAGATAAATACGTATTATCAATTGATGGGTTGGTCAGGTTTTGATGATTCACCCTTCTATGAAAACTCGTGATGTAAATCATTCCCATAGAAGACACCTAAAAGAAGAAAATGCTGATCATCAGCATTTTCTCATTTAGAAACAATAACTTATGTTATATATAATGCACAATTCTCTAATTTTGACGTTTGGGAAGTTTTGAAGTTATGATGACAAATTCTCGTTGTGAGGCAATAGGGCATTATCGAATTTTGTTACATTTTCATTTGTGGTTATTATTCCTAATTTCATGTTTTGAAGATGAACCGAATGAAGCCTTATTTACTTTAATGTCCTCTTTTATCCTTTGATTTTGTTAAACAGTTGTTGTTATGTTTTTTATGCTGTGATTATCATGTCATGTAAATGACCCTTGATTGGAAAATAAAACATATTCTATTCTATTCTATTCTTTATAGCTGGTTCAAAGGAATCGACTGGATTATGCTTTTCAATCTTTTATGGCACTTGTGGAGATGACTTTTTTAAATTTATAAGCCCATGCAAAGACAATTTCAGATCCATCATGCGTCGAAATTGAAAAATTTTCAGATTAGAAATGAATAAATCAAAACAAAAAAAACAAAAACAAAAGATTGCTGTCTATAGACCCTCAGGCTAAATAATTTCCCCTAGTCTGACCTCCTTCTTCAATTGTCTTACCATTCCGGGTATGGACAAAAGCCTAATACCCTTAACAGTGGACAAAAGCCCCACTGTTATAAAAAATTGTGCTATCAATGAATGCTTTGTAAAAATTCTTAAATAATTAAGATTTTTATGTGAAGTTGTGAATGATTATTTGTTTACTTATTAAACAAAAGACTATTTTAGTAATTTGAAAAAAGAAGGTAAATTAAAGTATTTACTAGGGGGGAAAGATTCTTTTATGTATTCATGAAAGATGACATTGACAAAATATCCCCCATTCGTATTTTTTCATAACTGACTTGTTACAAAACCAAATAATAAAAAGGAAAAATGTTTGAAAGTTTTCATCGTAACAGGTGTGAAAAGACACAAATATAATGTTTTCATAATCAGTTTTCTCAACCCCCTATATATGGTATATAATGATTATACTTGTGCTCTCAAAAGGTTTGAAATTTAAAAGTGAATTAAAAAATATCAATATATCAATGATCTCATAAAATGAAACATGTGTGATGAAAATAAAAATGACTTTGTGTCGAACAAGTCCAGAAATATTAAGGGTTCTCCTTTTCTCCAAACATTTCTTTGCTTGATGGAATATCTCTAAAAATTTCATACATGTAGAGTTGTCGGAAATAGAGCTTTAATGGTTATTTCTTTTTCCAGGCATTTTCAAAATTCACCCGTTGTAATAGCAAATTAAACAAACAAATAGTGTTGGGCAATCGGTTTCAAATCACAATCGATAGTTGGTTTATAGTTGGAAGAGTAAATCAACTAATGATCGATTGTACAATCATTTTCTTAAAAATTATTACAGCACTCCCAGAATCATCCATTGAAGAATAGTGTGTGAAAGATTGGCTAAAACTCATGACCTAAAGAATCTTTCTGAAGATTTTTTCAACTTACTTCATGGCTCAGCATAAAACAGGTGTAACTGCCTATAAACATATAGGCAGTTACAACTGTTTCACGCTGAGCCATCAAACTGATGTCGGTTTTGAAAACAACATATAATGGCTTTCATTTTTATTTGGCCCTGGAGGCAGACGTATATTGCCGTCATCTTCTTTGTCTGTCCATCCGTCCGTCCATCAGTCCGTCCATCTGTACATCCGTCCACTTTTCTTGTCAACACAACTCCTCCTAAGTTTCTGGCTGGATCTTCTTGAAACTTGGTCAAATGTTATCACCTCAATTGGTAGATGTGCATGAAGGAAGGATTTTATGGTTCGTTGATTTTTGCCTGAGTTATGCCCCTTAAAAACTTACTCTGGGGCTTATTGCCTCAGTTATGCCCCCTTAAAATTTAGTCACTGGGGCTTATTGAAATGGCAGCCTTGTGAATGCAACTCTTCCTAAGTTTTTGGCTGGATCTAAATGAAACTTGGTGGATGTTATAACTGAAATTGGTAGATGAGCATGAAGTAAGGATTTTATGGTTCATTAATTTTACCCTAAATTATGCCCCCTTAAAACTTAGTATCTGGGGCTTATTAAAATTGCAGCCTTTTGAAAGCAACTCCTCCTTACTTTTTGTCTTTTTTTAAATGAAACTTGGTCAATGTCATCACCATAATTTGTAGATGTACATGGATCAAGGATTTTATGGCTCATTTATTTCCCTGAATTATGCCCCCTTAAAACTTAGTGTCTGGGGCTTATTGAAATTGCAGCCTTCGGAAGGCAACTCCTCCTAACTTTTTGTCTTGATTTAAATGAAACTTGGTCATTTTGAATTTGGTTCTGTCAAAATAAGTAGTGTCTACAATCATTTTCATGAAACAGCAGCAAAGTGGCGGCGTATTTTGTGACTATGGCACTCTTGTTGTGCTAGGGACTGATTAATCAATTATGAAATTTCTCAGTTGATTATCACAATCGCAAGCCCAAACTAGCTGATTATGGATTATAATCGATTAATCTGCCCATCACTACAAGCAAACGGAAAAAAAGAATGCATTTTTTCAAATGATGAAGTAAAAAGTAAAACAATTAGAAATATTAACCCTTGTCATGCTGAACCCGGAATATTCCTGCTTTGGCAGGAGCTATAGACAAACATCAGCCTGCACATATGTGCAGCCTGATATTAGTCTACAACACCTGTTTCTCACTCTCAAACCAGAATTGTCAATAGATTTAGTTTTTCAAATGAAAATTGACCTACTGTTGGGACTTTCAGTGCTTTTTGCCCTTTGATTTTGATGCAAATTTTTAGCCAAAATTTATTCAGCATGACAAGGGTTAATTATAATCAGGGGCTTTTTTCCCATTGAGGCTTTTGTCCTATGGGGCTTTTGTCCTAAGAGGCTTTTGCCCTTAGGGCTTTTGTCCAAGGGGGCTTTTGTCCCAGCGGAATTTTATCCTACAGTGTTCCATTCTTACCAATATGAAAACTTTATATCTTGTGCTGTTAAAGTGCAGTTGATGGTGTGTCAAACTCCTAATCATTGATGCAAATGCAACAATGGCAGCCCTTTCAATATTGCTCCAGATTCATGGGGAGATATATGTCATACTTACTAAGTGTTTTGTATAAAAAGAAATCTAAAGAGGTTTATAAGAAAATATCTAACAAGGTTGGGGGAATTGATAATTGCTGAGGCTCTGCCAAGACAATTATCAATCCCACAACCAAGTTAGATATTTTTTCCTGCTATATACGGTACTAAGAACATATTATATTTATCTTATAACCTCAATTTGCCTTGTTTTCGTCGTTGTTTCTAACAGATATGCAAATTTCTAAAAGTAACCGCATTATGTCATTGTTCTAAAAATATTTGTGAAATCATAAAAGATATCATATGGGATGTTATCACATGGATATTTGTATAGTTATAAGAAAAAATTGTACACCTCCATGGGATGGGATCCAGAGTTCCATCCCGACTGTGGCACTCATTTTTTCCCACTATTTGTCTCTCACAAAGGGGTTGATTATCTAGACCTATGTGAGATAGCAGCTGGGGGTTAGGAAAAGATGTGATGGTTGTACTGGTGAGAGAAATACCAGGAATTCATATTTAAGTGCTCCAGCTGCAGGGATATAGCTGAAAAATGTTGAAAGCAGCGTTAAACTCCATTCAATCAATCTCTTTGAATAACAGTTAGGCAAAATTCCTAACAGTTAGGCAAAATTCCAATCCCGCTACCTAGAATAAACACTGAGTACTCTTGTTTGTTTGCATATGCCCAAGGTTACACTCTATCTGGGGTTTGACTACGGTATTATTTTTCAAAAATAAAATCAGATTCAAATCCTGGATAGAGGATAGCCAAGGTCAAAGTTATTGTTGAAGGTCTAGTAACAAAATTTTCCTTGCCAGAATTATATTGTCTATATTTATGGATCTTTTTTTGAAACTTAAATAAATGAATTCTTTTGTGAGTACTTATATCCAGCAATGACTTTTTGGATTTATGTCATATTTTAGACAAAATGACAGTCAAAGGCAATTGAAAAAATTGACCATTTCACATATTTCTTTTTAAAAACGATGACTGACTTTGCAGGTTTCTTAATGATTGATGTTACTTAACATAACAGTCTTGAGGGACATATAGCAATATTTGCATGGAATCTACAATTTTAGTGCTAAAGACCTTTTTCTTTTTTCAGGGTTTTGAATATTCACGAAGTGGGAACCCAACACGAGAATGTTTGGAGCAGTGTCTTGCAGCCCTTGAAGATGCAAAACATGGTAATTTCCATATTTTATTTACATGCAAAATTTCTCTACTCATGCTCATCAGAGACGAAGTTTTGTATAATGTTGGAATCATCATATTAAATTTTATCTTATAACTTTTCGAATATCCATGTGATAGCATCCCATATAATATTTTTAATGATATCACTTAGTTATTTTTAGAACAAAAATATAATGCGGTTATTTTTAGAAACTTGCATTTCAGTTGGTAACATCGACGAAAACAAGATAAATAGGGATTATAAGATAAATATAATACATACTTAGTGTATTGTATGAAAAAAATATCTTACTCGGTTGTGAGAATTGATAATTGTCTCGGCAGAGCCTTGACAAATATCAATTCTCCCAACCTCGTTAGATATTTTTATTCATACAAAACACTATGTACGTTTTATATATATACCTCCGAAGCAGGAATTGATGCTAACACCAGTCCTCGGTCCTAAGACCTGTGGATTTCAGGAAGGACTGGCAGAAGATGACATGTTATAGATCCTTCAGGCCTGTTTTGAACGCTCATGTTACTATATTTCCGATCAGTTTGAAAAAAAAAGTTTACTCTTCCATACATATTTTTTCAATCCTCAAGGGAAAACATTGTGGAAAAACTAGCAAAAAAATAAATGTAGTTTTCATGGAGGACCTGTTTCTATCAGGGAGGACCTGTAAGATTGAGGGCTTAAGGTCATTTTGGTGTCAAAAATTTGTTGGTTTAAAACCCTGCAAAGAGTACTCTTGAATTTCATGAGTATCAACAATATAGGGTTTTGTTTATAAGGATGAAAAAATGTCTGGAAAAATAATATGATTAATTTGAAAATATTGTGAGAAAAAGCAGAATTTGCTTGTTGCAAGATATTTTTTCTCCATTTCCACAATGATTTCTCATGTATAAAAAGTACAAGGACATGAAATCCCAGAACCACACAAGCAATTGAGGGTTCAAGATTTAACCATTTGCTGTTAAATCCCTGCTTTTTATGTGTCTGTGATTTTATGATTGAGAAAACATTGTGAAAAAAGGAGAACTTGCTTCTGACAAGCAATTTCTTCTTTTTCCAAACTTTTTTCTATCCTATTGAATGGTTATTTTTTCAAATTAAATCCACTTTAAATTTTCGTCTGCAAAACCTTTGAATTTGAACAGGTCCAAAATTTTGTAAAACAGGAAAGGGTTAACTAATGCTTTTTGGTAGATTTTTGAGAAATAGCTGCTGTCATAGTGCAGTTGGTAGCATGTCTGACTGTCAATCTAGAGGGACTCGGTTTGATCACTGACAGCAGCACTCATCCTTTCCAAGTTCAAAATTATTTGTCTCCCACCATTTGGTTTATAATCATAAACCTATGTGGGATGGCAGTTGGAGGCTAGGAAAGTATGTGATGGTGGTACTGGTGTGAGAAATACTAGGAATCCATTGTTAGGTTCTCCAGCTACCCCAATATGTCTGAAAGATTGTTTAAAGCAATGTATAACCCCATTCAAATAAACAAATATACATTTTACCCTATTTTATGTTATCTTAGTGGGGCTCATTTAACAAATGATATATTCACATGCAAAATGACACCCTTTAAGAGAATTTTTCTTTCATGTTCTCATTTTGTCTCTCTGTGCATTCAAGAAATAAAATAATTGTTTGTTTTTGTATAAGATTGTTAATCTTTCATTTTGGGATAAACAAAAGCTACATTTGTATATTTTCATTTGTGGCTTGACCACAATTGTTGTTCACTCAGTGTCAGATAATTTAATCTTACGCAAAAACTATAATCCTCTATATCTTTGAAAAGAGGTTCTGTAAAATGCAAAAAAGTCTTTATTTTTTAGAACAATTCTCTGTCCATTCATAGATTTAATTTGACAGTGTTTAGAATAAGTTTGTCTTTATTTCAGGCAAGGTGTTTTCCGAAGCAGCCGTCATAGTGCAGTTGGTAGTGCCTCGGACTGTCAATCTAGAAGTCCCGGGTTCGACCCCCGACTGCAGCACTCATTCTTTCTGACTATTTGTCTCTCACCAATGGGTTGATAATCGTAGACCTATGTGAGATAGCAGCTGGAGGCTAGGAAAGGATGTGGTGGTTGTACTGGTGAGAGAAATACCAGGAAATCCCTAGGTGATCCAGCCGCTGGGATATAACTGAAAAAATGTTGAAAGCAGCATAAAACTCCATTCAATCAATCATGGTGTTTTCCTCTGGGCTTGGGGCCACTAATTCGGCCACATTCTTGTTACAGAGTGGAGACCATATAATCTGTCGGTCCATTGATTTTATTTGATTTTAATGTAGAAAAAGTTTTTTTTTATTTCAGGAATGGTATTTTCGTCTGGGCTCGGAGCTACTAATTCAGCCACATTCTTGTTACAGAGTGGAGACCATATAGTCAGTATGGATGATGTATATGGGGGTAGGTGTATAGGAGATATAGATTCACAAAATTGATGACTCAGTGCAAAACAGTTGTAACTGCCTATATACATATAGGCAGTTATACCTGTTTTGCACTGAACCATTGAAATGTTCATTTCACAAGTGAAATATAATTTTTTCACCAAACAAAATCCTGTCTTATCACCATGATCTCAATACGAATCCACAAACTAGGATAGAAAGAAAAAATGTTTGAAAAGTACACAATGTAATTTGCTAGCCTCTAGCCTCTTTGCTACCATTCCTTATGCTAGATTTTTCCAAAGGAAACAGTCTGGTAAAAAGGTTTTCATTTTTTGGTTACTACTGGCTCTGTATGACTTCTATGTGTTAAGTTCTTCATTTAAGAAAGAGAATTAAAAAACCTTATCACACTGCAGAGATTATCCTTGCTGACAGTCTGACCAGAGTCTTCATTATTTGTTTAGTAGATAGATAAGGTCTTAAAGTACTCAATGTTTGCACCTGAAGCACATTTCAAAATGATGAAAATGTCACACACATGCTCAAATTTTATATTATAGGTACAAACAGACTGTTTCGACAGTGCACCACCAGAATGGGTATAGAGATCTCCTTTGTAGATTGTACTGTAATTAGTGAGGTAGAAAAGGCAATTAGACCAAATACAAAGGTAAGTTAATATTTAATGAGATGCTAAATTGATGCAGATAGCACAAAATTTAATAACAAGTTAGAATAATTAAATAGATGCTTTGATGTAAAGATAGTATGAGGTTCAATGAAGCATTAAAATTTACAATATCTTTCTTTATGTCTAAATTATTATAACATCATAGCTGGTTATGTTAATGTAAAACTTTTGTTTGTCAAATGATTTAGCTCAGTCGGTAGAGCACTTGACTACAAGCTTCCGGAAAAGATGTTCAATTCCTAGATTGAACACCTGAAAAAATCTTATTTGAGGGGTTGGTGCTAAACTTTTGGAAGTGTCAATATATTTTTAGGCACTTACAATAGTGTTCAGGGTTTTCCATGACCCCCCTGTTTCTTTGAATTTGGACCCCCTTTTTTGAAAAGACCTCCAACTTTGTCACAGAAACAACCTTTATCTAGTTTAAAGGGGGTCAAAATGGGGCAAAATGACTCCCAGTTTTGAACATAGAGGGAAAACCCTGAGTGTTGCAGACGCCTCACACCTTCCCAAGAAATGAACTAGGCCAAACTCATCAACAGAGCTACAGATAAGAGGGAGGGGGTATTTCCAGTATTATATCTTTATTTTCTATTAAAACCCTATGTCGTGGGTACTCATCTGAATTGTCTCAATGAGACAATTCAAATGAGTATCCACAATTTAGGATTTGTGCAAGCATCTTTAAGATATTTCTATTTGAAATCCAAAATACGCCCTCTATCTGTACCTCTGTTTTGGCCTGTATCCTTGCACTCTCCCCAGTTACAGCTAGCTGCCTTCTAGGGGTTATGCTTGTTAGAGACAATTTATAAATGAAAATACACATAATAAGACTGGTCTACCATGTATATTTCACTCACACTATAACTCATTATCAGGCAAACTAATTTTAGTACAAATTGAAGATTTATGCTAATTGAAATATTTTTAAAGAAGTGAAAATTGATTGTAGATGAATATAAAGCCTTTTTGGGATGAAATGTTAAGTGCATTTTAAGGTTGCAAAACTACTGTAAGTGTCAATAAATACATAGGCACAAAACTATTGTAAATGCTTATAATTATATGAGCACTTACAATAGTTTTGCTCTTCCCATGGCAACGAAATTTGATGACAAATTAGATTTACCTTTTACAGTATTTCACATGACTTGATCACAGATGGTTTAGTTTAAATACATAGGTACAAAACTTTTTGTAAATGCTTATAAATATATAGGCCTTTACAATAGTTTTACACAAACCCTGGCAACAAAATTTGCAGACAAATTAGATTTGCCATTTACAGTATTTCACCTGACTTGATTACAGATGGTTTGGATAGAAACCCCAACAAATCCTACAATGAAGTTGGTGGATATAGAAGCTGTAGTGAAAACAGTCCGAGCTAAAGCTACACCAGAATGTTTTATTGTCGTCGACAATACTTTTATGTCTTCATACTTCCAGGTAGGCCATTCCTCATTGGTTGTTATACATCCATCGAAAGATTGAATGTATTGTTATTAACCCATTGCGTCTTGGCATCCAGTGTTTGGTATCTTGGCTTCTGGCAGGTGGGTGGTGTCCACTTCTTTGTCCAAAGCATAACTCTGTCTCCTTATATCTGATTGATTGAAACTTGATACCCTTTATCTTTTTAGCTCACCTGAGCACGAAGTGCTCATGTGAGCTATTGTGATCACCTTTCATCCGGCGTCCGTCCGTCGGTCGTCGGTCGTCGTCCGGCGTCCGGCGTCCGTCAACAATTTCTTTAAACAACATCTCCTCCTAAACTACTGGGCCGATTTACACCAAATTTAATAGAAATTTTGCTTAGGTGGTCCCCTTCAAAAATAGCTAAAATAATTGAAATCTATGAAAAACTCTGGTTGCTATGGCAACAAACAGTGAAATTTTAAGAAAATCTTTAAAATTCTTCTTCTTCTCAACCAGAAGTCCTACAGACTTAAAACTTGGCATGGATGATCAGTTCATAGACCTGAATTGAAATAGCTAAAATCATATCTTTTGGGTCACCAGGTGCAGAGCACCAGGGGGGAGAGGGTAGTACTTTGGGTAAATTTTGTAATCTTCAAGCTGCTTCTTCTTCGGAACCAGGAGCCCTACAGACTTGAAAATTGGCATGGATGATCAGCTCATAGACCTGAATAAAAATAGCTAAAACCATATCTGTTGGGCTGCCAGGTGTGGAGCACGAGGGGGGAGAGGGTAGAACTTTTGTGAAAATTTTGTAATCTTTAACCTTCTTCTTCTGATGAATCAGGAGCCTGACAGATTTAAAAATTGGCATGGATGATCAGTATATGGACCTTTATAAAAATAGCTAAAATCATGACAGTAGATTCACCAGGTGCGGAGCACCAGGGGGGAGAGGGTAGTACTTTTGTGAAAATTTTGTAATCTTTAACCTTCTTGTTCTGATGAACCAGGAGCCTGACAGATTTTAATATTGGCATGGATGATCAGTATATGGACCTTTATAAAAATAGCTAAAATCATGACTATAGATTCACCAGGTGCGGAGCACCAGGGGGGAGAGGGTAGTACTTTTGTGAAAATTTTGTAATCTTTAACCTTCTTCTTCTGATGAATCAGGAGCCTGACAGATTTGAATATTGGCATGGATGATCAGTATATGGACCTTTATAAAAATAGCTAAAACCATGACTGTAGATTCACCAGGTGCGGAGCACCATGGGGGAGAGGGTAGTACTTTTGTGAAAATTTTGTAATCTTTAACCTTCTTCTTCTTCTGAACCACAAGCTCTACAGACTTGAAAATTGGCATGGAGGATCAGCTCATAGACCTTAATAAAAATAGCTAAAATCATGACTGTAATGCAACCAGGAGCGGAGCACCAGGGGGGAAGGGGTAGTACTTTTGTGTAAATTTTGTAACTTTAACCTTCATCTTCTAAAATAACCAGGAGCCCTTCAGACTCCAATATTGGCATGGATGATAAGCATATGGATCTCAAATATAATAGCTAAAAGCATGAATGTAGGGCCACCAGATGCGGAGCATTAGGGGGGAGGGGGTAGTACTTTGGATCAATTTTGAAATCTTTAACCCTATTCTTCTCCTGGATCAGGAACCCTACAGACTTGAAAATTGTAATGGATGATCAATATATTGACATTTAATAAAAATAGCTAAAAACATGACTGTAGGGTCACCAGGTGCTGAGTGTCTTGGGGAGGGGGTAGTACTTTGGATCATTTTTGAAATCTTTAAACTTCTAATGAACCAGGAGTCCTACAGACTTGAAAATTGGTATGAATGATCAGCATATGGACATCAATTGAATTAGCTAAAATCATGACTGTAGATTCACCAGGTGCAGAGCATCTTGGGGGAGGGGGAGTGCTTTGTTGAGAATTTTGAATCCCTACAGCCTTTATATTTGACATGGATTGATCAACTCATTAAAGAAAACTTTAAAAGTCTCAGACTCAGCCTGTAAATCTGGCATTGATTAGCTGATCACAGACCTTTTATGAAAAAAGCTTAAATAAATAATGACCAGGTGAGGAGCAGAGGGGGGGGGGGGATTATTTCAAATGTTATCTGATTGAATAAGTGAAAATCTCTTTTTCTTTGGTTGCATGGACATACCTAGGTAATGAAGCTTTTTTCTCAGGTGAGCGACCCAGGGCCAATGGCCCTCTTGTTTCATTCTGGGACATCAAGCAGTGTAACAGGCGTATCTTCTGACAATTTGCCTCCTAATTTGTTGAGATAAAACTACATACCAATATAAGCTACCAAACTTAACTTGAAACAATTACTTATGCAATGACCCCACATTGATATTTTCTTAAGCTTCTCTTCTAAGGGAGATTGCCGACAAAAAAATAAATTTCCTGAAGTAAATTTGACCATCAAAGAGTAAAGTTACTAAACCTGTTTAGAGAATAAGTTATTAAATTCAGGTCTTGATCAATCATGATTGGGAAAGATGCAGGACTCTCTTTGATGGCCACTGAGTAATTTTGATACTATATTTGGGGTTTTTGAATTTCTATAGTGGTAACTTGCATAAAGAATTACATATCCTATTGTATTATGTTGATAATTCAAGGGGTCAGAGCAAAACTATTGTAAGTGCCTAAAATGTATAGGTAATTACAAAAGTTTTATGTTGACCCCTCAATTTGTTAATATTGGTTGATTTCCGCGCTTTATACTCAGAGTAAAACCATACTATAATAATGTAACAGTTTAAATAGCGGTTAGTTGCAATGGATATTCAAATTAGAGACCTTCCCTAAAATAAATGGTTAATGATAATAAATATAGAAAAAGTGGACCCATGTAGGGTTGAGGATCCTTTTCACTGAATGGATCACATATGTCAAATTGCTTGGTTCATTACAATATTGTTTACAAATTATGTGTATATTTCAGAGACCTCTCAATTTAGGGGCAGACATGGTGATGCATTCTTTAACTAAATATATGAATGGTAAGTCTTGTTAGTTCATTGATCAGGGGCCTAGATAAGGGGGTATAAAGCCAGTCTTTATTTCCAAATGAAACCCTATATTGTTGGTACTCATTTGAATTATCTTGATGAGACGTTCCAAATGAGTACCAACAACACAGGGGTTAAGTTAGGGATAATAAAATATTTGAGTTTACTTGAAATTCCTGCTTATTCCTATAGTCTTTTTTTCACAAAGTAACTCATTTTCTTTAATGCTTTTCGGTGGTTTATCGAGAAATAACGGTAGATTATAACTTGATAGTCTCACTGCAAAAGCAGTGAAATTATCAAAAACTTATACCCTGCTTTTGTGCATTTCATTCTATCTGACGTCATCTATGCGGGGCGAACTAAGTGACGTCACAATGAACGTTGCATAGCAATCACGTGCAAAATGACGCGCTTTACGAAAATATAGAAGTTTCACATTTTGTCTCATTTTTGCAATAAAGAACTAGAATAATCGTTTGTTTTTTGTGTAAGATCAATTTATATTTCATTTTGTGAACAACAAAAGCTATATTTTGGGTGTGAAAATATAGGTTTTGTTGTTCACTCAATGAAATATAAATCGATCTTACACTGAAACAAACAATTATCCTCTATTTCAATTATATCCAAAAATTGATAACTCTGTTATGTATGATGTCTAAGAGTCTGAAGGGAACATTTGATAAGTAACTGACTTAGAAAAAAAAGGTGAATAAACCTCTGGATTAGATATATCAGATCTATTTCATATTTTTACCGTTACCACACAGCATAAATGTGAATTGCTCCTGCAAGTGAGGTAAAGTGTCTTGAAAAATCATTATACCCCCCACCTATCTAGGATTCAAAAAGTAGGTGGGAATCTTGTTGAAAAATGTCAATATTCCAAAAGAAATGTAGACTTTTGCCCTTCCTCTATGTAAAAAAAATCCCCCATTATCTTCAAAAACAGGTGGATTTGTCAAAAGTTTGTGCTAAAATGCGTAATTCCCTCTCCTAGAATAGACACTGTAAAGTTATCATTTTGTAGATAAGTGAGTCAAACCTTGTAACTACATCTTCTGCCTTTGAGGTCATCCACCAACAAATGCATATTTGTATGATATTCAAAAACCATATATTTTTTAAACACTGTACATGTATTAACCTTGTCCTGTTCATAACATATTCCTGTTGCAGACAAGGCTTTGGCAGACATTGTAGATGTGCAACATGATCTTTGCCTACATTGCCTGAACAATGATGAAATCTTATTGAAGAAAGAAGTTGAATTGCCCTGAAAATTTGCATTTTGTATGACCAAAAATCATATTTTGCAGGTGGTTTGGACTTTCATACAAAAGGAGCCGCCGTCATAGCACTGTTGGTATATGGTCAGACTGTCAATCTGGAGGTCCCGGGTTCGATCCTCCAAATATTTGTCTCTCACCAATGGGTTGATAATCAGAGACCTATGTGAGATAATAGCTGGAGGCTAGGAAAGGATGTGATGGTTCTACTGGTGAGAGAAATACCAGGAATCCATTGTTAGGTGCTCCACCCGCCCGATATAACTGAAAAATGTTGAAAGTGGCGTTAAACTCCATTCAATCAATTCATACAATGGAACTCATTCTCTCTGACTATTTGTCTCCCACCAATGGGTTGAGAATTGTAGACCTATATGGTATAGTAGCTGGTGACTAGGAATAGATGTAATGGTTGTACTGGTGTGAGAAATACCAGGACCTTATTGCTAGGTCCCCCAGCTCCAGATTGCAAAGATGTTAAAAGCGGCATTAAATCCCATACATACAAAAAAATATAAACAGCAGGATAAAGTTTAAAATCCAAGTTGGTCTTTTGTGTTTGAGGTCAGTGGTTAATTCTCTAACTTATTTTATATCAATAGGCCACTCTGATTCTGTGATGGGATGTCTGTGTACAAATAGAGATGATCTTGCTCAAAGACTGAAGTTCCTACAGAATGGTAACATAAAACTTTGTTTCTATAAACAAAAACTGGAGACTATTGAAAAATTAAAGTATCTGTAACCTTCCCGTGGAAAAGGGGCCATCTAGATACGTCTGCAAATAACAGTTGCCTATAGACAGTTACAACTATTTTGCACTGAGCCATTGATCTGTCATGTGCGCAAAATATCCAAACTTTTGATTCTTGCAGAATTATCATAGAAATGCTAACTTTGGTTGATCTCTGTTTGAGATCCCGGTTGATTATCGAGTAGTATTGTTAGTAGTTATTATTATACCCCCGCAAAACGAATGTTTTCGGGGTATACTGGAATCAGCCTGTCTGTCCGTGCGTCTGTCCATGCGTCTGTCTGTGCGTCTGTCCATGTGTCTGTCCGTCTGTCCTTCCGTCTGTGGACACATATAGTAGTAAATTTGTGTCGCAAACTCCTCCTTCAGTTTTCCTTCAAAAGCTTTGAAACTTTATAGAAACATTCATCACATGTTGAAGTTTTGCAAGACACAATTTTTAGGTCCCAACTTCTTCTGGTTCATGAATTATCTCCCCTTGAACTTAGACATTTTTTTCCTATTTGTTACCACGTACTTATAATTTTTTGTCGCATACTCCTCCTTCAATTTTCATTCAATTGCAATGAAACATTATGCAAATATTGATCTTAAGTTGAAGTTTTGCAAGACGCAAATTTCAAGTGTCAACTCTCCCAGGTTCATGAATTATCTCCCCTTGAACTTGTGACATTTTTTCCTATTTGTTACCATGTACTTATAATTTTGTGTCGCAAACTCCTCCTTCAATTTTCACTCAATAGTTTTGAAACATTATACAAACATTTATCACATGTTGAAGTTTTGCAAGACACAAATTTCAAGTGTCAACTCCCCCAAGTTCATGTGTTATCTCCCCTTGAACTTTGACATTTTTTCCTATTTGTTACCATGTACTTATAATTTTGTGTCGCAAACTGCTCCTGCAATGTTCATTCAAAAGTATTGAAACATTATACAAGCATTTATCACATGTTTAAGTTTTGCAAGACTCAATTTTCAAATGTCAATTCCCACAGGTTTATCAATTATCTCCCCTTGAACTTAAGACAATTTTTCTTTGTGAACACGTATACTTGTAATTTTGTTTCCCAAATTCCTCCTTCAGTTTTCCTTTAATCAGTTTTCATCTAATATCTTTGAAATTTTATACAAACATTTACCACATGAAGTTTTGCAAGACACAATTATGAGGGCTCAACTCGTCCTGGTTTAAGAATTATCTGCCCTTACACTAACTACATTTTTTTCTTTTTTGTTCACATATACTAGTAATTTTGTGCTACAAACTCCTTCAGTTTTCCTTCAATAGCTTGAAAACATTTATCACATGTTTAAGTTTTGCAAGACGCAATTTAGAGGTCTCAAATCCAAGAGTTATCTTTATATTTGAAGCATTTTTTGCCACTTCTGTCAAAGTATCTCATGCTCTGAAAGCACTTGCGGGTGTATTAAGTCACATTCAGTGACAAGCTCTAGTTTGATAATATCACCACCAAACCAGTGAAATTACCTTAAAAAAAAAATACCCTGCCATAACTCATTGTTGAGGAGCCAAACCAGTGAAATTACCCATATTATAAACCAAATTATATACCCAAATTATACCCTATTTGCACTCTTTGTGTGTTTCCTCATGATAGAGGTCAAGGATTGCAGCCAGCAATTCATCAATTATCTTTATTTTCTTTAGTGCTTATCAGTGGATTATGAGAAATAACGGTAGATAATCATTTTAATAAACTCACTACCTTACCAGTGAAATTATCAAAAACTTATACCCCACTTAGCATAGCAATCACATGCAAAATGAAGCACTTTAAGAAAATTTAACCATTTGTGGCAAATGATCTTACCCTGAAATGAACGATTATCCTCTTGATAAATACAGTAAAACTTGTTTTAAGCGACCATTGACGGGACCACCAAAAAGCTGTCCTAAAAGAAAATGGCTGCTTTATACATGTTTTGTCTACATATAAGAAACATACCTTTTGATTGAATATGTATAAATTGCAAAATTATCAATCTTATGTTGTTAAAACTTGAAAGATAGTCTCATAAAGACGATTCTGGTGTGTTTTAACTACATAGTGTTCATTTGTAGCTCATCTAGGGGAGCTTATAATCGTGATTGTCAAATGGCAGTTGTGTGTTGTCCGTCGTCCACGGTTTCTTTTAACATCTTCTCCTCCTAAACTGGTGGGCCATTCTTGATGAAACTTGACAGGGATGTTCTTTGTGTCAAGCTCTACCAAAGTTGTTCAAATAAATGAAATCCACCCTTAAGTCTCCCTTTACCCTTAACAGAAAAGGGTGAAAGTTTGAAAATCTTCATAAATCTTCTTCCCTGAAACCAGATGGCAGACAGCTTTCATATTTGCATGTAGCATCATCTAGTAGAACTCTACCAAATTTGTTCATATCAAGACTCTGGGATAATATTTGGGCTCCACCCTGATGCAACCTTTATTACATGGATTCAAAGAGCAAAAACTTTCAAATCTTCTCTGAAACCAAAAGGCAGACATCTTCCATATTTTGTTTGTAATATTATATAGTAGTCTTCAACCAATGTTTTTATGTCATGCCCCTGGGGTCATATTTGAATGAACCCACACTAGTTTACATAGACAAAAAGGAGGAAATCTTAATAAGATGGGTCTATGCAGTCAGAAGGCAGGGACCTTTCATGATAGTCTCATTCATGAAATTTGTTCATTGCATGCCCATATGTTCATGTAAGGGCTGTTGTTCCTAGGAATATCCTTTTTACTCTTTGCTGAAAACATTTCATGGTATTGGTCTTGTTTAGAAATTATGTCCTTGTTGACATCTGCCCATTTAATTGATTTGATGTCCCAGGGGTCAAAGAGACTTAGGAGAGCAATCTAGGCCCTCTTTTCAATAATTTTGAGACCAATAATAACTACTTTGTAAGATATTTCGATTCAAAGAAGGGGATTTTGAATATGGTCGCTTAATAGATGTGGTCGCTCAAGCAAGATTGACTATATATTTATTACAGCAATTGGTCCTGTTCCCTCACCATTTGACTGTTACCTTGTAAACAGAGGCCTTAAAACCCTGCATGTACGAATGAAGGAGCACATGAAAAATGGACTAGCAGTGGCAAATTTTCTAGAGAACAACCCTAGAGTTACTAAAGTTGTACATCCAGGTAATGTGAAAATCAATCTTCATATATCTAACCCTCCCAAAACCTTGTTTTGGAGGTACATAGGAGTCGGCTTGTCAGTCCGTTAATCGGTTCATCTGTTTGTCTGTCCTTTGGTTGGTTGGTCGGTATGTCCGTCTTTTTTGTTGACTCAATTTCTGAGCACAAAATAATCGAATTTCATTCAAACTTTAAAGATATGATCTGTATCAAGCAGAGCTTTGCAAGTAAAATTTTGTTTATGATCTATCAACTTTTGACAGAGTTATAGATTTTTGATGTAAAATGGCTTTTCATTATTGAAAAGAAGTTTAAGTCGGCTTTGCAACTGTCTAGTTTTGGAGAGAATTAACAAACCAGTAAAACGTTTTCATGCCCAGTCAATTACTCAGCAACAAATAGAGAAATTTGGTTCAAACTTGATAGATATGCTCGGTATCAAGCAGTGTTGTGCATATCATATTTGGGTTATGTTCTATTGACTGATAGAGTTATGGCCCTTTTGATAAAAAATTCCTTTGTTCACTGAATTTCTGAGCAACTAATGGAGGGATTCGATTAAGCATAAGGCAGATATATGCATATTATGTTTTGGTTATTTACTGTTTTTTTATACACCTCCCTCATTTATGGACAGATATTTATGAAACTTTCACAAAATGTTCCTAGTCACCTGACCTTGCTCATATTGTTGCTGTTTGTTGAAATTCAGTCCCATCAAAGAAAAAACCTACTTGTCTAATTTCTTATGAACATAACTCCTTCATTTGTGGACAATTTTTTTTTTTTATTAATCCACCATACACATATACAATACATTGAAAACAATTAATTTACAATGCGTTAACTCTCTACATAAATCTCTTCTGTTAAATTGAATTCATTCATACATAAATCTCAATATAATATCATTTATCAAAGTGATTGACGCGAAAATTTGGTCTCAGTTGATTCTATGTGTCAATGGTTATGTACACAGTATTTTGCTACGGTACAGTTAGAAATACTTTCGGTAATATCATACTTAAGAATTTTTCTTAGGTATGGATTAATAATTGAGAGTTTAGAATTGAAATCTTTAACTTCATACAAACATGAAATATCGAAGTATCGGAAGAGATGTCTCAACACGAAAACTCTTTCTCTCTACCTCAACACTTCCTGTAAAACCACACATATCATGCTGTGATGAATTAAAGAATATATGATCGAAAAGTATTATGTTGATTTTTCATTAGTTTTGATTTTATAAGTTGTCAAATTTTCACGTGGATTACTTCTAAATAAGATGGTTTGTTTATTTACACCTACAGATTAGGCTACATGTACCGAATATATAACAAATATAATAAAATCAACAGTATACAAATTTGAGAGACGTTTTCATGTTAATTAGAATGAAAAACAAGATTTAAATAATGATGGACAAATAAATTCACATTTTTGTCAGGATAACGTTGAATGGGGTATTAAGGAATAAATCAAACATAGTGGACCAATTTTGATGAAACTTTCACATAATGTTCCCTATTCCTTTTTCCTGAGTTAGTGAACTATGCCATGGAAAAAGTGGCCGTATTGTAAAATTATCTCATAACACAAATTGTGCATTTGAAATGAAAGGAAACAGCTCTCCTCAAAAGCATTGATTAGCTTGATACTTTCAAAGGTTATTCTTTATCTTCTGAACAGGAGCATAATTCCTTCTTTCTTTCTTATTATGCGCCATCCTGTCAAGTTGGCTTTCATTTTAATGATAATCCTTTTGGCACATATCTTGTGGTAACAGTACTCTTGTTGACAAGGTAACAGCCCTTTAAAACATCCTGGATTGATTGCACTTCTTAACCCTTTGCTGTTTAATCCCTGCTTTTTATGTGCCTGTGATTTTATGATTGAGAAAACATTGTGAAAAAAAGGAGAAATTGCTTCTAACAAGCAATTTCTTCTTTTTCCACACTATTTTCTACCCTACTGAATGGTTATTTTTCAAATTAAATCCACTTTTGATTTTCGTCTGCAAAACCTTTGAATTTGGAAAGGTCCAAAATTTTGTAAAACAGGAAAGCGTTAATGGACAAATTGCCAGTGAGGCTTATAGTTAGCTTTGGTATTCCTTAAGCATTCCTTAACTTTAATGTCTGATCTTGTGTTTACTATAAATTGCTTTTTACTCAATTGGGAAATTTGACATTCTTTTATGAGTTAAGATTTCTTTTACCATAAAAAGCATAAACAAATTATTGCAAAGTCATAAAATGAATATTATCCCCTTAAACAATTAAAGCTCTATTTTACAGGCCTTCCTTCACATCCTCAACATGAGTTGGCCAAAAGACAGATGAAAGGATATAGTGGGATGGTGACATTCTATATAAAAGGTGGGAAAGATGAGGCTGCTACATTCCTAAAGAACCTGAAGGTAAGAAATATTTCACACCATTTATAGACAGATGAAGGGTTATAATGGCATGGTGCCATTCTATATAAAAGGTGGGAAAGATGAGGCTGCTACATTCCTAAAGAATCTAAAGGTAAGAAATATTTCACACCTTTTAACCAAAAGATTAGGAATTAAAGTGGAATGGTATAATTCTATATTGAAGGATACAAAAGACAGAGATTTCAACTTTCCTATAGAATACTTTATTTAGGATTTGTTCACATCTTTTATAGACTGATGAGGAATTCAGAGGATCAGTGACTACTGCGATGGTGTAAAATTGAAGGAAACAACATCCATAGGAATCTATGATATTTGACATAGTCAATTTATGTACAGTTTATCATATTTAATTTTAGTCAAGCCTGTGTTGTTGTTTGTGTTCGTCCCTCCCTCCTTTTGTCAGATGTTGTCAGGACAATTACTATTACATCTAAGGATGGATTTCAAATGAATTGAGCACAATTGTTCTCCATCACAAGAAGCTGTCATTCATGTGTCCATTTACTAAAAATATTTCATACTAAATAGCAGAAAATTTCAAGGTAAACAGTTATCTCATTGACAACAGTGATCTGTTAATAATGTTGCTAACAAGGAAATGATCAAATACATTGAGCCTGTTTGTGACATTTCCAACAATTTGACATGTGTGCAATATTAAGACTCAGATCAGCCTGTGAAACTGCACAGTCTGATCAGAGTCTTCACTGAACACTTGATAGATAGCTTCAGACTCATTGAATATCCTAAAAATCAGACAACATTTTTTAAAATACTGTGTGGCCGTCTGGCCATCATGCGTACATTGAATTGATGGAAATGTCTCGCACAGGCTCATTTATGGGAAGGATTCATAAAACAAGCATTCATCATATTAAGAGCTATTGGTTATCACATTCCCTTTCTCTTCTGACACTGAAAAATAATTATGGGCAAACATTTGAATTTTGAAGAATAAACACAGATGGCAGTGGATTAAGCCCTCAACTATTCTCTCCTGCAGCTTGTTTGACTGGGCCTTTTAAGTGTTTTGATGATAGTAGGGCTCAAACCACAGACCTTCAGGTCACAAATGGAGTGCCTGTACCACTCAGCCATCAAGTCAGTATGTGTTTGACAACTCTTGTCTGATTTTCTTGAAAAACAAGAGCCGTCGGAGACGGATTATGCTCCCCGAATAAGGCATTGTCACAAAAACAAGAGCCATGTTGGACATGGACATCCCCCGCCACGAAAGCTTGATAGTAAATTGAAGCCTAATAGATTAAAGATTCTTTTGTACTGTCAGAGATTTACCTCCTATGTATTAAAAATAACGAAGGGCAATTACTCCAAAATTATGCAAGCAAGAGTTATAGTTCTGGTGTATTGCACTTCTCCTCCATGAGATCTATCCACCCATAAAGTTTCAAGTTGATAGCTATCATACTTTAGGAGATATACTCCAGACAAAATCTAAGTATCAAAAAATAACAAAGGGCAATAACTGCAAAATTATGCAAGTAAGAGTTGTAGTTCTTGTGCACTGCACTTCTCTTCCATGAGATCTATCCACCCATAAATGTTCAAGTTGATAGCTATTATACTTTAGGAGATATGCTCAAGATATAATCTATGTATAAAAAATAACAAAGGGCAGTAACTCCAAAATTATGCAAGCAAGAGTTGTAGTCCTTGTGCATAGCACTTCTCCTCCATGAGATCTATCCATCCATAAAGTTTCAAGTTGATAGCTATTTTACTTTAGGAGATACAAAGGGCAATAACTCCAAAATTATGCAAGCAAGAGTTGTAGTTCTTGTGCACTGCATTTCTCCTCCATGAGGTCTATCCGCCCATAGAGTTTCAAGTTGATAGCTATTATACTTTAGGAGATATGCTCTGTGGTCAGATTTCAAAGACTCAAATAAGCTGTTATCTTATACAGCTAACATAATGGTAACAAACATTAAACCCCCTTTTTGCATGACATATTTTAAGACACAAATTTCAAATAGTTTAGGGTAAAGAGCATCTGATTTGCTACTCAAATGTGAAATTTCATCAAATTCTGAGCATAAGACTAGGAGAAATGAAAAAATAACTGTAATTTACGCGCTTACGTAAAGGTAACAAACATTAAGTCCCCTTTTTCCATGATATATTTTTTTTACGTTAAAATCAAATTGTTTATAGTAAAGGGCATCTGATTTGCTACACAAATATGAAATTTCACTAAATTCTGACTGTTAGACTTGGAGAAATTTGGAAAAAACTGTTTTTTACCCTAAGTCCCCTTTTCCCGTGACGAGGCCTCAAATCCAAAAACCGTCACAGATACATCGTCACTATATCATAGGGAGTTCACATGGTAAGTTTCATTCAATTTGGCCCAGGGGTTATGGAGAAATAGGTGGGGACGGACGGACGGACAGACGGACGGACGGACAGACAAAGCGGCGGCTATATGCTCTCCCTTCGGGGAGCATAAAAAAAACCCATCAAACCAATGCATGACTCACAACATCAGTTCAATTTGATGAATGCTTGTTTTTGAAAAGCATGATGGTATATATTCAAGTAGATCTCAATATTGATATTTGTTTTAAATGTTGTCACTATAAATGTTTCAGATCTTTACCTTGGCTGAAAGTCTTGGGGGATTTGAAAGTCTTGCTGAACTTCCGTAAGTATCTTGGTATGTAGTGAAATCGAGGGGTCAGTGCAATATATATGTTATGGGCACTTACAATAGTGTTGCACTTACCCCATGAAATGATCAAGTCATGGGGTAATCATTATCATTAATTGAACTGATTATCAAAACAATTAACTAATTTTCAAAACAATTAAACTATGGTGTGTTAAACTGCAGAAAACCACAGATTGTTGGTTGATTGAATGCGTGTATGTGCATTTCCATTTCACTGGGTCAGCGCAAAAGTATCATTACTCATACATTTTTGTGGAGTCAGGGCTAATTTATTGAATGTTCCTTTAAAACATTTATAGGAACATGTAATTATTTAGTGCTGACCCCACAATTTATTTATTGTGGCTAGTCTGGGGTATGCCCATGTTAGCCATGACTCCAGCAGATGGTAAGATGTTGTAATGAGATGAAGAGAGTATTTGTTGATTTCATTGAGGTATGAAACTAAAAACCATATCACACTGTATGAAAAGGATATGAATGGGACCTCAGTTCAACTTTCTTCATACTGAAGCCACTTGTTTGAGCACCAGCCATAGCTAAATAAGTGAAATACTGTTAAAAATGACATTGCTTCCTCTACAAAACCCCAGATTAAAGCTTCTTTAGATCCTCAGCAAATATTCTTAAGGTAGCGGAACCGTAATAGTTCCGCAACATTTCGGAACTCATGAACTTTCACAATGTTGAATGAGGTTTCCTAATGAAAATCATTAGGAAACCTCGGTCAACACTGTTAAAGTTCATTTCTTCCTAAACGTTGTGGAACTATTTAGGGTCCACTACCTTAATGTACTATGTTGTTGATTACTCAGTGGATTGCACTAGATATGAGTTGTAATTGTCATTTATAAGCTCTTTTTAAGGGGTCAAAAATATAACTAGTGCCTTTGAATTAATAGAAACTAACGTAAGTTGAACGGTCTATGTACTCAAATACTTTTCTGTTTTAAAGATCAGCGTTGACCCATTACTCTGTGTGTGGAAATTAGATAGTCTTATTTGTCTGTTAATGTACTCTATGGTAAAATTTCTGTGTTGCTGATCTGGGCCTGAGGTTATAAAACTTTTCTCAGGCTCAATTCAAATTTTTCTAAAATTTCAATTTGAGATTAAAGCCGTAATTCTTTTTAAAAACTCATTTTAATGTATTAACATAAAAGATGATATTAATAATTTGTTATAAATAACAACTTATTAATATTATCTTTTATTTTCATACATTTATTTTAATTAAAAAATATGAGAAAATTGAGCCTGAGCCTCAGAAAAGTTTTATAACCTCGGACCCAGATCAGTAATGACTTGCCTCTGTTAATCTAAAAAGTATGATGAACAGTGGATCTCTGACAATTTTATTGGTCTGACTGTACGCTATGGCATAAATTCTGTATTGCAGATCTCTGATGACCCATGCCTCTGTGAAGCCTGAAGTACTGGGGATCTCTGACAGTCATATTTGTCTATTTGTACTCTATGGTAAAATTTCTGTGTTTCTAATCAGATCAGTAATGACTTGCCTATGTTAATATAAATAGAATGAAGTACTGGGGGTCTCTTACAGTCTTATTCATCTCTTACAGTCTAATTTATGTGTCTGTATGCTTTGTTATAATTTGTGTTTTGCAGATCAGTGATGACCCACACCTCTGTTAAGCCAGAGGAGCATGATGGACTGGGGATCTGACAGTCTTATTTGTCTCTATGTAGGCTTTGATATAAGTAACAATATCTGTGTTTCAGATCAATGATAACATGTGCCCTTGTTAGACCAGAACAGCCTGAAGCACTGGGATTCTCTAACAGTCTAAATTGTCTATCTGTACACTATAGTATAATTTCTGTATTACAGATCTGTGATGACCCATGTCTCCGTAAAGCCCAAAGATTGTGAATTACTGGGGATATCTAACATCTAATTTGTCTGTACAATTTGGTATAATTTCTGTATTGCAAATCTGTGATGACTCTTCACACTGTAAAGCCAGTAGAGCATAAAACACTGTGCTTCTCAGTCTAATTTGTCTGTACAAAATGGTATAATTTCTGTATTGCAGATCTGTGATGTCACATGCCTCTGTTAAGCCTGAAGAGGGTGAAGTACAATGTATCTCTATGGAATTTGTCTATATGCTCTGTATTACAGATCTGTGATGACCCATGTCTCTGTGAAGCCTGAAGAGCGTAAAGTACTGGGGATCTCTGATAGTCTAATTCGTCTGTCTGTACACTATGGTATATTTTCTGTATTACAGATCTGTGATGACCCATGCCTCTGTGAAGCCTGAAGAGCGTGAAGTACTGGGGATCTCTGATAGTCTAATTCGTCTGTCTGTAGGGCTGGAAGATGAAGCTGATCTCATTAAAGATTTAAATGATGCTCTAATTGCTGCTGTGAGTTTGATTTCAAAACTGTATCTTTATACTTACTGTAACTTGTCCTTAAATCTGAAGTTCCTTGATTGTGGTAAAAGCAGGCTTTAGTATTTTTAGGTTCAGTAACCCATACTGATTTTTCAGACGCTACAAATTGATGGCCTAGTGCCTTACTTATTTTTTTGTAATATTTATCATCAATTTATTTGGCTTTAAATGTGCATTATCTTGAATTTTTGACAATGTTGAATATAAGGAAGTACCATATTATCTTAGGGTTGATTAAGTGGTCAAAAGTCGTTCTTTGGGGTTTATCTAGAATGGACTCCATTAACCTAGTTTTGATTACATTTATTTTCAGGTTCCATAAGCAGGCTCTAATTGTTTGTTGAAGTGTGTCTCAAGCTGGTAACATGGATCAAAATACAGAACAAAATGGATAATTAGTTGTTGAGAAGTGTACCCAAGATCTGTTAAACTGAATAGTGCTATCTTTGACTTATGATATCTGAAAATTCCTGCACTGCATTTAGGGTGACAAAAAATGGCAAACTGTTTGCAAATTATATCCCACTTTACATTTCAAGGGGTATATGCAACACTATTGTAAGTGCCTATAAATATATAGGCACTTACAATAGTGTTGCACCGACCTTGCAAAGTACACTTGTGTGCAAAGCAGAGTATAATTTGCAAACAGTTTGCCATATTTTGTTATCCTGAATGTAGGGCAGATTTAACTTAATAACTTAATTAAAAGAAGTTGCTGTCAAAAACTGTCATTTCATTCGAATAAAAATACTAAGTTCCGATATAAAGCAGTTACTCCGTTGGAAAAAGAAGAATTGTTTCTTACAAGCAATTTCTCTTTTTCTAACTATGTTTTCCCCATATATTTGTTTAGTGCTTAAATTGCAAGGTGGTTTGGGAAAGGGTTAAACTTGATAATGTTCATGTTAAGATAAATAAATTCTCTTATTTATTGTTTGATAATTGAAAGTATTAATTGCACAAATTTACGGGTAGCCTAGTACTGCAAAATTGAAGTGTGAAATGACATTTGAAAATTTATGTTATTAAACATTTTTATGCTGAGTAAAAAAAAATGTTGGCAATATTTCATTAATCTAAAGTACTGAAGGCACTGGTTGCACTAATTGTAATTTGGTATTTATTTTGAAAATACATTTTTTAAACTTTCAGTTTTAACAAGGAAGATCAGGGCCCAAGGTTATAAAACTTTTCTCAGGCTCAACTGATAATTTTCTCAAATTTTTAAAAAAAATGTATGAACTATTTAATAATATTGTCTTTCATGTTGATATATTAAAATAAGTATTAAAACAGAATTAAGGCTTTAATCTCAAATTGAAATTTGAGACAGTTTTGAATTGAGAATTAGAAAAAATTTATAACCTCGGACCCAGGTGGTATATAAACTAAGATCAGACTGCACACATGTGCATGATGATCTTTGTCTGTACCTTCTGCAAAGGCAGAAATAATCACACAACAAGTTTTAAGTTATCCAATTGAAAGATCATTCTTAGAGGATCGATCAAAGTTTTTTTGCATTATCTGGCACCTGCAGCTGGGTATTGCACCTGAAGGTGGTGCTCTTGTTTATTTTATTATAATCATCTTTCAAACTTTGGTTTATTGAAAAAGTTATATCTAAACATTTTATTGATGCGCTATTCTTTTTAAAGAGTATATTATATCCTAAGAAACATAAATCATATTGATTTATATGCAATTGGTGAATATTTCACTGGCAAATTATTATGGCCTCACATTGATAGATCTGGGGAATATTGTTTACTAAGTCCCCATCTATCTGTCTGATAAAAACTTAACATGCAAACAAAACTTTTTTCCATGACTTCAACACTATTTAACCCTTGTCATGCTGAATAAAAACCTTTGCAAAATAAATGTTAATTAAAGTGCTAAAAGCACTGGATGTTACCAAATGTGAGTGAGTAGATTCCAGAAATGCGTAGTACTACAACTTTCTGGTTTAAAAATGAACTTCGAGTGGTATGAACTAAGATCAGACTGCACAGATGTGCATGCTGATCTTTTTCTATACCTCCTTTCAAAGCAGGAATATTCCGGGTTCAGTATGACAAGGGTTAAGTTACAATGCTCATACTTAATACATGTATAAAGATTCCTCTCATGAATCCGCATCTTTAAAGCTCAAGGTCACCTCACAAGGTCAAGTTATAGGTCATACTTCTAAAAATATTGAAAATTTAGGGGGCAGGGCATAAGATGGTTTTTTAATACACTTCTTTATGTAATAATGTTACTTTTAATATTAACTAAAACTAAAAGGAAGATGACATTTTTTAAATGTCACAATTTGTTTGCAACTCAATCTTAGTGATGTAGACATCAAAGTATGGTAAAACTCATCTTAATTTCTTTTATTTGAATATCATAGTACCTTTGCTTAAGCTTTTTCATTATTTCCAAGATCTTTATTTAAAGCTTACACTAAACAAGTTGAGTCAATTCAGATGAGGGATTAAGGGCCACCATGTCCCTTTTGTCATTTTCATATAGTATCTGAAATAAGGTTTTGTTGCTTCATCTTTGCATTATTATGATATGTTTATACCCTTAAGTATTGTAGATGTAAATTGTTATTAGATTATTGAGTTTTCTCACTATTCTCAGAGTTAACCCTTGAAATGCTGAACCCGAAATATTTCTTGTTTAGAAGCAGGTATTTACAAAGATCAGCCTACACATAATTCTGTACAATCTAATCTTAGTCTATACCACCCGATTTCCGTATTTTAAAACCAGAAAAATATAAGATTATTGGTTCAGTGCTTTTGGTACAATGAATTAATGCAATTTGGCCAAGGTTCTTTTTCAGCATGACAAGGGTTAATAGCTCAAGATTAATAGTGAAAATTTGTGTTCAAGAACAGTATTTGCAAAAGTTTAAGCATATAGACATTCCTTTGCTTAGTCATCGCAAATAAGCAATTTGTATCAGCATCCAAATGAATGTTATTCCAATCATGAAAAGATAAAACAAGTAATATGGATAAGATTGATAGATTTTTTCAGACAGCACAAAACTTAACATTTCCCAGTTTCTGTAACAATATTTAGGCACATCTCATTAAAACATATCATTTGATGTCAAGGTCAGTTGTCAAGGTCAAACTTCATAAATATTCCTGTTTTGGGTGACATAAATTCTCCATGAACACTCACTATTTTGATGACTCAGTGCAAAACAGTTGTAACTGCCTAAATGTTTATAGGCAGTTACAACTGTTTTGCACTGAGACATCGGTTTGGAATTGACATTGAACTTCATTGTATGAACCTTATCAATAGCAACTTTATAAAAAGGTTATTTGTAATTCAAATATCTTATTCATAAATCAGTTGTAAACCAAATACCTCAAGGTTACTTTACATATTGATGGCTCAGCACCAAACAGTTGTAACTGCCTATATGTTTATAGGCAGTTAAAACTGTTTTGCACTGAGCCATTGAATTATGATTCACATTCAATGTAGCTAGCAATAAATATGTACTGTCAAGCAGAAAGAAGACTTTTGAAAAGTATTAACCCTGATCAGAATGAGCTAACAATGCAAGGTCTCCAGAGTGGAAACTTTTCTGTTTTTTTCAAATTTTCTGAATTTAAAATAATAATTCTAGCTTCTGATGAGTAATTATTTGTAAGTTTTATTTTTTTTTTGAGGTGCAATTACCAAGTGTCAATCTACTGTTATTTCTCAAAAATCAAACTGAAAGCATTAAAGAATTAAGTATACATGTATGTGATTTTTTATTGAAGACAGGTTTACCTGTCTTTCAATATAGGGATCGTCGCCATCGGATTCTGATAACAAACCTACATGTGTCATTACGCTCAAAAAAGTTGACCCATTCATAAAAATAAACGCGGCAAAAATAATCAATAGTGTAGCAATATACCGTAAAATTTTGGTGCTGACCTAAATTCTGGCCGGGACCTCAGGGGAGTGAATACGTGATCTATGCAGAAGTTGCCTGCAGAAACGTGTTTTACATTCGTAAATGGTGCTGTTTTAGGGCGTTTTCGGCTGCAATCTTTTGCATTTGCTCCAAATTTTCAATTGCATCCTACAACTGTTTTTATACATAGCATTGGCAAGCTATTTTCAGTTCCCCATTTTAGACTCCCTATTTCTCGTTAAAATTGTGTGTTTGTGTGTCCTTAAGGTTGCTTTATTTATCCGTCTCCCGGGCCTGTCGTAGTGTAAATGGATAAAAACTAAAATAGCACAAGGCTATTTGAATAAACTCGTAAACCCTTGGAATTTCCTAGGTTTGAATTTTTACTTGGATTTACGGAGAAATTTCGATGGCTTATCAAATTACTTTATTATAAGGCTTGTTTTGTCTATCCATATTGTACAGCATTTGGAACATCACTCGGTCATTTCCGTAAACGGCAACAGATCGTGATCAGGCTCTCGGAAACGACAGTAGTGTCGTCTGAGACGACAACTTTTCTCAGCGGACGACAAAAAATCCTATCAAAGGATTCCACCGGACGACAAGTTTTTCTAAGGCACGCGTCCCGACTTATAACCTCTCGGTTGTGTTTGATTGTTTGCGTAAGTTAACTGTCGCGTGAAAAAATCGATAATAGCCATATCTGAAGTCCGATAGACGGGTGCGGTAGGCGTGGTGTTAATTGATGCAAACAGCCAATCGTAATCGGTTATTCGTAGACCTTGTAGGCGGAGCTTGACTATCAATGAATGGAATCTAGACTCTGCCCGGCAATGTGCTTTGGCGATTATGCATAAACGAAACATGTGAACCATTTATATATTGACTGAAGCAGTTGATTCACTAGTTATATAACGGTAATTGAATTCGAGCAGAGTCCCAATGCGACGAAGGTTATAGTAAGACAACATAATCGACCCGATTTATTCGTAACAAGTAAATGATTAGCCCGTGTCCTTCGAACTGTCCCGAACCTTTTTTACCTTTTGTAAAATCGGTAATTCGAGTAAAAACAATTATTAAATTAAAGAAATGTTCCGGAAATTTACGAAATAAATTATCACTAGCGGTGAATCTCTGGAACGCCGTGCATGTGCGTAATTCCGTCGAATAACGAAAATGGAAAGCTCCGGATCAGCCTACTGATCAGACATGTGTTGAAGTAAAAAAAAAATGAACACAAATCAAAAGATAGGTGGTTCGGAAAGTTTAATTATTTCAATCTTAAAAAAAAGAGAGATAACCAATGCAATTCAAACATACAATCTTTTTTTAATGAATATCAATTCTGAACTTTTTCCTCTCAATTGACAACATCTGCAAAGAGAATCATGGCATAGACTTACCGGTATATGTTTAGATTTTTTAAAGTCTAAATAAATATAATAACATTTTTTTACTTCTTTTTAACTTCTGGCAAAAAGAAGATATAACTGTTTCAAAGACTTGCTTCTGTACAAGTCAATGGTTTTAAACTGATGCGTGAAAAGTTTTGTCATCTACTGAGCCCATCTCCAAAAATGAATAAAAAAATGTAAAAAGCATTGGTGTAAAAGAAGAATTTTTTTTTACAAGCAATTCCTTCTTTTCAACCAATGTTTTCCTTTAGATAACCATCCTGGTGAATAAAACATTGGAATGTGTAGTAAAGGGTTAATAAATTGTAGTTTCAATATCATAGTTTTGCACGGTACAAAATCCATCCTCATAATGATGGAATCCAACTTTTTTGTGTGGAATCCAACTTTTTCTGAAGTTGGATTCCTGGAATCCTACTTTCAAAACCCTAGTGAGAGCCCAGTTTTGTCAAAATTGATAGTTCACCGGATAGTTCAATCCGAATCTTGATCTAGAAAAGCAGTCCCGTGGAAAAGGCCTGAAAGGTTGGTTGTCTTAACAGGTTTATATATTATTTTGTAGTAAAATAATTTTCTACTAAGTAAGACCATATGCAAGGAGAATAACCTGAAATGGAGATCGAAATATCTCAATGGAAAAATAGAAATAGAATGTTTCACTCCTGGAAGAAACTTAAACGGTATTCATAAAAAAAATAAGCTACAGCTATTGTACGGGAAAATACTTCTTCTTAGTATTGACTTTGACTAGTAAAAGTATAAGAATATTGGTATTACTTTCATTGCTTCTTCTATGTGGAGATAATTAGTCAAATCCTGGATCAGATAATAAATGTAAAAGAAATTTGAACAAATTTCCAATTCAGGGCAATATTCACCATGGCAATGAAATGTTCAGCTCTTCATCAAGGGCTGTTTCATGTGGATTAACATTTTATTTAAGATTTTTACACATCCGCTTAATAAGTTTGACTGGAAAAAAATCAGATTTGGATCATATTGGATTGCTGGGGATAATCTATACAATTTTATACAACAGGGTTGCAATAATTCATATGAGTTTTTAGAATACAGGAATTGCCACCATATTTCTGTTGGTTAAATGAATAATTTTCATTTAGGATATTGAAAACTTACACTTGGGGATGAATAGCGATTATGAAGGCAGTTACCCTCTTGTTAAGCTTGAATTGGCTAGAGGGATAGGTTTATCTGGAAGTGATGAGTCTTCAAAGTAAAGCATATTCATTTGTTAGGAAGGTGCAGTTTCCATATGTAACCATCAATGATTGTTTTAAATTTTTGATTCCCACTCAAGAGATCTTCTCAAAATGCCACAATTTTCATTCCAATTGTTAATATTCAGTCCTGTCTTCAATTCAGGCCTTTCAGGCCTTTGATTTCTGGGTATTTTTCTATCAGCACCGCTATTTTTTTTCTCTTTTATATATACCTTGGTTATTATGGTTTTACACAGGTTGATTATTTTACTGGGATTGATCTTATTCAAAATTAAAATCATACTGTACTCTATTTAAGAAGTAAGTTTGTCCTTTTTTCAAGCCATTCTTTTATCAAGAGGCCATGAGGGCCTGAGACCCTCTACCAACTATCAATTTTTCACCTAAAGCTAGTCTTGTGTTTAACAAACTTAATTGCTTGAGTTCATGAAACATTTGTTGACTTAATCACAAAAACAACATTACACTAATTGAAATTCTACAAGACCCCTTTTTAGCTCATCTGAGCACGAAGAGCTCAAGGTGAACTTTTGTAGTTACATGGATGTCCGTCGTCTGTCATCAACATTTGTCTTGTATGCACTCTAGAGGCCACAATTTTTGCCTGATCAATCTGAAATTTGGTAAAGGTGATTGTCTTGATTAAATCTCAGACAAGTTTGAAATTGGGTCAACTGGGGTCAAAAACTAAGTCAAGAGATCAAATCTTAGAAAAACCTTGTATGCACTCTTAAAGCCACATTTTTTGCCTGATTAAGCTGAAAATTGGTCAAAATGATTGTCTTGATGAAATCTAGGACGAGTTTGAAATTGGGTCAACTTGGTGTCAAAAACTAGGTCACAGGGTCAAAACTTGGAAAAACCTTCTATGCCCTCTAGAGGCCACATTTTTTGCCTGATCAACCTGAAATTTAGTCAGAATGATTGTCTTGATGAAATTTTAGACAAGTTTGAAATTGAGTCAACTGGGGTAAAAAACAAGGTCACGGGATCAAATCTTAGAAATATCTTATATGCACTCTAGAGGCCACTTTTTTTTACCTGATCAAGTTTGTTATTGGGTCAACTGGGGTCAAAAACTAGGTTACAGGGTCGAATCTTAGAAAAACCTTGTATGCACTCTAGTGGCCACAATTTTTCCCAAATCAACTTGAAATTTGGTCAGACAAGTTTGTTATTGGGTCAACTGGGGTCAAAAACTAGGTTACAGGGTCAAATCTTAGAAAAACCTTGTATGCACTCTAGTGGCCACAATTTTTCCCAAATCAACTTGAAATTTGGTCAGAATAATTGTCTTGATGAAATCTCAGACAAGTTCGCAATTTGGTCAACTGGGTTAAAAAAAACCAAGGTAACACTGTCAAATCTTAGGAAAACCATGTATGCGCTCTAGAGGCCACAATTTTTGCCTAATCAACCTTCGAATTTTGTCAGAATGATTGTCTTGATAAAATCTAGGATGAGTTTGAAATTGGGTCAACTTGGTGTCAAAAACTAGGTCACAGGGTCAAAACTTAGAAAAACTTCTATGCCCTCTAGAGGCCACAATTTTTGCCTGATTAACCTGAAATTTGGTCAGAATGATTGACCTGATGGAATTTTAGACAAGTTTGAAATTGGGTCAACTGGGGTCAAAAACTAGGTCACGGGATCAAATATTAGAAATATCTTATATGCACTCTAGAGGCCACTATTTTTACCTGATCAACCTGAAATTTGGTCAGAATGATTGTCTCGATCAATTCTCAGATAGGTTGGAAATTTGGTCAACTGGGTCAAAAACTAGGTCACAGGGTCAAATCTTTGGAAAACCTTGTATGCCCTCTATAGGCAACATTTTTTGCCTAATCAACCTGAAATCTGGTCAGAATGAGTGTCTTGGTGCAAACTCAGACAAGTTTGTTATTGGGTCAACTGGGGTCAAAAACTAGGTTACAGGGTCGAATCTTAGAAAAACCTTGTATGCACTCTAGTGGCCACAATTTTTCCCCAATCAACTTGAAATTTGGTCAGAATAATTGTCTTGATGAAATCTCAGACAAGTTTGCAATTTGGTCAACTGGGTTAAAAAAACAAGGTAACACTGTCAAATCTTAGGAAAACCTTGTATGAGCTCTAGAGGCCACAATTTTTGCCTAATCAACCTGGAATTTGGTCAGAATGATGGTCTTGATAAAATCTAGGACGAGTTTGAAATAAGGTCAACTTGGTGTCAAAAACTAGGTCACAGGGTCAAAACTTAGAAAAACCTTCTATGCCCTCTAGAGGCCACATTTTTTGCCTGATCAACCTGAAATTTAGTAAGAATGATTGTCTTGATGAAATTTTAGACAAGTTTGAAATTGAGTCAACTGGGGTCAAAAACTAGGTCACAGGATCAAATCTTATGAAATTCTTGTATGCACTCTTAAAGTCTCTCTTTATACCATATTAGCCTGGTATTTGGTCTAAATGATTGTCTTTATGAAATCTCAGATGAGTGCAATATTAGGTTAACTAGGGTCATAAACTAGGTCACAGGGTCAAATCTTAGAAAACCTTATATGCACTCTAGAGACCTTATTTTTTGCCTTATCAACCTGAAATTCAATCAGAATGATTGAATTGATGCAAGTTTGAATGAGTCTGAAATTGGATTAACTTGGGTCAAAAACTAGGTCACGGAGTCAAATCATAGAAAAACCTTGTAAGTCAACCTGAAAATTGTAAAAAAGGAATCTCTTGTTGTATAGAAGCAACAGCATGGTTTAGCTGAGTGACATAAATTCATCATTCTTTCTAAACCTACTTTTAAAAATATAAGACAGTTCATCCAGTGAGCAATTTAGGGCCACTATGGCCCTCTTGTTCATTGTTTTGCGACAGTTTGCCCCAATTTTCAAAAAAGAAGATATATACTACCTAACAATCATCCTGTGAAAGTTTAAGAGAATCTGTTAATAATTATGGACTTTATTGTGTAAAAAAGATTGCACTAAGTGAAATTAAGACCCTTTTTCCTGTGTTTTCCGCCAGATCATCCAAATTTTCCAATGTGACTATATAAACCTGTATCATCATCTTGTGAAAGTTTTAAGAGGACCAGGTATAATTTGTAAAGTTAATTGGATAAGCAAATTTCATTAAGTGAAACTCCATCAGGCCCCTTTTCCTGTGTTTTTCTGACAAATTGTCCCCATTATTGAAAGCTACAATCCTTTCTAGCCTACATTTACAAAAGTATGCTGTAAGTTTTGAAAAAAAATCTAAAACAAATTGAGAACTTTATCACATAAACAGGATTGCTCAAAGATCAATTTCCATGTCTTCTGGGGGATTGTCCCCCATTTTCGATAGTGACTACCTCTATAATCCTACTTTTGATTTTTTTAAGGTTTCCAAAGATCCGAAAATATTAGATAACTTTATCGCATAAACAAGATTCGCCAAGAAAAATTCCATAAGGCCCCTTTTTTTGTTTTCAGAAGGATCATGCCAATTTTTGAAAGCAATGATCCTTATGCTCCTACATTCACCATGTGCAAGTTTCATCCAATAAAATTTGTGTAAATGAGATTACATTAAACGAAATTCTTAAGTGAAATTCCATCGCCCCTTTTTCCATGTTTTTGAAAGGATTATCGTCATCTTTAACAGCAACAATCCTTTTGATGTTACATTCACCTTGAGAAAGTTTCAAGAGATTCTGAACATATTTGTGGACTTTACCCATGAGAAAGATTGCACAAAATGAAATTCTTATGTGAAAATTTCATAAGGCCCCTTATGTTGTGTTTCCTAATCAATCATCCCCATTTTCAATAGTGAGGGGCTGTCACACTACAGCGTATGAGTGTAACTTATGCCCTGCGTGTAAAATACTACTTATACACACATCTTTTCAGCGTTTAACTGCCACCCTCACCAAATTTTCATTTGAGACAAGTGACGAGCGTATGCCCACCATTAGTGTAATGTATGACGAGCGTATGCAATAGCGAACCCAAAACGTACCCCAGCGTCAATGTAACATATAGACGTACGGGTAGTGTATGCAAAGGAACGAATAACGTATGTAAGCATATGAATCGGTAGACATCAAGCCGATCTGATTCTTAGAAAAAAACAAGAGGTACATGTATATGACTGTCTATTGACTCCCATGGAAATCAAGTGGCACGCTAGGACTATGAGATTAAACTACATGACTTAAACGTATTAAAGAAATGATGTTCTCAATAAAGAAAACCCAAATTCTAGATAATGCTATTTAAATCAAATTCAAATATGACCCCCTTTTTGGTGAAATTTGCTGGACCTGATAAATAGCAAAATTGATGGTAAAATCAGTCTGTGCAAGTTTGAAGACGGCCCGATAAAAACTTTAGTATATTTAGTGATGTTTTAGTCTGATTTTCACAAGGCGTTATTTCACAAGATACGTGAGGAACATGCTCTTCTTCGAAGGAAACACTGTCTTTTTTCACAGCAGACATAAAACATTCTACATATGGTCGAAGAATTCAATGTAAATTGGGGACTACATGAGAATATTTGGTTTGAGATTTGATATTTCCCATGAGACTCGAAGGACCTGACCCTATTCCAAAAGCAACTTTCATTATGATAGATAGTTCAATTTTTCTGTGTGTGTCTGAAGAGAACCCATTGAAAAACTGTAAACACTGCAACATTACCTCTCAATCTCATTCTACTTGAAGCCCAGTCTTTTTTCGATCGCAAGATCAAATGAATGATCTTCACGATGACACACTCATTCTCTAAATGTTGGTAGTTAATTCAAGAAACACTGTTAACTTTATGCGCAACAAGATAAATATACGGAAGGAAGGGCAGACACACAGGTAAAGGGACAGATGGACAAAAAAACATGCCGTTGCCACAGCTCTTTTGACCGTCGGTCAGTAGAGGCAAATTTTTCTACTCAGAAGAGGAAATCTAAAGCATTTGCTCTGTCCATAGACCTGATAGGGTGTTTAAAAAAAAAAACGAGACGTAACCGTTAGCAAAAGAACTCACTGAATGTGCTCACATGTCTCGTCTTCTCTTCCCCAGATGATATGGTCGCATGACAATTCTCCTGCATCTTAAGTTAAACCTGTTCCAAATCCTCTCCCCAGAAAAGAAAGCCAAAAATAAAGGAGAATGTAGCCTTAAAACGAAGGGGAAGGACCTGTATTACAGCTAAAATGACTTTTTTCAGCCAGAATATGACAAGCATACTCAACTTATGAGTAATAGCGTGTTGACCGTATGCATACCGTATGATTTGCGTATATTCTATACGCTGTCATTACTCTGAACATTTTTTAACATGTTAAAAATTATTTTTGGGATTCTGCATATGAGAATGTTTAACAACATATACCAGGGTATTTGTAGCGTACACGACTTATGACCAACAAATGCCTAGCATACATCAGCTTATGCGAGTGTATGATTATGTGTTTGCATATGTTAGTGCTTTACGCTGTGGTGTGACAGCCCCATTATGCACCTACATTCATCTTGTTAAAGTTTCATGAGAATCAAAAAATATTTGTGGGTTTTAAAACATAAACTTTCCTAAGCAAGAATCAATAAGGCTTCTTTTCCCCATGTTATTCAATTGACCATACTCGTTTTACAAAGCTATGATCTTTACGACTGTACAATAATACTGTTTCATTTTCAAAGAATCTAATTATATACTACCAGTACTCAAAATTTGATAAGAATTAACATTTTTGACTGAATTTATTTCCTATCTGATGATCAGACGTCAAAATATTTCATGTTAATGTGAAAAAATGTCTTTTTGACAATTTTTTTTATTGCAGAATCAGAATGAGTTAGCAAACCATTGAAGTGTAACACCATTTGGAAATTCGGAAGGGACAATAATTCGTAAAACAATTAATGGTAGACAAATTTTTTTTTCTCCAAAACAACCGCCATTCCCCTAATTTCTCTGAAGTTTTGTTCATATTCGCCATTCTAGTAGATATCTTCTCTTGATAGCTTTTTTGGATGATTAACATGTCATCAAAACCTTTTCTTGGATATCAATTGACTGCTTCCTTTGTGTATGCTGTAGCTCTGTCACTAGCTCACAGACCCAGGTCAGCATGACACAGCCAAAGGCTGCCTACCCATGTACAACAAAAAACCATCTGTATAAAAGTCCCTATACTTTGACAAAACAGGCCTTTCTCTCGAAAACCAAAAGATAATACCCCACCCATACCTTAACTGAACTTGTGTCACATGTTGGAAGCTAAAGATTGATCTGGATGAAATCATTTTTTCCTCAGATCACATTACCCATTAAAGACTTTTTGTGGTGTTTGCACAAAAGCTTTGGTTGTCAATCAACAGAAATCTGATCTTGCCTATTTTGGTCCACTTGACGTAGGTGTGCACTTTTTTGGGCATGCACTATTCTTTCTGTAAATGGATTTCATGGTCATGTGTCCTTCACAAAATGCTAAGTAGACCGTTTCTGGCCATCTTCATGACTCAAGGGGTATCGAATCAATAGCTTCTAGTAAAGTAAAATGTTTGTAACGTTTGGTTCAATAAGATGACAAACAGTAGGATTCTGCTAAAATGGCAAAAACACTTTTAAAATTATGCAAAAGTTGAGAAGCTCTTTTTATTTGATCAAAAAAAGTTCCCTTGTCCATGAAATGCCTGAATATTGCCCCTACCGAGTCTCCAACACTGTTAACCTTCAATAGTTTCCTATCTCAATCATTTTTAGCATAAATTTGTTTTCAACCTTCCAGAATCAAAAGAAATTGTGTGGTTTTCCAATCTCATACAAGAAAAAGACTAAGACGTAAAATGTGATGCCAATGTTTGTGAACTTCCTAATTGTGAATCCACAAGGCCTCTTTTCAACAGATCCAACAGATCTTCCCATTTTCAAAAGCAATGATTCTAATGACCCTACAATAATCTTGAGAAAGTTTCAAGAGAATATGATCATATCTGTGGACTTAATTGTGTAATCAAGAAACTCGTTACGTAAGTGAAATTCCACAAGGCCCCTTTTCCGGTATGACCATCACTTAGTTGAAACTACACTGTCACAAAGTGGACTAATATCCCCCTACAAGTGCTTGTCAAAAATGATCGGCCATTTTCCATCAAAGGGCCATTTGCCAAATGTCAAAGGATCGTATCCAAAATATAACACATATCTCTGCCTGATTCTGATCACACCTGTCAAGTTTGAATGAAATCTGTCCATTAGTTGCTGAGAAAACTTCTAGACAAAAAAAAACCTACAGAAGTACAGACCAACCACCAGACCGACTGACAAGCTGACTCCTATATACCTACCAAACATAGTTTTGGGGGGTATAATAAAAAATGGACATTACATAAGGTTATTTTCAAAAAGACAATCATATTTATTTACATTTGGATGGAAGGCCAGACATGAAATACATTACCAATACATGTCCACCTTTGGGTATTTGAAATATGGGTCAGATTTTTATGGATCTATAAAAGTAGCTTACCAGGCTACCAAAATGCCTGTTTTTGGGACATTTTAAACAGCCTACTTGAAGTTTTATCAACAATAATGAAGTAGAAAGGAGGCAGCTTGTGCACACTTATCCTAGTAAATAGCAGAAGAAGAGTTAAGATTTTTAAAATATTGAGGATATTTGTTTGTTTCAGTGTAAGATCAATTTATATTTCATTGAGTGAACAACAAAACCTTTACTTTCATAAGTTGGGGAGATCAAATTATATTCATTTGAGTGAACAAGAAAAGCTTTATTTTCACATGAGGTAGAGCCACAAGTGAAAATATAGCTATTGTTGTTCAAAATATGAAATATCAATCAATCTTACTTGAAAAACAATTATTCTACTTCTTTAATTCATAAATGAGATAAAAAGTGAATATTTTGGGAAAAATTTTCCTAAAGCGTTTCATTTTGCACATGATTGCTATACAACATTCATGATGATGTCACTTTTTGGGCTACGCTTAGATGACATCAGAGAGGGTAGAATGAACAAAAGCGGGGTATGAGTTTTTGATAATTTCACTGGTAAGGTGGTGAGTTTATTAAAATGATAATCTACCGTTATTCCAAGATAAACTACCGAAAAGCATTAAAGAATCAGCAATTCTGTAAATAATTGAAAGAGGATTTGTGTTACCAAGAAATAGATGGACAGACTGATAGACAGAGAAGATGATACCAATATACAACCACTGGCAGCCATGTATAAAAACTAATTGAGCTTAACAAAACTTTCAATAATATTGCAGTTATATTAAAGCGGCTGATTCCCCTACTCATGGTTTTCTATTAAGGAAAACCACTTAAACAACAACCTATCCCAGACAACATTTTATCCTAGCCCCCCTCCCCCCCCACACACTTTCTGTTTTGTGTTTAGAGTAAAAGTGTAATTAAGTAAATAGTCATCCAGTTTGACCTACATTTGAAAAATGTCAATGTTACATGAGTCATGATAAATGGAATGAGCAGCTGGTCACTGGTATGAAATGTGTTTGCATTGATGAGAGAAACGAAGGAAATAAGGGTAGGTGCACCAGCCACTACTATATAACTGCAATTATATTGAAAGTGTAGTTAAAACCCCATACAAAGAAACAAATACTTCATGTTTAATGTCTTTTAATAATACAATATCAAAGTGCAGACAGAAGAGTCAGTGCAAAACTATTTGATGACTCAGAAATGGAAATGGTGATAACTCCATTATAGGGATGAGTGTCGTTTTCACTGCGTTTATTCGGGTATAAAGTGCAATTGCCTTAGGACATACGGGCGTATGTTTAAGCCATATGCTAAGGCAATTGCACTTTATACCCCAATCAACGCAGTGAAAAAAACACTCATCCCTTATAATTGAGTTCCTCTAGATTGAAGAAACTATTAAAATAATCGACCAAACATTAAAGTTTCAAGTCTACTTTTTGCTTGTTAAGATTACACAATCTATTTTTAGATCATGTATTTTTCATCTCGCTATCGAAGTGAAATGTCATAAAGTAAAACAAATATGATACACAAATAAACAACAACTTTAAATTTCGTAGAGGTACTTATGATAAAAAACTTGTTTCTACCATGTTAGTCTGTATTTTTAAATGAAAACGGCAATGTCGGTCTTGGTTGAGGGGGTTGCTTGATGATCTTCGTCGATTCTCTGTTTTCTAAGTTTACGTCTGCTCAGAATCAAAACTGTATGCTTGTAATCGCAAATTCTTTCAAAAATATCTTAGCTTACAATAGATTAAATGGCAATGTTGCGTTGATGATCGGGAACTATGTTAATTTGAGTTCCTACAACATGGGACTTGCAGATCGAAGGTCGGGGGTTTCCGAAAAGACCTATTGCATTTTATACGGAAATAAAATGCAATGGATTTCCCCATGTGATGCGATTTTAACCAATCAGAATTCTTTATTTTATTGGATTGCAATAATTTATATTTATAGGCAGATACAACTGTTTTGCACTGAGCGGTTATATTGTAAGCGCCAATTAATTTTCAGGTACTTACAATAGATTTGCTTTGGCCCTTTTAGATTGCAATTTTTAAGAGGCGTTTAAGGATGTGATATTTCCAGTGATAATAATGATGCCCCTTTTCCAACTGTATTGTTTTTTCTTTACTGTCCAGCTGTTAGCAAGCACAAATAGGCCGTCTTCTTGTTGAAAAGTACTTTCCTTAGTTCCCAAAATGAGGGACCAGTTTAAGCTAGGATTTTTGACCCTCAACTTGGAATGTTTTTCAAGTATAGTCTAAATAACCATCAGGCTTATCTTGCCAAGTTTTAAAATGTTCCAGTAAAAACTTCCAGGCTGTTTGGTATGGTTGAGCTGCCATTTTATAATCTTTGTAGGTTGTGAGGTTATTCTGTCTGTAATAAGATAAAGGAGCAAGAAATACAATTACAAATAACAAAATTTCAACCTTATCCATTAACAAATAGGCAATGGACAATATATATATATATATATAGAATATTATCTTTATGAAAGCAGTTATTAGGGTAAAAATAATCATGAATGCCTCCTGCCATAGCTAATTATGAGGATGTGACCTTAAGGTAGTGGAACTGTAATAGTTCTGCAACATTTTTGCCCTCATGATCTTTCACAATGTTGACCAAGGTTTCCTAATGAAAATCATTTGGAAACCTTCATTAACACTGTTAAAGTTCATTTCTTCCTAAACGGTGCGGAACTATTACGGGTCCACTACCTTAATCAACATTGACCATGAGACAACCTTGACCTTGGTTTCAACAGAAAGGTACAGAAGGAAACATTGTGAAACATTAAAATGATAAGATAGTACAGACATCACTGTATATGCCCCACATCTTTCAAATTTGTAAGCAATTTAAAAGTATGAAAATTTAAAATTAGCTTAAGAAAAAACTCATTCTTGTGGATAGTTACAGTTTAAAGTATTTATGAAGTTTAAAATACTATACAAGAGTTAAGTCTTTAATCAGAAAATAGGTTCATGTTTTATCACAGACTCCTGTACAAGAACCAAACAGATGAAATGATCTAGTCTTTTTTGGCCATTTGTATTAAAATAAACGGAATTCATATTCACCATATAATAGAAATGTTTATAATATGACCGACGTTGAGGGAGTGAAATAAACCCGTTGAATATTTTTGATATTACATTGGTGTTAATACACTAGTGGAATAACTATGCAAATGAGCTCAGAGCAAATAGCAACAGTATTTTGTAACCACGAAAATTATGTCATAATGTATATATTGTGACGTCAGTTTTAAATGGCATTATAAATTTCGCAGAAAATTGACATGTCGAATTTCAAGAATTTTGACGATTTTTCGCGAAAATTCGGGTCATATTATAAATAGAATATAAAATTTGTGCTCATAAAATACTGTTTTTATTAAACTAGTCATCTAACACAGATAAAAACTCAGCACAGCCTTGTTTTTATCTGTTACAGATGACTCGTTTAATAAATTCGGTATTCAATTACCACTCTTCAATATCCTCTATACATAAAGGAGTTATGAAGTACAGCAGTATTACCTTAGTGTGTCTGGAAGTCTGTTTTGTGGAATGGAGGCCATCACAGATTTAAATGTGTCAAACAACTCTTTACTACAGAGACAACTTCTGGAAAATACATGTAATAATACATTATCAACCCTTTCCCTCACAACTCTCACCTAAGGAACATTCTGGTAAAGTTTCATTGAAATCCACCCAGTGGTTCAGGAGATGTCCATCAAAGATTTCATGCTACATGTAAAATAAGCCCCGCCCTGACACGCTCATATTTATGGGCAAATCAAAATTTTTCAAACAATTTTTGAAAAAGGGTCATACAAGGTAGATTCTCAGAAAGTTTCATTGAAATTGGCCCAGTGATTGAGATGGAGATGCCATGCCATTCAAAGATTAAGTGCTCAAAATAAGCCCCACCCTGCCATACCCATATTTTTGAGTCAAATTTTTTGGTGAAATTTCGGGAATAATTTTAAACAAGAGCACTGCCTACGGGTGCCTACGCTCGGCTGTCGAGTGCTGGATGGTGGAAAAAAATATAAGTCGAAAAAGGGGCATAATTTGCACAAAATGCATCTAGAGTTATCCCCCTTGATAGTATAGGTTGCTCTTTTGATGGTGAACATGTGTGCCAAGTTTCAAGTGAATGCTTTCAGTAGAACCAGAGATATAACAAAATGTCAAAGTTTTCGCACAACGACAACGACTACGACACGGAGGCTATAGCAATACCTCGGGTTTTCTCCGAAAACAGCCGAGCTTAAAAGGGTTACTCAAGGAACATTCTGGTAAAGTTTCATTGAAATTGACCCAGTGGTTCTGGAGAAGAAAAAGATTTTAAGATTGATGAAGATGGACTACCAACATAAACCACGGATGACACACGACAGACTTAGGGTGATCCTAAAAGCTCCCCTTGAGCACATTGTGCTCAGGTGGGCCAAAAAGAAAAAAAAAATGATTAAGGGTCAAGAAACCTTTTTTTCATCATGGTCCTACCTCATACCAGATCTTTCAATGCTCATAGGGAAAGCATAATTAAAAATTAAGAAATTGCTTGTTACAAGCAATTTCTTCATCGTCCACACAGTTTTCTTCCCCAAATGACAAAAAATTTAAAATTCCATCAACTAGAAAACTAGTAAAACTGTCATCTGCAACTTCTTTGAATTTGGACTAATCTAAAAATTTCTTGTCTGTTGGTAATGTTGAATATTCAAATCAATTTCCATTTTTTTTCTATTTTGAAGACATGATAGGTTAAACTGCACAATCAAGGCTTGTGTTATTTAGCATCAAGGAAATTATATACTTTTCAAACTGAAGGTTCAGTGCATAACTTTGTCAATTTGTTTGAAACAAAATTTAAATTCAGCAGGAAAAGGGTTAAACAAATTTTCAGTACCAAACTGAGCATATGCTACTTTGGTGACAACAAATAAACATAAATACATAAACACACACTTGTAAGTTGTTTTGGGGGATAGTGCAAGGATACATGACAAAACTGCTGAGATCCACTATGGTTCTTTAACATGATCTAGTATATATATAATATGTACTTAGTATTTTGTATGGAAAAGAATATCTAACGAGGTTTGGGGAATTGGGGGAATTGATTATTGTCGAGGCTCTGCCGAACCAATTTTCAATTCCCACAACTGAGTTAGATGTTTTTTCATACAATACACTAGGTACGTATTTTATTTATCTTATAACCTCTATTTGCCCAGTTTTCATCAATGCTTCTAACAGAAATACAAGTTTCTTAAAATAAATGCATAATGTCATTGTTCTAAAAATATCCATGTGATATCACAAAAATATGATATGGGATGTTATCACACGGATAAAACACAGTCACACAGGTTTAATGTCTCATCCTTAAGATAATTAGTTTGTTAGTGGGCCAGCCTTTTAATCAAAACCACAATATCAAAACTCATTTGTTTTGAAGTCAGATGCTCTATGGACTGATCAAATCTGTCTGACACATAAGAGTTTGAATAGTTTCAACCTACCGGTAATACAGATATTCCAATTACCTTGCATGTAGTGTGTTTATGTTTTTGGCAGTCACTCCCTGTTTCTTCCCATTAACTGTCACATCAGTAACTCCCCCTGGTGTTGGACCTGTGTGGTACCACCCAATGGCTGAAAAGGCATCAATAAAACAAGATGTGTTTGTGAAGCACGAATGCCCCCTGAACAGCATTTTTTTCAAAGTTTGACCTTGACAGATGACCTTTACCTTGTCACATGACCTTGACTTTGGTACCAGCAGATGCGGATCATTGAGATCTATCATCATGCCAAATATGAGCCTTGTATGTCAAATACTTTTGGAGAAAAGACAAAGGTTAAGTTTTCGGACAGACAGACAGACGGACAGACAGAAAGATGGACGGACAGACAGACATGAGTAAAACAATATGCCCCCGATCTCTTGATACGGGGGCATAATTAATATACAGTAAAAATTCTAATAGAACCTCATGCTCCAATATAACCCAACCCCCCCTCTTCAGATGTCAAAATCTACCATATTTTCACTGAATTTCAGAAAACCTGAAGCCCCTATATAAACCCCCACCCCACAAAGTCAATGTAATGATGAGTGTTAATAGAACTTTTCCAGACCAAAATAAATGCTAAGCTTTTGTGATGTTCACTACCATCACAACCTTGCCTAACCTCCAGCTTCTATCTCACATAGTTGTACAATTTTCAACCCATTGGTGAGAGACAAATAGTCAGAAAGAATAAGTGCCGTCCGGGATTGAACCAGGGACCTCTAGATTGATAGTCCGATGCACTACCAACTGCCCTTTGACAGCAGCTGCCATATTTACTAGTTATTACAATTGTAACCTCAAAAAAAAGTCCCATCCCATTCTTAAAGAAATGTGATGAATCTAATAAAACCCCAGGGTTGTATTAGAGCTTTTACTGTAAGCAAAATTTTTTGAGCTTGACAGTTATCATGCAAAAATCAGTTCCCTAATCATTCGGAAACCTAGGTAAACACTTTTAAAGTTATGACTTCAGAAGCATTATGAAACTACATGTATTACAGCTCCAGCACCTTAGCAAATCATTCCTCTGTAATTTTATTTTTTTGTCCCCATTTTGTTCATGATCATTTAATAACTCTGAACTTTACCTTTTCTGTCCACTGATGTTGACTTTGTCTATGTTCTATATGACGAAAAGTAAATCTAACAAATATTTTCTATAAAATTTAACATACCAGAAGCTGCTGGTACCAGTTTTACATGACTTCCAGCTAGACTCTGAACTCTATCTTTACTGTCCACATTTGTCAGGGTACTTTGTTAACACTTAACACAGTGGAACTTAAAACTTATCAAGGGTTTTAAGGGACACAGGTTTCACAAGTCTGAGACTCTCAAATAAGTAACCAGGACCCCCAAAACTATGATGTGAGTCTAATAGACCCTTTTTGGATCAGATACAGAAAAGATTTGAAGACTGTTTAAAACAGTCTTCAATTCTTTCCTGCAGTTGAGCCCCAAATAGACAATATATATCCTATACTTTCTTTTCCTTTAACCAGAGAATAGCTCTTAATTCATATAGAAACAAGTTTAGATCTTAAAAGAACATATTTTAAGCAGGGACTCCCAAACTTTAAGAAAAAATCCCAAATCCCAATTATCGAATCCTTTTGGACCCCATTTTTTGAAGTCAGACTAAAACCCTACAAATCATAAATCATCACTAATCACATTCACATCACTATCAGCATGACTATTATCTTCAATTTTTATGTCCTCAAATGTCAGCGTACTTGACTTATATCTTAAACTTGTTGGCAGTACACCTATCAATTATAAACAAGAGGGCCATAGTGGCCCTTAATCGCTCACCTGAAATAACAATCTGAAAATGTTTTTCTAAGATTTGACCCCCTGACCTAGTTTTTGACCCCACTTGACCCAATTTTGAACTTGTCCGAGATTTCATCAAGATAATAATTCTGACCAATTTTCAGGTTGATTGGGCTAAAAATATGGCCTCTTGAATATCCACAAGGTTTTTCCAAGATTTGACCCCGTGACCTAGTTTTTGACCCCACTTGACCCAATTTCGAACTTGTCCGAGATTTCATCAAGATAATAATTCTGACCAATTTTCAGGTTGATTGGGCTAAAAATGTGGCCTCTAGAGTGTCCACAAGGTTTTTCCAAGATTTGACCCCGTGACCTAGTTTTTGACCCCACTTGACCCAATTTCGAACTTGTCTGAGATTTCATCAAGATAATCATTCTGATCAATTTTCAGGTTGATTGGGCTAAAAATATGGCCTCTAGAGTGTCCACAAGGTTTTTCTAAGATTTGACCCCGTGACCTAGTTTTTGACCCCACTTGACCCAATTTCAAACTAGTCTGAGATTTCATCAAGATAATCATTCTAACCAATTTTCAGGTTGATTGGGCTAAAAATGTGGCCTCTAGAGTGTCCACAAGGTTTTTCTAAGATTTGACCCCGTGACCTAGTTTTTGACCCCACTTGACCCAATTTCAGACTTGTCCAAGATTTCATCAAGATAATTATTCTGACCAATTTTCAGGTTGATTGTGCTAAAAATATTGCCTCTAGAGTGTCCACAAGGTTTTTCTAAGATTTGACCCCGTGACCTAGTTTTTGACCCTACTTAACCATATTTCGAACTTGTCCGAGATTTCATCAAGATAATCATTCTGACCAATTTTCAGGTTGATTGGGCTAAAAATATGGCCTCTTGAATGTCCACAAGGTTTTTCTAAGATTTGACCCCGTGACCTAGTTTTTGACCCCACTTGACCCAATTTCAAACCAGTCCAAGATTTCATCAAGATAATCATTTTGACCAATTTTCAGGTTAATTGGGCTAAAAATATGGCCTCTAGAGTGTTCACAAGGTTTTTCCAAGATTTGACCCCGTGACCTAGTTTTTGACCCCACTTGACCCAATTTCGAACTTGTCCGAGATTTCATCAAGATTATCATTTTGACCAATTTTCAGGTTGATTGGGCTAAAAATATGGCCTCTAGAGTGTCCACAAGGTTTTTCTAAGATTTGACCCTGTGACCTAGTTTTTGACCCCACTTGACCCAATTTCGAACTTGTCCAAGATTTCATCAAGATAATTATTCTGACCAATTTTCAGGTTGATTGGGCTAAAAATGTGGCCTCTAGAGTGTCCACAAGGTTTTTCTAAGATTTGACCCCATGACCTAGTTTTTGACCCCACTTGACCCAATTTCCAACTTGTCTGAGATTTTATCAAGATAATCATTCTGACCAATTTTCAGGTTGATTGGGCTAAAAATATGGCCTCTAGAGTGTCCACAAGGTAAATGTTGACGACGCATGACGGACGACGGACATCAAGTAACCCCAAAAGCTCACCTTGAGCACTTCGTGCTCAGGTGAGCTAAAAATGAATATTACACACCAGAGGCTGCTGGTACCAGTTTAACATCATCACCAGCTGCACTCTGAACTTCACCTTTACCATCCTCAAATGTCAGGGTACTTTGCAGACATTTTACACTGTTGACCTTATAATGAGGTGGTAATAATTCATTCACACATTTACTTCTGTCAATAATGGCCCTGTTAATTGCTTCAGAACTGTAAGGGCACCTGAAAATTATAAAATGAGTTCAACTTAAGGTCAATCTGAAACATACTTGATATTAGGTACCGTATTTCCCCTTATAAGAGCACCCTCCCTAATTGTAGTGGTAAAATGCTAATAAGCATTAAAGCAAGTCGGGCCTACTGGACTGCTAAACAAGAGCACGGCCATAGGTGCCTACGCTCTGCTGTTGAGTGTTGTATGGAGGGTAAAAATCTAAGTAGAAAAAGGGGCATAATTTGTTCAAAATGCATCTAGAGTTATCCCCATTGATAGTATAGGTTGCTCTTTTGATTTTGTTTACAAAGTTTCAAGTAAATGCTTTCAGTAGAACCAGAGATATCACAAAATGTCAAAGTTTTTGCACGACGACAACCACAACGACGACACAAAGGCTTTAGCTATACCTCAGATTTTCTCCAAAAACAGCCAGAGTAAAAATGGACATACATAAGGAAATACTGTATTTACTCTAATAATAGCGCCCTTCCTAATAGTAGCACCCCTACATTTTTTACTTAGAAAACCCACTTCAAATGCCTAAATTTTACAGACCTGTTGAGACTTCTTCTCTAATTTGATGAGAATTTCCTCTAAACAATCATTTATATGATTGTTTAGAGGAAATTAACCTCACATTAAAAGGAAAAGGACCTAAAAGACATTAAAATATAATTTTTAAGATATTTTTAAATCAGAACAAGGTGCCAAATTGTCACAAGATACGCCCATCACACTGCTTAGTATTAACTGGGGGTTTGAATAGAACTGAGTTTTTTTTGAATGAATATTTTTGGTCATGTTTTGTGACCTACTTTACTTTGAGAGATATACTCCGGACAAACTTCAAGTCTGAAAAACAACAAAGGGAAATAACTCACAAAGTAAGCTGGGAAGAGTTATCTTTCTTGTACAATGCTCTCCGTATTCATAAGAAGAATATAACTGCCAAGTTTAAAGTCAATCGGACTTAAGGTAACAGTTATACTCCGGACAAAGAAGTAGACGCCGTCCAAACGCCCGGATGCCGAACATCACAGGTGATCTCAGAAAATAGGCCAGGTAGAATTATGGTAGCACTGCACTCCCCTTTGATGACATCTACACACCTATGAAGTTTCATGATCCTAGCTATTATACTTTTAGAGATATACTCCGAACAAGATTCTAGTATGAAAAACAACAAAGGACAATAACTCAAAAAATAGGCCAGGTAGAGTTATGGTTCTTGTGCACTGCACTCCCCCTTGGTGAGATCTATACACCCATGAAGTTTCATGATCCTAGCTATTATATTTTAGAGATATACTCCGGACAAGATTCTAGTATGAAAAACAACAATGGGCAATAACTACAAAAATAGGCCGATAGAATTATGGTTCTTGTACACTGCACTCCCCCTTGATGACATCTATACACCCATGAAGTTTCATGATCCTAGCTATTATACTTTTAGAGATATACTCCAGACATGATTCAAGTCTGAAAAACAACAAAGGGCAATAACTCAAAAAATAGGCCAGGTAGAGTTATGGTTCTTGTGCACTGCTCTCCCCCTTGGTGAGATCTATACACACATGCAGTTTCATGATCCTAGCTATTATACTTTAAGAGATATACTCTGGACGAGATTCTAGTATGAAAAACAACAAAGGGCAATAACTCAACAAGAGTGCCATCGTCACAAAATACGCCGCCACTTTGCTGCTGTTTCACAGAAATAATTGTTTTTAAGGGGGCATAACTGTGGCAATAAGCCCCAGAGACTAAGTTTTTAAGGGGCATAACTCAGACAAAAATCAACGAACCATAAAATCCTTACTTCATGCACATCTACCAATTGAGGTGATAACATTTACCAAGTTTCAAGAAGATCCAGCCAGAAACTTAGGAGGAGTTGCGTTGACAAGAAAAGTGGACCCAGAGACTAAGTTATCAAGGGGCATAACTCAGGCAAAAATCAACAAACCATAAAATCCTTCCTTCATGCACATCTACCAATTGAGGTGATAACATTGACCAAGTTTCAAGAAGATCCAGCCAAAAGTTTAGGAGGAGTTGTGTTGACAAGGAAAGTGGACGGACGTACGGATGGATGGACGTACGGATGGATGGACGGATGGACAGACGGACAGACGGAGAAGATGACGCCAATATACGTCAACCTCCGGCGGCGTATAAAAAATAGGCCAGGTAGAGTTATGCACTGCACTCCCCCTTGGTGAGATCTATATACCCATGAAGTTTCATGATCCTAGCTATTATACTGTTAGGAGATATACTCCGGACAAGATTCAAGTCTGAAAAACAACAAAGGGCAATAACTAAAAAAATAGGCCAGGTAGAGTTATGGTTCTTGTGCACTGCACTCCGTAATGATGAGAAGAATACAATTGCCAAGTTTGAAGGCCATCGGACTTCAAGTGACAGAGTTATGCTCCGGACAAAGAAGTGGACGCTGCCGGACACCCGGATGCCGGACGCCACGGGTGATCCCATAATATGTCCCGTCTTCGACGGGCGTATAAAAAGCATACTAAATAAAAGCTCCCTGACCATGTTATGCATTACTCCTGGGAGCGGTTATTAGGAGAAACATGGTACATGTATCTGGCAAAACTAGTTCAGCCTTTTGGTGATTTATGATGTGACTCTTACAATTATTCATAGTTGATAATCCTATGATTTATGATCTGTACAGATAACTTATAATTGTTCAAATTCATTTCATCACAAGATGCCTAAAATTGAAGTATGTTTGCTAAAAGACTGTTGGTGCCATTACAGTGTTCAGGTATTTATAACCATTTACTACTTTACATTAAATTCTAGCACTTACTAACCATTCACACAACTGTCTTGACTTTGACATATTTTACTCTCAAAAAGTAGGACATGATTTAAGGTAATTAGAAATATTTTTTATACATTTCTTGGACAGAAGTTTTAAATGAAAAAGAGCAGACAGGTAGATGGACAGACATAGAAACACCAGAATATCCCCCTACTATTCGTTTGTTATGGTGGAATAATATATTACCTTCCTATGATGATTGAATCAAAGTAAACAGGATGATCAATAAGATGTGATAACAGGGCTCCTTGACAACCCACTACATTCCATCTGGCTAGTTTATCACTACAGGACATGGATAGAGTTCTCTCCCCTCTCCCTGGTTTAGTTCTGTAAAAGAAATTACACTGAATTATCTCGCTTAACATTCCACTACATTCCACCTTGTCAATTAATTATTACTTGGATAAAGTTCCCTCCCGTCTTCCTGATTTAGTTCTGTAAAAGAAATCAAATATAACTAGACCATTGCAAAGCGGACTAAAACTCCCTACAAGTGCTTTTCAATAATGAAACACCATTTTTCATCAAGGGTCATAACCCTGGCAAAAGTCATTGGATCATAACCAAATTTTCACTTGCACATCTCTGCTTGATACTCTCCCCTTGACAACCTATGATATTACATCTGGCTAATTTACATGTAAAGAATGTAACAGTTCTTTCTACAGTTTTGTAGAGAAATAGCACATTTATGTCCTCTGACGCCTAATCAAATCCAATCTAACCGGTTCTATACTAAAAGACATGAAAAGGGTTGTCTACCCTCTTCCTGTTAAACTATTCAAGCCTCAGCTATAATGTTTAAGTCTCCCACCAACAATTTGCATTTTGTTTTAAATCTTTCACCACATATCTTGCTGAAAAAATACAAATCAATATCAAAGGCATTGTTCCATATCAGATGTCAAGGGGCCAGATATCCATCAATAAGCATCAGTTCTACAGATTTATGTCTTCACCCTTTTTATACAAAATTCTTTTATGAAGTGATAAGTTTAAATCTAACCTAAATAACCTACTGTATGATAACCCTCCATTTGACCAAGAAGATTTTGTGACCCATCCTCTGCACATTTATAATCAGTTCTTTATTCTATAATATATGTTACAAATTTCAATATCTGCATCCAGTTTTATGGAAACTAATCATTGGTTGTTATCTCAGCCCATAATATACATATTTTTTTATCCAATCACAATAATTTTTGGTAGACTGATAATGGGTCACTCAAGTATCATTCCAGTGAAATTTTGTTGATACCCTTCATTTACATTATGCGAAATGATTTTTCAAAGTTTCTGCTATATAACATGAAGAAAAATGACCTCCACCCATAAAATACATATTTTTCATCTGATCTTAATAATTTTTGGTAGACTGATGAAGGGTCACCATGCAAAATTTAATTGGTTTCCATTAAATAGAATCTGAGAAAACTCACTTTTTACCATACTGGTATTTGGAAATTAGCCACGCCCATTAAATACATGTTTTTCATTGGATCAAAATTTTTTGAACAACTTTGAAAGAGGGTCACCAAAAGATCATTCCAGTGAAGTTTGGTTGAAATTCATCCAGTAGTTTCTAAGGAGAAGATTTTTAAAGAAAATATTTATAACCGGATGGACGGACGGACACATGAAGGACACAGCACCATGACAATAGCCCTAGTGGCCTTTGGCCAGTAGAGCTAAAAAATAGACCTGAATTGCTGAAAATATCTTCAAGTAAAAATTAAACAAAGGAAAACTTTTATTCAACTTGCCCCATGTACAAGGTTAAATCCGAACCTAACCAACCCTATGCACATTTACCCACTTGTCATATTGAGGACTATGTCTGGCTTAACACAAGGGAGGTCAACAAAAATCTTACCTAAATAATCCTAAGGTATGATAATCCTCACCCTGACCCAGGGGATCTTGGGTCCCACCCTCTATACATTTAGCACCAGTTCTATAGATGTCTCGGTCTAAATTGGACATCTCTGTAGTAGATACTGGACCACTGGTCGGTTTACGTGTGTGATGTTTCATATCCAAATCAAGTTTGGGATTTTCTTCAGGATATGACAAATTTTCAGCTCCATCAACTTTTACTGGAAAGGGCAAATATGAAATTAATTAATTAATTAATGCTGATGACCTCATTTTTGGAGAAAAATACCTTTAAACCATATCCAGCCGTGTTGAATATTGTTTCAAACACATTGCCAATTTTTAGGGACATTTCAAATAGTCTGGCACAAGTTTGTCCCACAAAACTTAAGGTAGAAAGCAGGCAGTTCTTACAAACAAACTGTCAGCAACTGAAGCATAGCTGAAATTTACTGACAAAAGCCAGTGTTGAACCCATGCAGGCAAGTCATATTTAAATAATTGGTTTACAAGTCTAATGTGATAGCCAAAGAAGATCGCTGACACAGGTGTCAGACATTGTATTTAAACCAATGAAGCTATGCAGGACAGTGGTGAGAGTGGTCTCCCATAACACAGTACGAACTAAGATCAGTTTGCACATCTGTGCAAGCTGATCTTAGTTTATACTGTCTGCCAAAGCTTTGCATAAAGCAGGGTTATGCTGTAACCAACATTAGGAGGGTTAAATATCCATAGATGCTTTATTTCATGTTCTATGTGGTAAATACTCCTAAAATATGCTAATAGAAACAACATGAACCAAACAAGGATTCATTGTATTTGTTTATTACTATTTCAAAATCTGTAAATGAAAACATCACAATTCATCCCATGAGCTTACTATTTAATTTACAGTAAATAAAGGCACTCCAGACCTGCTAATGAATTCTTCACGAAATGAAAACATCCCTTCCCTTCTTTGTTTATTAGGAAGTCAGTAACCTTGGTAGGTGGGTATTATGTATTATGTTTGTCTGTCTTCAAAAGCTTTTCCGACAATAGGATAATGCAACGAAGTTGAATTTGAATTTGAATTGGGGTTTTACGTCGCTTTCAACAATCTCTCAGTTATATCGCGACGACTGGAGCACCTAACGATGGATTCCTGGTATTTCTCACACCAGTACTACCACCACATCCCTTTCCTAGCCTCCAGTTGCTATTCCACATAGGTTTACGATTATCTACCCATTGGTGGAAGACAAATGTCGGAAAGGATAAGTGCCGCGGCCGGGGATCGAACCCGTGCAAATATAGACCCCTGGATTGGAAGTCTGAGCGCTACCAACTGCGCTATTGCCGCGGCTGCAACGAAGTTGAACAGCTTGAGAAAAACTTAAAATAATAATAATAACAAATTATGTTTAAATTCCTGGCTGATTTCCTTGAAGCATCCAGCTTAAACATGAAAATAACATCATAACAAAACAGACCCCACCTGGTGTATTCTGACTTCCCGTTGTTCCTAGAGGGTAATTATCACCACCCAAACTGTGAGAGCATTTTTCAGTTTCGATAATTTCTCTGTCATGTTTTGCTTGTTTGTTTGGTATTTCCTCTCCCTGCCCATCAGGATGTTTTCTTTTAAGTCCTTCAGTCTTCATTTCCTCCAAACAAGGTTCATTGCCCTTTGGAAATATTGATGCATCCCCACCTAGAAAATACCAAAATAACTCAGATTGTATAAGCAGAAAGATATTATCTGTAAATTTTAAATTTCATCTCACAAAGGCACTGTAAAAGTTGCCCTATCCTCTGTTGTTTCGAGCTGACAACATCAACAACGCTAGAGTAATACTGGAGTAATTTCAAAAAAGCAGCAGAGCTACAAATGCTGGTCATGGTAGATGGTCAAATCTGTGACCCTATGATTTTCATTCAATTGTGCAATTTCCCCATGACCTTTGGTGATACCTAACCATTATCCGGCAACATTTAGATATTGATTCAATAAAGTCCTAATTCTTGGCCATTTTGACCACCATGGCTCAATTATTTCATACAAAAATAAAATAGAACTATTGCAGTGTAGAATAAGTTCAGGGGTCAGCACAATACTATTGTAAGTGCCTATAGATATATAGGCACTTACAATAGTATTGGGCTGACCCCTCAAAGTTCAAGCAGCATATCTCTGCAGGCTTATAGCCTTTTCTGTCTTCAAAAGCTTTTCCTACAGCAAGAATATGCCATGAAGTTGAACAGCACGAGAAGGCCTCATAATAATAACTTGTGTTTTAAATTCCTGGCTGATTTCCTCTGGCACATTTTACAAAACTTCTGACAAAATATGCAATCATAAGTCAAAATCACAAATCATACCTTGTGTTTTCATTCATTAAAAGATTTTAAGATGCCTTACAGTATCTCATTGGAATCATCTTAAAAAGACAATTCAAATGAGATGATGCATGGCAGAATACCATATTTAGCTACTACCATGAAAGCAATTTTAATTTTTGACTGAAGCAAAAATGATCATGATTGTGATGTTTAGCAAAAAAAAAAACAACACCAAGTTGGAATATGAAAATAACATCATCACCAAGGAGACCCCACCTTGTGTATTATGACTTCCCTCTGGTCCTATAGGGTAATCATCACTGTCCAAACTGTCAGGACAATGTTCAGTTTTGGTAATTTCTCTATCATGTTTTGGTTGTTTGTTTTGTATTTCTCCTCCCTGTCCATCAGTTTGTTTTCTTTCCATTTCAGGCTTGTTCTTCATTTCCTCCAAACAAGGTCGATTGTTCTTTGGAAATATTGATGCATCCCCACCTGGAAGACATCAAATCAAGAAATAATTGTAAAACATTTATGCCCTCCCACAAGAGCAGGTCAATTAACATAGAGATATAACTTATAAATTATGATGAGTTGATTTATGGTGCTTGTTCACTTTCTCCTAAATGAGATCTATCCACCTGTGAAATTTCGTGATTCTAGCTTGCGTATTTATTGAGATAAGCTCCAGATAAAAATGGAGACAGAACCACCTACAGATGGATAATTGCGAAGCAATATACCCCCTCTTCTTAAAAGGCGTACATAATAATGATATTGATCAAGTAAAAAGATATTATCTTCGAACTTTATATTTTATACGAGGGTTGATCCAAAAGTTCGTATAATGAAGTTGTAAATCTACAGATAAGCTTACTATCAAAATAAAAAATATGCAGCCTTTTAATACATCATCTGTGTGATAAACAAGAAAAAATTTATATGCTTACATTCAATAGCGGCTGTAAAAGGCATAAATCAAGATAGAGACCCTGCATGTAGGCGGGGGAGCAAGAACGTCAAATGGGACGTCATTATCAACTCTCTTCTATATAGCCTCTGCTAACTCTTATTCCTTTCTGTGCCTGATATACCAATTTGCAGAAATTATTTACATAACATTTGGAACCAAATTAGTTCACAATTTCTATATGCATGGTATTTTTAGTAAAGTTGAGATCCAGATACTGGGCCTTTATTTGGGAAAATAATGAGAATCATTTGGGATAAGTTCGTTTGTTCAAACCTAATTACACCATTCTAAATCTGTCTACGAAGCCTGGCCCTCTTTTAATATCCAGAATAGCTTTATGAAAAATTCTCTTTTGAACATTTGTATCATTTTTCTAAATCATCTGAAATGTTTTGGTTGGTGAATAACAAAGATCACAAAAAAGATAATAGTAAAATAAACGGCATTCATATTTTGGTTTTGACGTCTTGTCATTTTTTCTCGAATAGTCTGTGTTATTAAACTATTCTGTGTCCGTAAAAAGTCTCCAAACAAGCTTTAAAATATAACAAATACTTTTCTATAAGCGTCTCATCTAATTTAGCCAAGGATTTTCAAATACAGTTTCAGAAAACTTACAGAAAATTTGATTTATTTAACAGATTTTCAACATTTATTCACGCTCCCCCGCCTAAGCATACATGTGTTACTATGGTAACGTATTCGTAGGCCGCTTAAGATAATTCTGCAAAATTAATATTAGTGATAAACTCAGAAGTTACTAAACTGCACATTCACCAAATTATATACTGAACAAGCCAGAAACGCGAAAGTTATTAGCCCATTTTACGAACTTCTGAATCATCCCTCGTAGGCATAAAAGAACTGAAAATGTTGCCCAATTCTCTACTGATTGGAGCTAGGTAGCAGATCACAAAAGCTTACAATAAGCACAATATTCTTAGGGTATCAGGTTAAAACACTTTTCTCTTACTCATCTGAAAATTTACTCAATCTTGAAATTTGAATACCTTATTTTGAATAAAACAGTGCTTTAGTTGTTATGAGTAATAATTTACCAACATGATCTTTCATTTTCAAACACTTTTCAAAGAAATTCATCAGACAGGTATCTTTAATTTCAATTTAAAATTTGAGTAAATTCTACACTGAGCAGGAAAAAAGTTAAACAATCTTGAAATCTGATGGGTAAAAAGTAACTATAATAAAAAAAGCTTACTCTAGTTAAACATTATGGCATGAAGCCTTTATCAAGAAAATCAAATAAGAAAATTGAAAGCTTATAATATTCAACCCACCACAAGTGAAAATATAGCTTTGAACAACAAAGCTATATTTTCTCTTGTAGCTGTGCCACAAGTGAAAATATTGCTTTTGTTGTTTACTTAACGAAATATGTCTTTACGCTTCTTGTGCTTCTTTTTCTTCTTTAAATATATTGTGGACAATATGGTAATTGCTTATAAATGACAGTAAAAGATTGTGGAAAATGAAGAAAACGCTTATTATTTAAACAAAATTTTCCAAAGCTCCGTTCTTCAAGAGCGTAAAACGTATGATTGTTAATGAAAGAGTTTGACTGTTTTTTTTTACCTACAAGGTGTGTTGGATGTATACAGGTGGAATGAGACTCCCTCTTTCATATAACATAGGCGATTCTCTGGATTTAGAACTAATATTTCACTCTTCTCTCCATTATAGACCTTGTGAACTTCTCCATACAAATATCTGCAATATAACACCATGAATATGAAATTTTAGACAGGTTCAAATAAAAGGAATTTATAGCTGTCTATAGAAATGTGTGTAATTCGACATACAAGTAAAACAAATTAGTGAGAAATGGAAAACAATCTTTTTTCTTTCACATGAAAGAAAGTTTTCTTACAGATAAAATTGATTTCCAGAATTTTTATTTCAGATAATTCCAAATTTTAAACTCTGTCAAGAATCAGGTCGTTTTTTTTTTTAATCTTTGTTTTTGTGTGACCTTGAACTTTAAAGACATCAAATATCTTTTACCCCTCTGAATTGATTGATTGAATTGAGTTTTACGCCACTTTCAACATTATTCAGTTATGTCGCGGCGGCTGGAGCACCTATTTATCTCACCAGTACAACCACCACATCCCTTCCTAGCCTTCAGCTGCTATATCACATAGGTCTACTATTATCAACCATTGGTGAGAGACAAATAGTCGGAAAGAATGAGTGCTGCCGTCGGGGATCGAACCCGGGACCTCTAGATTGACAGTCCGACGCGCTACCAACAGCGCTTTGACGGCGGCTTTTACCCCTCTGAAAGTCATGCAGTACCAATGTGTGAAATTTTATATAAAACTATTTGTTGATGAACAAAAGGCTGACAGAAACAAGAGGACCTTATGGTCCTAGATTGCTCTCCTGAGTCTCTTTGATCACTGGGACATCACATCAATTAAAAAGACAGATGTCATAAAGAAGATTATTTCTACATAAAACCAAGATTCACAAAGTTTGGGCCATATTTGTGGCGATTATACAGAATTATTTCAAGTAAATAATCATTAAGACTCGTTTCCCTGTGATATGGCATGAATCCTTCCCATTTTTTACAGAGTTCATCCTTGTGACCTGGCAAACATTTTGACCAAGTTTCATAAAGATTGGACCATATTTGTGGCGTCTGGAGCTCTTACAAGAAAATTGTCATTAAGGCCCCTTTTCCCGTGATATGGCATAGATCCTTCCCATTTTCAAAAGAGTTCATCCTCATGACCTAACAAATATTCTGACCAAGTTTCATGATGATTGGACCATATCTGTAGCTTCTAGAGTGTAAACAAAAAAATTGTCATTAAGGCCCCTTTTCACTTGATATAGCAGAAATCCTTTCCATTTTCGACAGGTTTCATCCTTGAGCCCTGGCAAACATTCTTACCAAGTTTCATGAAAATTGGGCCGTATTTGTGGCCTCTAGAGTGTAAACAAGAAAATTGCCATGAAGGCTTCTTTTTCCATGATGAGGCAAGAATCCTTCCCATTTTCCATAGGATTAATCCTTGTGACCTGGCAAACATTCAAAAGAAGTTTCATGAAGATTGGACCATATTTGTGGCCACTAGAGTGTAAACAAGAAAATTGTCATTAAGGCCCCTTTTCCCTTGATATGGCATGGATCCTTTCCATTTTCAACAGAGTTCATCCTCATAACCTAACAAACATTCTGACAAAGTTTCATGACGATTGGACATTATATGTGGCCTCTAAGAGTGTAAACAAGAAAATTGGCTCCTTTTCCTGTGATATGGCATGGATCCTTTCCATTTTAGCAATTTTTACAAGGGACCACCCAAGCAATATTTCTGCCAAGTTTGGTTGATTTTGACTCAGTAGTTTTGGAGGAGATGTCATTTAAAGACATTTTGTTGAAGCTGTGACAGACAGACGGACATGGGACATTGATAGATCACTATACATGTAGCTCCCTTGAGCACTTCGTGCTCAGGTGAGCTAATAAAAGGTAGAGAGACATATACTAGTAATGGATCTAGACATCAGACAGGGTGAGAAATACAGTAAGTTTGGGGACATAATTTTTTATTATTCCTTGGCTAATTTTGCCTAACACTCTGTTTATTTTTAGTGAGTGAATTCGGAAAATCACCGATGATTGACAATTTCTGCCAACTTGCATTAAAATTTTTAAGTGCTTACTGTGGGCACTTAAACTACTGAGACCTGTTGTGTAGAGGTTAGGTCATCCGCATTTGATACAAGAAAATGCAAGTTCAAACCGAGTAAGAGGAAAGTCTGTTTTTTTCTGACTCAAGTTTTCTTTTTTTCTGTTCTACAATCACATTTCATTTTTTTAGACTGAGGGTCAAGTCAGGTTTATCCACTTTTTTAAAAAACATTGACAAAGATGGTTCAACTGATACAGGTGCCTCTGTGGAAACTTTGGCAACAATGTTTTTTTTCATTTTGGACATGGGTTCAAAACTAGGATTAATCAAAAAATTTGCTGTATTCTTCAAATTCAGAATTATCTTTACCCTGTAATTTAAGACAAATAAAAGCAGTGTATGATTTACTTTTATACAAAGATAAACGATTCTTTGCATATATGATGTAGCAATATGAATCAGCAGAACGTGATCGTTTATTAATTCAACGAAAGAATATTCCCCAAGTGTAAAATTGTTTTAGGAACAAAAAGAAAAGTATGAGAGAAAAAAAGCTTGTCAGAGTCTTGAACTCATAGATGTGTGATTGAGAGTGATTCACCTTCCGACTAAGTTATCACTTCTTACTCTCAGTTGTTGATCAAATTGTGTATTTATAAATATTTTACTCGGTTTATGTAATTAGAAGTCGGAGATCTTCTTAAGATATATAGAATAATCACAGAGTCTCAGGCAAAATGAGCCAAGTAATACTCTAAATAATGTCAAAAGATAAACAAACTCGAACCATCAAACAAAATCATGACTGTGAATACCTGAGAAATGCTCTTCTGGCCATGATTTCTGCATGACTGTCATTCAAAATTTCACCTAGAGAACAACAAAAATAGGGAAACGTAATTAACTGAAACTTATCAGAGGTATTTATGAGGCTTACAATGACAAAATAGTCTCCAAGCTAATAATACTACTTTTTCATGACCATGAGAAATAAAGCTTGAGAAAAATATTGTTTAACAAGAAACTTCTTTCTCTTCCACAATGTTTTCTACAAAACAACAAAGAAGCGTCAAATTCTATCAATTTAAAAATCTTATCTGCAAGTTCTATATATTCAGACAAACAAAACATTTATGATTTTGAAATGTCAAATATCAGAACAGTGAGTTAGTTTTGAAAAATATCTAAAATAGCTGCTGAAACTTAAATAATTTTATTCCATATGTGTTCACCATTTTTGTGTAATTTGACTAGCTTAAAAATCAGTTTCTTTACTCAATGAAACCAAGTTTGATCATGCAGCTTTTTGTAAGCTTTATAAGATTGTAGTCCCATAAACAATCCATATATTTGAGATTAATCTTTACATTTTTGCCTCAAGAAATAAAATTATTAGATATGAAGAGAATTTTTCTTGATATCATGGTGTTATAAAACTAAAACTTTAATCATACTCATGTGTATGAAATTGCTTCAAGTATTCATGCAGTGTGATTTGGTTTTTGTTTCATACCTCCATGAAATCATCAAATACTATATTCATCTCTTAAATACAATGATATGTCACATCGAATAAAATAACACTGTTCTGTTAAATATTTTTATATCACACAGGTGTTATTACACTAGATGAATAACTATGCAAATGAGCTGAAAACACATAGCACTGTTGTTTTCTTGCAATGTTAAAACAAAGTCATAATGCATTGGCTGACGTCATTTTCCTCTATGTTTAGTTCATTTATACTTTTATAAGTACAGAGCTGAAGTATTTTGGATTTATGATTCAAATCTTCTGTAATACAAAAGAGAAAATTCAATCCAGTACCAACAACATAGTATTTTGTAGGGAAATGACAATTTTAGATGTGTGCTTCCCTTTTTCATCTAAACCACTGCAAGAAGGAGGTAAATCAATAGCTCAGTGCCAAACAGTTGTAACTGTCTTTAAATATAATATATTGCTGTGTGGATGTAGGTGTGTGTGCGTGTGTGGTTGTCAGGGAGGAGGGGTGTTACCTGTTTTAGACATCTTGGATTTTCCTATACACTTTGATCCAGTACCCAGAGCCACAACCTTCATGGTCACATCTGTTGCTGAAATGAAACTATTAAACCATATTCCCATCCACTCTATTAAGGGATCAGCCCAAAACAATTGTAAGTGCCTACAAATATATAGGCACTTACAATAGTTTTGTGCTGACCCCATGAGAGTGTGCTGAGGAGTTATGCAAAACATAGATTATCCAGCCTCTCATTCAGGATGACACAGCGGTGCAAACAGTTTCCCAATTATATCCCACCTTGCACACAAGTGCTAGTGCAAAGCGGGATATAATTGGAAAACTGTTTGCACCCTTGGTCACCCTGGAAGCAGGGCTGTTTTTATCTTGGACTTATCTATTCTTCTATACATTAATTTCAACAAGTTTAAAAAAACAATCTTGAATTTAAATACAACTTTTATGCATGATAAATGAAAAAAAAAAAATAATTATTATGGAAGGCCCCTTGCTAGTGTCCCTTTATATTCTAGATTTTTTTCCAAATAGTATTTCAGAAATCATTCCGTTTAATAACAAGATTAGTGCATTTTCATGATAGGCTGTGATGTACTGGATAAAAAACTGATGTCAAAAAAGAATTATTTCCAGTAAACATTATAATTATGTAGAAGAAGTTGTCCTTAAAACTTTTGAAAATAACACACATGTTCATTGAAGCTAAAGCCTTTCAAGAATTTACTGAACATGTATTTAAAGTGCCTAGAAAAATAAAGGCACCTAAAATGCTTTTGCGCTGACCCTTTGATTTATAAGAAGAAATAACGGATATTTAATGAGTGGCCATTGAATACCGAATTTTTTTAAAGAGTAATCTTTAAACAGATAAAAACAAGGCTGTGCAAAGTTTTTATCTGTTTTAGATGACAACTTTAATAAATTCGGTATTTAATGACCATAAATTTGATATTCTGTTTATAATATGATCAGAATTTTTGTGATAAAAAGAGGAAATTTCTGTATTTATCGGTTCAACTTATTCCCAGAAACATATAGCGGCATTTGAGAAATGACATCAGCAAATCAATTATGACGTCATTTTCACAACAAAAATATAACGTTGATGTATATTCATAGCTTATTTGCATAGTTATTCCACTAGCGTAATAACACCTGTATAATATAAAAAATATTCAACAGGGTTATTTCACTCCCGCGATGTAGGTCATATTATAAATTAGGTTCCTACCAGAGTGAATCTTTAAAACAACACCAGCCAACAGGGTCCACTCTTTCCCTCTTTGGGGTTTGCCTTTCTTAGGTAGGCTAGAAAACATCTTCAGACAACACTCCGTAATTTTGTTAGCCTCTTGTTCCTCACAACTCACTGCCATAGCTGCCAATAATGGGACTAGCTGGGACCTGTTATATGAGTTAAAGATAAACAGAGATATCTTAACCCTTGTCATGCTGAACCCTGAATATTCCTGCTTTGGCAGGAGCTACAGACAGACATCAGCCTGCACATATGTGCAGTCTGAGGTTTGTCTACCCCACCTTTTTTCTCTCTTTCAAACCAGAATTGTCAATAAATTCAGTTTTTTCAAATTAAAATTGACCTACAGTTGGTACTTTCAGTGCTTTTTGCCTATTGATTTTGCTAAAAATTTTTAGTCAAAATTTATTCAGCATGACAAGGGTTAATTTAACTAGAACAGTTGTTCAGGGACAACACTTGTCAAGCCCACTTATATCTGATCTGGAAATGTGACCTTGATCTACATGTATGACCTACAGCCACAACTAGCTTTAATGACATTTCTACACCTTATCAAGGGAACATCTGTTCAAAAATATTTTGAAATACACAAATAAATGGAGGAGTAATGCTCTGAACAAAGGTTTGGCCTTGACCTTCACTTATAAGAGTGACCTTGACCCTTAAAATACAGAAAAAATCTTTAAATTGTACATCTACTCATTGTTAGGCCTAATTGTGTAAAATTATTTTGAAATCTATCTATAAAAGTAGGAGTTATGCTCAGGAAATATTTGGTTTGTTTATTTGTTTGAATAGGTTTTACGACGCTTTCAACAATTTCGCAGTTATATCGAGGCGGCCGGAGCACCTAACAATGGATTCCTGGTATTTCTTTCACCTGTACTACCATTACACCCTTCCCTAGCCTCCGACTGCTATTTCACATAGGTTTACCATTATCTACCCAGTACCCATTGGTGAGAGACAAACATTGGAAAGGATATTTGCTGCCACCGGGGATCGAAACCCACGACTTCCAGATTGAAAGTCTTATGTCTAACCAACTGCGCTATGGTGGCGGCACAGGAAATATTTGGAGTAATGGACAAATGCCTTAATGCACATACACCAACTATGTCTTGCTTACAGCATTGGGCAAGCATGCTTGACAAAAATATAACAAGAGCATCACATTCAGATGCTAATACTCAGATGTGGGAATGAGAAAATAAAATAATAATCAATCTCCAATTCCTTAAAGGAGCATAATCATTTTTGAGAAAGGGGCTTTAGCTTTTATGACAAAATTTTTGAAAAGAAATTTACCTTGATAATCTGTATTTTTGTGATATCATATTTCAAAAGAAATACAAATTTTCTAATGAATATCTCCATTGATAAATATTATGAAAACACAAAAAAGGTTAATTGACAAGACTACAACAGTTACAGATATTGTAAATCTATTCAGCTGTAAAATGCTTGTTATAAATGCCTGTCTTCACAATAATCAATTTATTCCACATGAAATAACAAACTTGATGAGGTTTATCCTTATTTCACTAAAAGATCAAAACTCTTTCAAATTGTTTATTTTGATTTAATCATGGCTTTTTCAAGCCAAAAGAAAACCAAATGCAAATAATTTAGCAAAGAGATATACCTAGTGATGGGCTGATTAATAGATATAATCGATAATCAGCTGGTTTGGGCTTCTGATTACCGCTTTCGATTAAGAAACCGATTAATCTGTTATAAATGTGTAAATTGCAGTTTTAATGCCAATTATTTAGACTGGGTTAATTCTTACTTTTATGTAACATCCTTTTACTTGAGAAAAACAATTTATTTTTAAACCAAGCCTGAGAATGGACCTACACTTTACCATCAGTGGTCACCGATGGTTAAGTGTAGGTCCATTCCAGGCATGCTAAAGATACAACACATACCAATTGTTCTTTATGATCTATATCAAAAAACAAAGAAAGAAGTTTAATATCATACTTTGTTATGCCATTGAGTACATTCATTGAGAATGTAATGATTTCTAAGAAACCATTTGTAGTATCGATCATTAATTGATTGTGCTTGTTCCACTAAAATCCGATTATCGATTATGATTTGAAACCGATTGCCAAACACTAGATATACCCAGCATCAATAGAAAGTTAGTACTAGTAACAGTTTCCATATTTCAGGGTATTTGGGGTTTGTTGCTAAGTATGTATGTATGGTATTGTTCTCTTATAAGGCTTTATACATTGTATAGCAGAAAATTCTCTTATTTCATTTACTTATCTACTTATTCATTCCTTTTTTTATTAAAAAACAAACAAACAAAAAAAAAAAAACCATTAAATTTCATCCCCAATTAACCTTGATGCAGGGGTGTGGAATTCCCATGCCCGTCTTGTCTGCCTTGGGCTTTTCTACCTGCAGACAAGTACATTTTAAAAGGCAACTTGTCCGAGGACAAGTGATTACCTGGGTAAATGTTGGAATGGCACTGGATTTATCTATGAGATGAATAAGCCTAAAATTTATATCAAAGGGTAAAAAAAACATTGTTTCTCAAATTGTATCTATTGTCTTATTTTGCAGACAAATTCATTTTGATCATGGACAAGTAGAAAATCATCTTTTACTTGTCCAGGGACAAGTAGAGAAAATGCGTATTTCCACACCCCTGCTTGATGGTCAATATTATTAAAACAAATTGTTTTTTGTGATATTAATAATTGGTCACTATATTTTCTATGGGAAAGATAAACATCTACAGAAGCTTCAGCTAATAATAATTATTCAACATTATTGAGTACAATACTGAATTCTATTGGGTGAGTAACCAGACTATATTTGACATATTTAACCCGGTCTTAGGATAAAACTTTAATGGTTGTTCAAAATGGCTTAAGAATTTTGATCAATTAAGCATTTGGAAGTTTTGTGCCTTTCTGACTGACCAAGTCAATATATCTAGTTTTGCTTGATCTGTTCCTGCATTACATGACGAACTCCATTATCTGAATGAAATGAAGTTAGAATGTAATCTCCACTCTGCGTAAATAAATTACAGATCACAGGAAATCGAATACTGTCCAATCGGTAATTTATCCTAATTTCTTGATTTGTTTTATAAAAAGACCCATATTTATGTGTCCTGACTAAGGCACAGTGAATAAGGAATTTTTGAATTCATGATTTTGAATTTTGTTGACTTATTAAGGAAAAAATTCTTAACCCTTGTCATGCTGAAACCAGGATATTTCTTCTTTAGCAGGAGCTATAGACAAACATCAGCCTGCACATATGTGCAGTCTGATGTTAGTCTACACAACCTGTTTCTCACTTTCAAACCAGAATTGTCTATAGATTTAGTTTTTCAAATAAAAATTGACCTACAGTTTGGACTTTCAGTGCTTTTTGCCCTTTGATTTTGATCGAAATTTAAGCCAAAATTTATTCAGCATGACAAGGGTTAATTATATCTCTATGGCTGATAATCTTGAATTTTGTTGCTAAGCTGAGTGTTTAAAAGCATTTACTACTGGGCAATCACCGATGCAAATAGCAATTGGCAACCATATTTGGTAACATTGTTAAATTGCCATACAAATTTGATTGATTACATAACAATGTTTCATGGAATTTCTGTCCAGGGCCAAATATAGATTCTTTGCTTTCATTACCATAGCCAATAAAGACAGAAACTTGTATGATTAATACACAGATCTAAAATTTTTGGGTTTATTTTATTTTTGGGTAAATTAAAATCTATTGTAGAAATTGCATATGTAAATGCTCTAAACCAGATGATTACCAAATGAACTCTGAATTCATTAATTCCCGGTCTTTAACCAATTAGGGCCTATCAAACTATTGGCTAATGACTTGCTTAAAATGATGCACTTTATGAGAATTCAAAATTGCCCTAGTTTTTCAGATTTTGTTCTCTTTTTTGTCAGAAAGAAATAGATGAAGTGTTTGTTTTCATGCAAGATTGATAAAGCTTTAGTTTTATGAAAGACAAAAGCTATATTTTAACTCAAAGAAATATAAATTAAGCTTGAAATGAAACAAACTATTCGCTTCGATATAATATACCCTCTGTGCATTATATATTTCATATTTCGATAAGTAAGTAATTTGCAAAAAGATTTGCTCTACTTGAAATGAACTAAACAAATCTCTTCGATATAATATACCCTCTGTGCATTATATATTTCATATTTCGATAAGTAAGTAATTTGCAAAAAGATTTGTTCTTCTAACAAGTGAGTGAGGTTAAATCAATCAGAGAATAGAACTCAATAATCCTATGAGATTTTGTATCAATCACCAAATTATAGGAGAACTTGAACTGGCTAATGCTAATAATCAGAGAGATCCCTTAGGAAATATAAACGGCTTGCAAATATTCCAATCTATCCAATAACCTTCAGCTAACTGTTGTCAAACTCTATCTATCATTCCAAAATTTGCATGATTCAAGCAGATTTTTGTTGGCAACTTGAATAAAAATTGATTCACGATAAACACATGTGGTACCATTTTCGAAGAAATTGAATTTCTGGTTGAGATTATAATCTAACATCAGGGGTGTGGAATTCTAATGTCTGATATTAGATTTTCTGCCTGAGGACAATTAAATTTTTCTAGGCCACTTCACTACTGGACAAGTAAAAACTAGTTCAAAACTTGGAATGGTACTGAATAAATTTAAGAGATACATATGCCTTAAGCTTTTACATGTATCTAAAAGGTAGAAAACACTGTTTTTAACATATAATACACTGTATTATAGGAATTAACCCATTTTGCTCCAAGTTTAATATTAGGCCTAGAAATGTGACCTGAAATTTGGAGTCACTTGAAAAAAAAACCAAGAGCAAAATATTATAGCCAATGTTATAATTTTCATTTTTTCATAAATTTGACCTTGAAAAAAGACCTTGACTGATGACCTTGAACATGGTACGGACAGAAAGGTCTTGTCCCAAGCAAACATCATTCGAAATATGAAGGTCCCATCACTTACCATTCAAAAGTTATGGACAATGTTAAAGTTTTATTTTTTCTAACACATTTGACCTTGAAAAATGTCCTTAACTGATGACCTTGAACTTAGTACCAACAGAAAGGTCTTGTCCAAGGCAATCATCATGTGAAATATGAAGGCCCTATCATTTTACATTCAAAAGTTATGACCAATGCTGTGCTCCAGCTAGGATTTAAAAAGGGCAGGGTGCCAGTGCCCTGGAAGGGCACTTTGTGTCGGGGAGCGGTGAACCAGGCGTCTCCTTTCCGGGAAGGGGCTCCCACAAAATCTTCTGTATATAGCATCCAATAAACAAAACCACAAATCTATCTTTTTAAACTTTGATCCAAAATTCTTTTTGGACATACTTTTTTTCAATATCATTTATTTTATCTTCTTGTTATTATCAATATTTTGCATATTCAGCTTGGAGTATAAATCTTCTAGGATTGTCTGATAAAAGCTTTTAGAAATCCTTTGACCATAATGTAGAACGTACATGTCATTAGTACATGAACGCCCAGTGAATGAAGAAAATGTCATAACCATGTTTTTGTTCAAGCTGTAGCTAAGACGTTTAAATTGTCCACTAACAATGCAGGCCTAGTGTGAAGTATAATATAAACTGGTTCTTTCATAAAATCAGTAGTAAAAAATAAAAGCAAAATTATACCAACATTTCTGGTACATTCTGCTTATTACACTGTAAAGTCTTTAATTTCCCCCAGGTGTTTTCTCCCGACAATGATTGGATCCGATCGGCCTTTGTCAAGACGCACAAACAGAAAAAAATTAGAAGAGCTTTTAAAATATTATTGTTATTCAAAATATCAATTTAACTGAATTTCAGCTGCCTTTGAATCGGCGATATTCAAAGTGAACAAAATTTGATGTAAAACTGCTCTTCCGGAAACACTGACGTCACTAGAATGTTGGGTGGAACCATTTTACGTCGATGGAGCAGAGCGTTTCAACCGCCGATGAAGACAATTCGCAAATCTATCACTACTTGTGGTGCGTAAAAAAGATCAAGTAACCATTGATGATTATAAGTTCAAAATCGCTGAACTTTAAAAAATATAATGAATTTTTTTAAAAAAAAAAATGCTTTGACATTTAAGGTCTTTGTTTCATTATAGTCTGCATAACAGTAAACTGCCTCTTTACCGATGTTGTCTGTGTTTTATACCCTAGTCTTCAATTCCTTGTTATTCTATATTGTATGTGTTACTATATTGTCTGCATTTTATATCCACCCCAAAAGTTATTGAAGATTAAATTCCAAATTGCCACTCTTTTGCAGGGTATTTTTGCTGCCCCTAGATCTATTGATACTAAAGACAGGTTTTTTTACAAATTTTCCTTAGGTCATGTGACCCTGTAGTGACATTATTTGATCATTAAGCATTTGGTAAGCGATTTGCAACATGCAGATGATCAAAAATCACTGTTGAATGCAGTGGACGACAGCAGACAATGGGTTGGTTTTTTTTGTCTTCTGTCTGTTTATCTGATTAAGCGCATGTTTAGATAAGCAATTAAGAGAATTTCAATTCTTCCATTTTCAAAAATCAAAGGATATCGACATGAATGACGGGAAAATTCTTACGGTTTTGTAATAACTTACTTGTCGTGAAAACTACATCATTAATCCAAACAGCCAATCAGATTGTCCTAAAATTTAAACACTTCCCATTGTCTCTCACAGACAGCAGGCTACCAGATTACATTTTTTTCTTTTCTTTTTTTTCTGAGGACATGTGAAAAATAAGAAGGAAAAGATATATTTCTAACTCACTTATCCTGCAGGGCAAGTTGACCTTGTAGAAATTTTTCAGTCCTGACTCAGATCATTTTCTGCGTAAATGAAGGCTGATCAGTCTTATCATTGTGAAAATTTGAAATATCACATGCTCAGTTTATTTAACCCTTTCCTGTTTAATCCCTGTTTTTTACATGCCCATGATTTTATGATTAAAAAAACATTGTAGAAAAAGAAGAAATTGCTTGTGAAAATCAATTTCTTCTTATTCCACACTATTTTCTAACCCTCTGAAAGGTTATTTTTCAAATTAAATCCACTTTTAATTTTGATCTACAAAACCATTGAATTTTGACAGGTCTATTTTTAAAAAAAAAAAACAAAACAGGAAAGGGTTAAGATTAAGGGCCAGAAGAGGACTGACAATCACGACAAATAATAACCGTACAATGAATATGCATGATAAAATAAAAAGACGCGCAATATTGCAAGAAAAATGACAGTTACAGGTTACGAAGGAACTTTAGTACGAATTAACTTAGGCTAAAGTCGCGCGTCTGTGCTGCTTTGCTTGCAAAATAAATCACATTTAGGTGAAGGTGAGAAATGATCGAGTCAAACCTTTCTTAACGTCTGAAAGAAAAAAAAAATCTTCAAGTCCTCTAGGATCTAAAGCATGTTTTTTAATGGCGACTTTTGAAACAAGGGAAACAACTTTTATTATACAATACTGCTAATCACACTAAATATACTTAGCAAAAAAAGAAACTTTACATGACTTTTAGTGGGTTGTTGTTCCACTATGAAACAATATAGAATGCAAAGGCATATATTGCATGAAACTTAAAGAAAATATCCGTCGGATTATTAAAGGATCAATTCTGGATTTAAAAAAATAAATGTTATACTGATGGTCTAAGGACAGAGGGGTCGATTTCAAAACTCAGAAAAGAGAAAGAAAATGTTCGGGTGGTGAATTGAGTATCGGTTTTGGCATTTTACGCCTATACAGTCGTTTCATTATCGTGTGTGAACAAAATCTGAGCCGAAGACCCATAATTGTTTTGCAGTAAGCGTTTTCTTGGATAAATTTATGAGGTAAATCTGCAATGGTAACAACGCCTCTATCTGACGTCATTAGGAGCCCATCTCGATATCTCAAATGGTTTCGAATCGTTTTTTTTTTATTTATTGTTTGTATTTATGGGTTTTACGTCGCTTTCGACAATTTTGAAGTAAATCAAACGGCTGGTGCACCTACCCATGGTTTCATATCGCATCTTACGGTACAACCATGTCATTTCATCCGAGCCACAAGCTGCCCTTCCAACTTGGGTGTAGTAATGGTCCATTGGTGGGAGACAAATGACGTGAGTCAAAATAAATTTTGTCAAATATGGAAATTGAATATGGCCGAACCGAGGATCGAACTCAAGACCTCAGGATTTAGAGGCAGACGCGTAACGGACTAAGCTTATTAAGCTTGGCAGTTCTGAACCGAGTCGTTAATTTGTGTATCGTCTGCCACAAGTAGCCAATTGAATGGAGACTTGTTTATCAGACATGCAAGCCCTCAGCATACCAAAAGCCCCATTTCTGTCTTTTTTCGATATCCGTGGCGTACTCGTTTCAATAACAATGTGCGAACATTATTGTTTTGTTTTGTTTTTTTTGTTTCAGTGATAAGGAATACATGTGATTTGGTAACAAAAAGTACTCTAAATGAATTATGGGTAGCTAAACACGAGTATGAGACTAAAACCGGAAGTGACAAACGCACGAACCCGGTTGCGGTGAAACCGAGACAAATCTTGCATCGGTATAATCTCTTTTGTTAGCCTGATTAGTGCAAGTCGGTTTCATTAGCCATCAAAAATAGACCCAGAAGTATGTAAAGTTTCTTTTTTTGCTAAGTATATTTCACTATGTAAACGCTCGTGTTATCACAATTTTGCAACAGTTCATTATGTAATCCCTGACACCGGCGGCAATAGTTTTTTCACTGTTTCACGAATACCCATGAAACAACTGTTTTAATACCTGATAATTATTGTGTAAATTTGTGCGGCAATTCGTTACTAAAATAAAAATTATTTAAACTTGAAGAGACCTGATATAGAAGAACAAGAGGACCCTGAGGGCCCTAAATCGCTCACCTGATATTTCAAGTAAATTATAATTAAGACTCCATTTCCTATGATATGGCATGAACCTTCCCATTTTCAACAGAGTTCATTCTTGTGACCTGGCAAACATTTTGATCAAGTTTCATGAAGATTGGACTATATTTGTAGCGTTTTGAGCTCTTACGAGAAAATTGTCATTAAGGCCCCTTTTCCCGTGATATGGCACGGATCCTTTCCATTTTCAAATGAGTTCATCCTCATGACATAACAAACATCCTGACCAAGTTTCATGATGATTGAACCATATTTGTGGCTTCTAGAGAGTAAACAAAAAAATTGTCATTAAGATGCCTTTTCCTGTGATATTGCACGGATCCTTCCCATTTTCATTAGACTTCATCCTCATGACCTAACAAACATTCTGACCAAGATTCATGAAAATTGGACCATATTTGTGGCTTCTAGAGTCTAAACAAGAAATTTGTCATTAAGACCCCTTTTCCCGTGATATGGCACAGATCCTTTCCATTTGAGCAATTTTCATAAGGGACCACCCAAGGAATATTTCTGCCATAAGTTTAGGAGGAGATGTCGTTTAAAGATATTGTTGACAAAATTGTAATTAAGGCGCCTTTTTCCGTGATATGGCATGGATCCTTCCCATTTTCAATAGACTTCATCCTCATGACCTAACAAATTTTCTGACCAAGTTTCATGAAGATTGGACCATATTTGTGGATTCTAGAGTGAAAACAAGAAATATGTCATTAAGGCCCCTTTTCCCGTGATATGGCACGGATCCTTTCCATTTGAGCAATTTTCATAAGGGACCACCTAAGGAATATTTCTGCCAAGTTTGGTTGATTTTGACCCATAAGTTTAGGAGGAGATGTCGTTTAAAGATATTGTCATTAAGGCGGCTTTTTCTGTGAAATGGCACGGATCCTTCCCATTTTCAATAGACTTCATCCTCATGACCTAACAAACATTCTGACCAAGTTTCATGAAGATTGGACCGTATTTGTGGCTTCTAGAGTGAAAACAAGAAATTTGTCATTAAGGCCCCTTTTCCCGTAATATGGCACGGATCCTTTCCATTTGAGCAATTTTCATAAGGGACCACCCAAGGAATATTTCTGCCAAGTTTGGTTGATTTTAACCCATAGGTTTAGGAGGAGATGTCGTTTAAAGATATTGTTGACAAAATTGTCATTTAGGCGGCTTTTTCTGTGAAATGGCACAGATCCTTCCCATTTTCAATAGACTTCATCCTCATGACTAAACAAACATTCTGACCAAGTTTCATGAAGATTGGACCATATTTGTGGCTTCTAGAGTGAAAACAAGAAATATGTCATTAAGGCCCCTTTTCCCGTGATATGGCACGGATCCTTTCCATTTGAGCAATTTTGATAAGGGACCACCCGAGGAATATTTCTGCTTCTAGAGTGAAAACAAGAAATTTGTCATTAAGGCCCCTTTTCCTGTGATATGGCACGGATCCTTTCCATTTGAGCAATTTTCATAAGGGACCACCCAAGGAATATTTCTGCCAAGTTTGGTTGATTTTAACCCATAAGTTTAGGAGGAGATGTCGTTTAAAGATATTGTTGACAAAATTGTCATTAAGGCGGCTTTTTCTGTGAAATGGCACGGATCCTTCCCATTTTCAATAGACTTCATCCTCATGACTAAACAAACATTCTGACCAAGTTTCATGAAGATTGGACCATATTTGTGGCTTCTAGAGTGAAAACAAGAAATATGTCATTAAGGCCCCTTTTCCCGTGATATGGCACGGATCCTTTCCATTTGAGCAATTTTGATAAGGGACCACCCAAGGAATATTTCTGCCAAGATTGGTTGATTTTGACCCATAAGTTTAGGAGGAGATGTCGTTTAAAGAAAAAGTTGACGCCGTGACGGACAGACGGACAGACGGACAGACGGACGCCGGACAACGATCGATCACAATAGCTCCCTTGAGCACTTCGTGCTCAGGTGAGCTAAAAAACGCAATTTCATTTCTAAATGGTTCAGAATCGTTTAATAGTGAAGACTCACCGTATTTTCGGGGGATGACGTTCTGAACTGTTGTCCGATACCGAAGGCAGAGGGCAACAGTTCATTATGTCATCCCTGACACCGAGGGCAATAGTTTTTCACGGTCAAGTTCACGAATACCCATGAAACAACTGTTTTAATACCTGGTCATTTTGGTGTAAATTTGTTTTAGGACTATCGTTAACGGTTAAAAAAAGTGATTTAAACTTGAAGAAAAAAAACGGCGTTTTTTTGGACAAATTTCTAAGAGCGCGTCACTCAGCACGTTTATAAATAACACGTGCAGGAACATGACACCATTTTTGCAAGCCGCGGGTCCGCATAGTTCGGTGCTAACTGCGCATCATGGATGAAACAGATCATACTGATGACCGGTCACGTGACGGATATTCACGGTAATAAACTATGAAACAGGTCGAAGCTCCAAGTGTCACCTACCCTGCGTTCAGGGTGACCAAACTGTGCAAACAGTTTGCCAATTATACCCACTTTGCACGAAAGTGCACGTGCAAAGCAGGGTATAATTGGCAAACTTTTTGCCCCGTTTGGTCATCCTGAACGAAGGGCAGGCCGGCAACACACAAGAAAAACTACTGCCTACCTGACAGAAACTCATTCTTTTCGGCCAGGACAATTGCAGCATGGAACCAACTACCATCCGACATAGCAGAATCCACAGACTTGGTATCCTTCAAGTCGCGGGACTGGGATTCCTCTCTAATTAATAAACGACAGGACCCCAGCTGTAAGTAGCCACCAAGGATTCCCAAGGCTGTATCGACAGCGGCTACCGTAACCGGATAGGCTTGGGTTGAAGAGGTGAACACGTAGCTGGTTATCTCAATCTTTGTTTTCTTTTTTTCCTAATATTGTTTCTTACTTTCCTATATTTTCTCTTTATTCTTCTCTAGACCAGCACCACCCTTTCAGTGATTGTCGCGAGTGACGGAATCCATGAAAAAAGTAGATGTAGATGAATTGGTTTTTATACATTTATATAGAAGAGCAGTGGTCCGAAAAACAATCGTAAGTAAAAATCACAAATCGTACCTGGTGTTTTTATTCATTGTTAGATTCTGACTTGCAACATCTAATTGGAATTGACTTTAGAAGACGATTGCAATGAGATGATGCCTGATAGAATTTCGTATTCAGTTACTACTGTAGAAGCAGCTTTAATAATTTTTGACTTGCGCAAAATGAAAGTAAGATTTAGTAAAACAGGCCCCTGGTATTAATATATATATAATACGTACTTAGTGTATTATATGAAAAAAAAATCTAACAAGGTTGGGAGAATTGATAATTGTCGAGGCTCTGCCGAGACAATTGTCAATTCTCACAACCGAGTTAGATATTTTTTTCATACAATAAACTTAATATGTATTATATTTATCTTATAACCTCTTCTTGTCTTGTTTTCGTCGATGTTTCTTACTGAAATGCAAGTTTCTAAAAGTAACTGTATGATATTATTATTCTAAAAATAACTATGTGATATCATAAAAAATATCATACGGGATGTTATCACTCGGATATTTGTATAGTTATAAGATAAATTATGATATGACTGTTCAGGGACTCTTTATATACATTTATATAATTTAGGGTCCGTGGACTGTCTTCAGAGTCAACACTTTGTTTGGCATCAAACTTTGAAAGGCATTGGGATTAGACTGGTGTCACTGCCAACTCTCAATATAGCCGGGTTTTCTGAAGTCGACGGTGGGACCAGTCTAGTTGAAGACCTGACAATGCAATTGTTTAGTGACCATGACGTCGTAGACTGGTCCCACTGTCGAAAATAGGTGGAAATATTGAGAATTGACTGTTATACCAGTCTAAAGACGTCGCCGCGTGAAAAGAAACGCAGTCAAAAGTAGATATGAGCCCGTGCATGACATTTCCAATAACCGCACATGTGCGCAACATCAAAACTCGGATCAGTCTGTGCACGGTCCGCACATTCTGATCCGAGTCTTCACTACACGCTAATTGCATGTCGTTACGGATCCATACGGATCCATGTCCACAATCCCCAATCCGAACACTTCTCAGCCAATCTGCGGTCTGTTGCAGGTTACGGAAATAGCCGAGTGTTGATCCGAATGCAAGATCCCCTTCATTCGGCAATCTTCGGGCGATTTTATATGTAGATGACGAGATCGGCCGGATGGGTCCACTGAAGTCACTTTCTAATGCGCAGTGATATTGTCTATGCACAATTTCTATCCATCTTTAACACATGTAGGCCTATATATAAATCAATTTTTGTTGTGTTTATCGAGATCTGTGCACTTTGATTGGATGAAATACTGGTTTTATTCCTCAATGAAAACAATTTTTAGTACACAGCTAATTTGTAAGCTTGCGCACAAAGTAGTCCTTGAAGAAACATGCCTCCCAATGGACAAATTTTAATATTTTCTGCTTCATGACATTGAATTATAAGATATGAAGAGAGTATGTTCTTTCATGAAGCTATGAAACTAAAAAGCTATTCACACTCATGCATGAACCTGTTTTGTGTATTCAAACAGTATGATTAGGATCTTTTGTTTCATACCTCCATGAAATCAAAAAAACTTCCTCATCTCTTATAAATTTTGGAAGTGTTGCGCACATGGTCAAATGTTGTGTGCCTTAACGTTCTATTAGGCGAATCATACTTGGATATGCACCTTTTCTTGCGCTTAAAAACGTAATTTCGATTTTGTAATTTACAATCAAACATCACACACAAAAAGTACATAAATAGTTAATCTTAAATAAATGGTATGAAAATATGATTTCCGAGTTACTTATCTAATAGCCGCATCTCTGCTTGAATTCCATGTATGTGTGAGTGTGTCTACTTAGGGTGAGGGTGTGCACCCCAGCCCTGTGTTCAGGATGCAAAGCGTTTCGAGAGCGCTTTGAGATGATACCCCGCTTTGCACGTGCACATACGTGCAAAGCGAGGTATCATTTCGAAAGCGCTTCGCTAACATTTCATCCGGGACGCAAGGCAGATACCTTACCTCTGCACCCGCTTATGCTGCATCAAGTTAACCAGTAAGTATAAATATCTCAATCGTGATTAATCAATTTTCGCATCAGAACCCAACAATGTCTAACAGGGCTTAGCAGCTAATATCGTCTAACTAGCTGACCAGGGAGGTGGGAACGGCGCCGTTCTAGCGATAATAATTATTTGTTTTGGTGTGTGATCCGAATTAATTGGACGGCATTATGTCTACTCTCATATTTGGGAGAAAATGCCATAAATGGAAACCGACTTGTCGAATCGAAATGACCAAATTAGCATGCTCGCTGATTGTGTTAAATACGTCATGTTGCATTATTTGTCTTTTCACTTTACAATCATAAAGTCGGTTTATTGTCGCATTCGCTGTATCTTTTTCGCTGAATCGTCGACCTTAAGAATTTGGATCATGTTTGGGCCTAGATACGATAACGTATCCCTCCTTTGATAATCTGATGTAGGAGATTATTTCCCACATCAGATTATCAAAGGAGGGATAGTTTATCGTATCTAATTTGGGTCCTGTTTTGGCTGACCCCAATTTTACATAAAAATAAAATAGGGGAATATGTGTATGTCATCTTTTTTGATACCAGGGGCTAAGGTTATCAAAACAATTTCATACCCTTATGACAATTTCCTCAACTTCAACTAAACGGGCGGGCGGCCTCCATGCTTTGTCCGGAGCATTACTCTGTTACCTTATATATGTCCGTTTGACTTGAAACTTGACAGTCATATGTTCCTCTCATGATTACACAAAGCAATTCATATAAAAATCGTTACTTTACCTGGCTTATCATTTTAGTTATTTTTCTTTTTTTGTTTTTCACAATTGTATATCCAACAGTGTAGCGAAAAATTCAACTTCTTGTGTTTTCCAAAGGCATGATATGTACTATTTGCTTAAGCGTGATTTTCATTCAAGTTTGAAAGTCAGTAAATTCTCAGTTGAGTAAGAGAAAAGTTTTATGACCTCGGGCACAAAAGGTTGAGGGTCCAAGATTATAACCCACCCCTTTTTTTCTCTAACTGAGATTTACTCAAACTTTGTTTCATAAGATAAAGATCAATTCCTTAATTAATGCTTTTTGTTGGTTTTTCGAGATATATCGATAGATTATCTGTGCCTCTGCCCTGCCCCAAGTTTTTATTACGAATATCTAGACCCCCCCCCCCTTCGTATTTGAAAGAATAATATGTAAAAGGAAAAAGTGTTTCGAGCAATTTCTCATATTCCCACATGTCGCACATAAGATAGTTATTTTTTTGCAAACTGCACCAACCTTTCATAAATGTATGTATGTATGTACCAGCGAAGCGAAAGAATCATGGTGCCATCGCCGGTTCGAATTTCTTCTATTTTCCCGGTTATAGGCGCCTTAGGAAATGGTAGAAGTTATACCGGAGCGGCCGTAGATATTAAATGTTTGTCAAGTCCGCATTAACCAATGAAAATGCTAGAATTTTCTTTGCAGTACAATGAATAAGTTAATACTCTGATATCTCTGGACACGATCTACCCATAATCATTGCGTTTACAAATAAAAATCGGGGTATAAATGCACACGTTTTAGTGAGTGGTCAAAGGTCAATTTTGTCTATACCTTAATAGACAAAATTGACATTTGACGACTCACTCAAAGTATTTCATTTATACATTTAAAAGTTGGGGGTAAAGGTTTAAAGAGCCGTGTATATTATGAAAAATGACGTCTTTTTTTATCTTCAAATATTAGGTTTAATGTTGATTTTTCTCGAAAAAAGACAATAACAGATTTAAAACTTTATAATTTCTCATTTGTGGAAAGGCCTACGTGAGGTAGAGCACAACATCTCCTTGATTGTGTGAAAGACATAATCCTGAAGCGCCCCAGTCTAGTATTTTTTATCCAAAGGAAGCGATCTTACAAGTGATATTTCCTCTGTTTTAATGGGAATATCATACAAAATGGTGTAAAACACAATGCAATGAATTCCAATATTTTCAGGACAAAACGATCATCGGTTTGCTTACAAATGTCTAGTTTGATTTGACACTACACTTGTGGATCCAGGATTTCTTTAAAGGGGGTTAGAATGTATAAATACCGACAAGATTTAAAGGACACAGGTTTGGCGAGTCTGAGACATACAAAAAAGAGAAAGGACTCTAAAACAATCTGATATAATTCATTAGGACCCCTGGAAATCAAAATCATAAAAGAATTGAGGACTGTTTTGCATACATGTACATATGTACATTTAGGGATTAACTCAAGAAAAGAATTGAGGACTCTTTTAAACAATCGTCAATTCTTTTCTGAAGTTTATCCCCAAAAGTACATATCTTCCCAAAATCGTGTAAAGCTAATCCAGAGAAAATCAGTATTCGCCTAAAAACACGAGAATAGCTTAAAACGAAATAGTCTTCCTTTATAGAAGGGACACTGCAATCTTGAAGGATGACACTTATGAACCTTTCAAATCGAGTCATTCGGAACCTTTTTTGTTGACGCCGTACAAAACCCTGGGGGTTCTTGTTCTACTAGTACCAAATTCTGACTGAATTTCCACACGGCATTGCAATTAATAAGCCTCAGAAGGGGTTTCGTTTTATAGCCCCCTTGAGTCCCCTCCCCCGTTCCCACCACTGCAACCTAGATAGTTTAACAGTGATATTGGAATTGATTAAGCAAAAAAGCCGATATAAGATGACAAACACTGTGTAATATATTAAATTAGAACCAGATCTAAACGATAAAAGATACATGTAACCATAGGTAAAATTTCAACAGGAAGTCAATATCAGCCAACCAGGATTGTTGTTTTAATTGGTACAAGTACCAATTGAAACACCCAATCTGATTGGTTTAAATTATTTTCGGTCTTAAACTAATCGACGGTTTTCTCTTATACAAGTCGGGTCTGATGAGAAAACATTAAGGGAAATATTGGGGCGAAATAAAGGCTAAGGTGTGCAAGGATGGGTTATCTTTCGTTGTCTGGTAGCGGGTTAAACTCACAATAAAACAACACCGCAACGTCACATATCATGGGGTGAGAGTCTAAACAATGAAGCGTCTTGACACGGAATTAGGTCCCTGGAAGTCTAAAAGAGGAAACATAGCGGAAATGAGAGGATTTACTACAGATTTATAACTAACGAAGGGATAAAATGTTTGATTAAACTAAATATACTGTACTTTTCAAACACATCCTCAATGCCTTTTGCATTTTTATTTGCACAACAGAACGCCACTTATTCAAATGAAAATTCAGTTGTTTTCTAAAGATCCTTGGTTGAAATTTATTTGTTTCCTTGTGGTCAAATACTCTCCATGTCTTGGCACTGAATATTGTAATCTTTTTATCCAAGAGTTCAGCCCAGCGTTCAGGATCACCAAACGGTGCAAACAGTTTTGAATTGTAAACATACATTAGACAGAGATTTTATCAAGGATGTCGACAAAATTTATTCAGCAACTAACTGCCACAGATAAGCATTGGCGTTTGCTTCATACATAGTTTTAGGTTCGGTTATACAGACAAATGCACCGTCATTTTTTGATGCGGAAATTTGAAAATAACAAGTTTCCCAACAAGTACTAAGGTACTGGTAAAATATGTAAGGCATTCTGTGTATTATAACTCTTTTAGACAATAACTCATTTAAAACAATTTAGACAATGATTCTTGGTGCCACTTTTTAAAATTAAAATGAAATAGAATGATATAAAAAATATACGTGAAAATCACATTAGCAAAACACGTAAGCGTGTTCATCATTTGTAATGATAACAACGTCAAATGGTTAAAATGCAGCTTGAAAAGTTGTAGTTTTAAGTTTTCAGAAAATTACATGTAGATAAACCAGAGACACGAAGTGCACGTTATATACAACTGTATTTTAGCAATTTTAAGTAAATATTCCGTTGTTGAGCTAAATGAATAAACTATTCAGCCCTTTATGGAATGAACTACAAATAAAACGAGAACTAATATTCAGAGTAAATCTGAAACTCAATTATATAAGCAATTTTAGAAACAAACTGTTTACAAACTGGATATCGGTTTGGATAGAGGTTGGTTTTGCAAATTTTATAGGATGTCATCCGGTCAGAACCGCTCTTATTGTGCTTCTGCACAATTAAAAACTGTTCTTTTTCAACATTCAAACTTACTCGATACAACTGTATTGTAACACTTTGAATACATGTATGAATATAAAGATAATAATGATAACCTGTTACAAATTTCAACTTTTTAATAGTATCTATTATGCTGATCAGCTTATCAATACATTTTAATATTCCAAATTTTACTTCAAATTCTAAAATGAGTACGAAATAGTTTTCGTAGATATACGCAGAATAAAGCTGTCGTAGCGTTGATAACCATTTGTTTTGGTTTGTGATTAAATGGACACAGGTCTGTTCTAGTGTCATATTTGATAGGAAATACTGGTAACGAAGTCCTTTTCCTCTCATCTTTATATCAGTAGTTTCGCATTCTAAATCTGCACATATAGAAGGATATTCGATTGTTTCAGTGAAAGATCGATTCATGTTTAATTGAGAGAACAAAAAAGCTATATTTTCACGAGTAGTCCTTGTTGACACTAAATGAAATATCAATGGCTAATAATCGAAAAACAAAAATATTATTCTATTTCCTTAATGCCAAAGTGAGAACAAAATGTTTAACTTCAAGGCACATTTTCTTACAGCGGGTCTTTTTCCGGGTAAATGCCATGTTACGGTCATGATGACGTCACTTATTGAGTTTAGTTCGATAACGTCAGATAGGGTGAAATAAAAGAAAGCGGGATATAAGTTTATGATTATTTCACTTGTTTGGCGATGAATTTATCAAACAAGAAAATATCCTTTTTATCGATAATCATCCACAAAGCATCAAAGAAATGACCATTATTCTTTACAATATTTTAAGCCTTTGATATTGGGAGAATTTTTTTTTTCACTGATCAGTCATTTTTTTTCCTTACACCATGTGATGTTATTGGATCTTAGGTTACACATAATCATTGTCCCACCTTTGTCACAATCTAAATTTTAGGCATGCACTTATAAAGTGTAAAACTGTAAAACTTACAAATTTAACCCTTTCCTGTTTTTACAAAATTTTGGACCTGTGCAAATTCAAAGGTTTTGCAGACGAAAATTAAAAGTGGGTTTAATTTGAAAAATAACCATTCATTAGGGTAGAAAATAGTGTGGAAAAAGAAGAAATTGCTTGTCAGAAGCAATTTCTTCATTTTTCACAATGTTTTCTCAATCATAAAATCACAGGCACGTAAAAAGCAGGGATTAAACAGCAAAGGGTTAAGAACACTATAGCCCTTTTCTTGACAAATTTTGTTAACTATAAATTGGTTCTTTAAGAAATATGAATCTTTCTGAAGAACTTGTATGCATACCTCATTAAAGGGAGTTAATAAATATAGCTAATTTTGTTCATCCCTTTCACCCAAAACCCACTCCATAAACTTATTCAATTTCATTCCAAAATCACTCACCTTGTCAATTTCACAATGTTGCTAACTGTTCTTCTCCCAAAGCCACTCTTGAATTTTCTATAACAAACATTCATCAGAAAATCCTTTCCTTACTTATTTATAAGATCACTATTTAGATGGAGTCATCATGATAAATGGACGTCCACCAAAAACCATTTTCCAAACGTGAGTCAATTCTGCGCTTCAAAACTCTTGCGACTCCGACTTTTGTAAGAAAAAGAATCATTTACACGGATTTGTTTTGAAAAGTGCTGCTCTTAACCGCGTCTAGAATTGAACAGTGATAAAGCAGTAAGGTTTAGTTTATCAAACCTAGAGTCAATAATAACCTGAAATTGACATGGTGAAAGATTTTGAAAAGTTATTGGAATAAAATACATTGAGCGAGAGTAGTAAGTTTTAAATGAAATTGAGGGGATGTAATACGTTTTCGGTAATTTCGTCCAATTTTGCGGTAATTTATTGCCTCCCTTTGATAAAATCTCCGTACGTTTCTGCTTGTTTGTCCTCACTTACAAATCAGGCGATTTAAGATCCAAAAAAGCCAATGAATAATTTAATCGACTTTAATGAAATTACACATGTATATCAGTTTTTAACGATTTCGAAGCGCTTTAAACAAAATGTCGGAGCGTTTTTGAATGGAGTGTGCTTGGAGTAAATGATTTGAGCGCCGAGCAAAGGATTTTAACTGGTTATGATCGAGAGAACTGTCAATTTCTTTATGTTATTAAATGTACTGCCTATTTCACCACGTCGTCAAACGCCCCTCGTAAGCTCGAAGTTACGTTAATTTGTGATTTACTTACAAATTTGCATACATGTATTATGATTTGATAACAAAACGCAGAATGTCCAGTTTTAATCTTACTTTGCCTTTTATTTTTCTTAGTCACGATGATGCTTGTGGCGTCATGTAAACCCACGCACGAAAAAAACGCGCTTTCATGTTTGCGCCCTCATTATCCCAAAGCTTTATTCCACAAAATCGCCGAGGGTTGGAAATTGCCATGCTTCAAAGGGTCAACCTACTTTTTACCTTATATATTCTGAGATTGACCTGTCTTTCCAATCATGTACACAGTAGTGGGCTTTTAGCGTGTAGAAAATTCAGATATAATTTAAAATTTAAAATGTTTTGATATTAAGGAAAAACGAGTCTGCGTAGCCTTTACAAAAAAAAAAAAAAAAAAAAAAAAAAAAAAAAAACCTTGTTCGCCTAGCAAAGTCTCTGGCCAACGTATGTTTAAGCATATTGATGGCTCAGCGCGAAGCAGTTGTGACTGCCTATAAACATATAGGCAGTTACAACTGTTTTGCACTGAGCCATCGATATATTGACGAGAGTCTTCACTCTGCATTCTGGACAAAGAAGGGCACTTCACTTAGTTTACGTGTTTTGGATTGTGGCAAAGTATATCTTTTTCAATTGTTAAGTCCATATACGAGGAACAAATATGGCCTATAATTATTAATTAATCTGAAATGGGTTGTTTACGTATTACAGAAAAGAAAACTAGTTATGCCATGGGCGCTCCAAGAATCTCATTCAGAGGGGAAAATAGTCAGAATTTCTCGTGATTGGAAACAAGTAGTATAATGATGTTTTCTTGATATAATGATGAACCAATATCGTCATTTATACGTCAAATCGGTCCTCAATAGCCATAAGACATTTTGTCAACGTCTAGAAGAAATGAAAATAAGTTGCCATGACAAACCAGATTATTTTAGGAAAATAGAATTTAGTTCATTCGAAGTTCAACATTTAATATTTTGTGGTCCGTTATAGCCATAAGACATTTTTGTCGACGTCTAGAAGAAATGTAAATAAGTTGCCATGACAAACTGGATTATTTTAGTAAAAAAGAATTTACTTCATTGAAAGTTCACCATTTCATATTTTGTAGGATGTACAAAGACCTGGGGCCCGTTTTACTAAAGATATTACTATCATTTTTTGCGTAAGCCAAAAATTAAAGTTGGTTCTACAGTAGTAACAAAAAATAGATTTCTGCCATGCATCATCTCAATGGAATCGTCTTCTAAAGACGATTCCTATGAGATATTGCAAGGCAGAATCTAACCATGAATGAAAACACAAGGTACGATTTGTGATTTTGACTTACGATTAATTTTGGCGTAAGACGTTTAGCAAAACGGGCCCCTGTTTTCAGCATACGAAATCGCATTGATCGACCAAAATGCCGTAAATGTTTTATTTCGGTCGCCCTATGACGTATTGCTTTCTACACTTGGCTATTTCCAATTGTAGAATGGTCAATGTACGGAGTTAAAAAATCGACTGCCTAACCAAACTAATTATTGAGTCAGTTAACATTATAAATCTTTCGACGTTCTAGTTCTATACAGTCGTAGGTGCATATATAGACCAGCAACTTCAAGTGAGTGGACAAAAATTAATTCTACATTGATCATCACTCTTGCTAGCGGAACTATAGTAGACACCACAGCCGAGACCAGCCCTGCGTCCAGGATCAGAAAACGTTTCAGTTATATTATTAATAATTTGAATATCTTTATTGAACTTGTCCTTTTATACTTTATTTGCCATATGCATTTCTATCAAACTTAAAATGCCATGATATTAAAACTAACTTTTTCTAAAAAGCAAAATAGAGAAAAGCTTAACAAACAAATGTAGACCTAATCTTAATAATGTGTATTGAAAAGATGAATATGATAAAGGTGCAAATTAATCATTGCCATTGTTTGCATGTCAAACATTTTCACACATTTCAAAGTTAAAGACTTGTCAATTATCAACTTATTTTATATGTTTATCTATCATGCATATGGTTCTGTGTAAAAACCATCATGACCAAAAATTTTGTGTCGTTGTAATGAACAAGCTTGTTTAGGGAATATGCACTTTCGTTCCATGAAAATCAGTGTCGGTGTTGGAAAACGAGAATTCCGTTATTACGAATGAAAAATGCACTGCACAAATCCGTTCCCAACAAATCTGTGTCGTTAAGTGAAAATGTCGTTATATTGAGTGTCGTTAAAACGGGAGTTGACTGTACTTACATATAATTCTAAAAATCATGCTTTAAATTTTGAGTGTTTACAATTTTACTCAACTTAAAAAAAAAAAAAAATCAGGTGAAAATCGTGTTTATTATGATAACGGACATGCAAAATGTTTCTAAAAATAGACTGCCTAGTATCACATCAGGTTATCAGGCAAATGAAAGAATGTGCATACATCATTTCTGGAATTTTTTTCATTTTCGCGTTGATGTGTCCGTGAATTAGGTCTGACGGAGGAGGGGATATGCAGTAGGGAGTAGTTCACAGAAAGCGGACGCGTCATTTTGCATGTGGGTTATAAGGCTTCCAAAAAATCAACGTTCCCGCTAAAGATGACTTTGTGATATTAAATGGGCGGAACTTTCTGTGCACACAATACAACAACAACAACAACAAAAATGCCTTTCGAATTTTATTGGAAAAAAAATCCAATGTAATTTCTTTTTATTTCATATATGCGTTTTGCGCAATTCGTGTTTTAATGCATGATTAATAGTCATACACGAACTTCATATTCATGCAAATTTTCGACTGAAACAAGTGTATTAAAAAAAAAAAAAAAAAAAAATCACCAGATAAAGTCACGCTTGAATCCCATAATACCAGGTCATAACTCGCGGATACAGTTAACAACATCTTGAAATTGACAAGGTGAATGATTTTGGAATGATATTTGAAAGCAATTGAATGAGTGTATGGAGCGAGTTTTGTGTGAATTTGATGGGAAGTAATCCAATATCGCTAATTTTGTTCAGGATGAACAAAATTAGCGATATTTATTACCTCCCTTATATAAAATATGCAATCAAGTTCTATAGATAGCTTCCTATTTCTCCAAGAACCTATTTGTCACATACAATTTGAATTATTTCAGTGAAATTGCATTTCTTTTAACTTCGTGTATTTTGAATAATATTGTCGATTCTATCTTTTTCGGTCAGTTTGGAGCGTTTTGAATGGTTTGAGTGAGTGTTTGGAATTGATGAATGGAGCGCTGAGCGAATGATTTAGAATACTTTTGATCGAGATGAATGCCAATTTCAAGATGTTGTTAACTGTAATACTAGTACCAGGATTGCACAATCTCCGGGACACATTGCCTCATGGTATCAATTAATATAACGGCTAGCAATGATTCTTGACAGAATAATGCCCCGAAAATCCAATCAGAATACGTGATGGGAATTAGAACGCCATTTAATGGACTACCAATCTCGGCCCAATGTTATCAACCTCATACGACTTAATTTTGTTTCGACATTGTTAAACAACATTTCTGGGGCACCACATCGTGACACGTCAAATGTGACATGTCTGTAAGCTGCTTACCAGTTACGACTAACTGATAAGGTTCCCGCTACATTCCAAGTTTTGGCTCTTTAAAACCTGCAGGATACCATGTGGTGGTTAACCGTCACAAAATCTTTAAATAGCGTCAGCGAGTGTGACGGATTCCCGTCACCCTCCCCAAAGCTATTTATAGATTTCTTCTTCAATATTAGCATTTGTCGGTTTTACAATCACATTTAATACGGTTAAAACCATCGTGAAATGGACAAGTTGAATGATATTTGAAAAATTTTGGAATAAAATCGAATGACTGCGTGGAACGAGTTTTGAGTGATATTAAAGGGAGGTACTTGAATATGATATCGCTAATTTTGTTCCGGATGAACAAAATTTGCGATATGTATTACCTCCCTTTAATAAAATATGTATACAAGTTCTATAAATAGCTTACTATTTGATAAAGATCCACTCAGACGTTTACAATTTCAATTATGTCAGTGAAATCGTGGATTGAATGAGTAATTGGAGCGCTGATTGAGTGATTTAGAATGGTTTTGATCGAGATGACTGTTAATTTCATGATGTTGTTAACTGTACAAGACTTAGATGACGAGTTATACGTCACAAAGAATGGCGACGATTAGCTATTAGAGTCTGATATTATGAAACTTGTTGCCATATTGAATTGTGAATTTACTCAATATTCAACCCACGATGAAAAATACTCTGCGCTACAATGTTATTATTTCACAAAAATGAAAATAAAAATGTATTGATGAATTAAAACTCACAACATTTAATTTGAAGTTTCAATTTATCTGAGAGATTTTTTTTTTCAATTAAGAAGTTTCAGTTAATTCTCATTTGAGTAAGAAATTTGTCTAACAGTCACGTACTAATTCCAGACTGTTTAAACGTTATCGGGTGCTGCGATTGGTAAAATAATATTTTGAGCTCGTATCTTATATCCAATGTTTGTGAATTAAATTTACTAAGAAATAACAACAATTAAAAATCGTATAATTTTACTCCATTTTTGTATGTAACATTTTACAAAACATTCTTGCTTTATGTTCAACATTACACGTAACATGTACATATACGTATATTCTTATATATTTTCCCATGTATTAGAAAAAAAGGATAAACATTATATGATTTGTAATTTTTAATCATGTTGGATTGTAACCCCCAAAATATTAAGGATCAATTTGATTGGAGGATATACTCATGCATCTAATAAATGGCTGCGATGTTATCCCATTTTAGGTTACAGGGAACTTATACAATCTCCCGACATCTGTCACATTTTGTCTAGGGAATCAACAGTGAAGTAAACAAAGGTAAGGGCGGCCTCTGATTGGTCCATAATATATTATGATCAAATATGATAATTCATTTTTGCAGATTAACAATATTTCTACAAGTTAGATGCAAAATGGGAGAAAAGGGAATCTATTTCGGGTCTTGAGAGGCATTTTCTAGACATTGGGGTATTTTCCGGAACCGACTGTGAAACTTGGTGAGTGGGAATGGTTATCTTTAATGAAAAATCATTAGGAAACCTTGGGTGACACTGTTTAAGTCCATTACTTCCAAAACATTGCGGAACTATTACGGGTCAAATATCCGAAACAATCTCAGTTGTTTTGTTTTCATTTGAAGAGAGTTTTAAGCTCGAAAAGATCCAAAGATATTGGTTACGTAATCATATTGCAATATAATTTTCAGGCAAAATGATCGGTTGAAAGCGCTAGTATGTTCCAATAATTGTCACATTTTGTCGTCCTTCAAGTAGAACATAACATAATTTAATGTTAAAGGAAACATATCTTTTACTTAATGAACAACAAAATCTATGTTTTCTTTATCGAGCGTAATTCCAACATTTTTGTTGTTCACCGGAAGAAAGAATTTTCATAGATTTCTTTTTCTGCTATTATAATCTGAATTAAAGAATCCCACTCTCTCATTACATCCGATTTCATATGTATCGCGAGAAATTCAAGATCTTATTATCCATGATTAATGCCCTGGCAGGGCGGAGCCTAAGTAAGGGGTCGTTGCACTTAAGGTTAAGGGAAATCAGCTTTTTTCTAAAATAACCTACTTCTAAAGAGAGTGGACATAAATAACCCGAGACCTTAAATCGTAGATTGGTAACCAAATCCTCGTAACTTCAGCTTAATCAAGCTGAAGTTACGAGGACTTGGTAACCAAACGATGAAATGTGTTCATTCTCTCAAAAGCACGTGATACCTTTAGGTTTAAGGATACAGTTATTTGCACGAGTTAACGATGATTACCGACTAAAATTTGAAAGAACCCAAACTATTGAAAAGTAAACTCGCCAAATTACGTCACGGTTAAGCCCCGCCCTGCCAGTTCATTAAAAACGCAGAATACATATCGATCCGCCCTATCTCACAATAGGTACAGTAATCTATTGTCTTTTTATAGAAAACATAATTACAGCAATTTTAGAATTTTCGTCTGCTTATATTTCATACAGATTTTCACAGCTAGATATTTTCTGTTTCTTACCAAAGACGCCCTTAAAAGCTGTCTTCAGAGCCCGCGTTAAGCCTTTCTGATTCCGCTGTTTTTTCTGTTTATTTACGTCGTTGCTAAGAAACAGTCCGTATTGTTTGAGGCGTATTTGGCTCAGTAATCCTGCGAGTAGTTCGTCTAGGTTGTGATTAAGGGCAGCAGAAGTCTCGATATATTTACAGTTGTGTGAGTTGGCAAGGAGACGGCCGCCTGGTATAGAAATAAAGAAACCTTATAAAACACACGTTTGTCATTGTAAAACCACAGACGGTTGATTAGGCCATTTTTACACAATCCAACTTTTTACGCCCTTGAGATAATTACTGTAGATTGTAGATTTCAAAGAAGTGGCCTCTTACAACTCATTTCTTCACGTCTACACTGACCCCCCCCCCCCCCCCCCCGATCTCGAAATATATATATCGTCTGCAATTTCTTTCAATTTTGACCAGTCTGAAAATTTGTTGTTGATGATGGATCAATGTAGTCAATGAAGTTAATAAATTACCCGTATATAGGATAACATTTTACGATAATTTTTTGTCAAAAATTTAAGTTGCTTCTACAATAGCAACTAGATATGGATTTTTCCAAAATAGCAACTAAATATGGATTTCTTTTGTGTATCATTTCATCGGAATCGTCTTTTTAAGACGATTCCAATGAGATAATGCACGCAATAATCTAACAATGAATGAAAGCATTTGTGATTTTGACTGATTAAAATTTTTGTTAGATGTTTAGTAAAACGGGCGCCTGGCCATTGTCTTGAATGATCAGATGATCTTATTCCATACACTCTAATATTCCGGGATGCCACTCATAAGGGAATATTTGTGGAATCGTATTTATATCCAGTTATTTTTTTAGTTTAAACATCTGTTATTATAAAAAGTTTTACCTTCGTAGTCGACCTGTCGTCTTCTGGCAAGATCTACTTTATTGGCGACGAGCATGACAGTTTTCTGTCCTTTCACTTCTTCTTTTAACCGCTGGAGGGCGTATTGTGCTGATTTAAAGGAGGCGTGGTCGGCGCAGGAATACACAACGACGTAAGCATCGATGTTGATATCTGACGTCTCGTGAAACGTTACCTGAAATAGTACAAAAAACATGTCATAATGTATCACTATGATTTGCGCTCTAGTAGCGACCACTGAAGTGACCACTAGCAACGGTTGTTTGTGTTGTTTGTTCTTTAAAGCAGAATCTCTTAAACGTATACTGATCTACGTTCGTATTTGCTATTTGCTTTACTGACTGAGATATGTTCTTCTTATTTCACAGAAAAGTGCACAAAACATTAATTCTCTTAAGCAACGTTCTTTTTGCTGGTTGCCAAATCATCGGTACGGGTGCTTTGCCGATGCTTCGAATATCTCTTCTACAAACATTAATATATTAGTACAAACAAAACAATATAATACATGTCTTTAACAATGGGATATTTTAACATGTGAAATGAAAAAAATGGGTGTATTGATATTAATATATAATTTTTACGAATTACATAAAATGTTGTCTTCAATGCATCGTGACACATTTTACCGAAATTGAATTCCTTTGAAATAAACCCCGAAGAAAACAAGAGAAGACAAAGTTTTTGATTTAAATGTTCGAATGGAATCAGATGTCCATGTAACCCATGCATGCCTTATTCAAAGCCAGGTAAAACGTTTAGAATACAGCCCTTCGGTCAGGATGAAACGTCGGCGAAACGTTTTCGAAATGATACACCGCTTTGCACGTATGTGCACGTGCAAAGCGGCGTATCATCTCAAAACGCCTGCAAAACGTTTTTACATCCTGAACGCAGGGCTGTTCTCAACAATTAAGGAGGGCCGTTACAGTTTCGGGGGATTCCCAGATATCCGCGAAACACATGTATGTTTTAGAGCATTCATATGCACAGATATATTGAAAATATCAACATAGCTTTCCACGCATATTTTGAAAATATTTATATTTTTCTTAAGGTGGCCATGTTTTCGCAAATATAAAAGAAAACTGTTTATTAAACCGGCCAATCACAATACCAGTGTGCTAAATTAACATATATTTATAGCCATAGATATGGAAGACATAAAAATATAATAAACTTTCTAGTAAGTGCATAAATAAGTGACAAGTGGACATTTTGCTTTAAATGCTCCTCAAAGATAAAAATTGAATATTTTTTTTGAAGGCAAAAAAGGCAAACACTTATATTAAATAAACTCGAAATATGTCAATAGAAAATTAGCCCAACTATCGTACAACTAAAATTAATAAAGAAAAGTATATCTATCCAGGCATTTTTAGTCAATTTCATAAGTTTGAAATACAGTACCCCCCATAATTTACTACTCTAATTTGATTTTGTCCAGGCATTGTTACGTCCCCTGATTTCCCAATCAACAATAAAAACCATTTGTAATTTTGATGCACTTGGTAACGCCTATGGCAGCTGTAGGATTTCTGTAACGGGGTTTAAACTACAATTAAGGGGGGAGGGGTAGTTATTTCACATCATTACCAAAGTTTTGCCGAATTACCCAGTGAAAGACTAAACACCCCATTCCCTCTGGATCCGCCACATGCACAGCCATTATCCTGATCAAAACACAAGGTTTTCCTCCATGAACTCATTTTCTATTTGAGGCAATTACATATAGAAATAATATGTTATTTCAGTTGCCACGGAAGATAAGATTGTTCATACTCGATTGAAACAAAAAAGAAAGATAATATGACTTTCGATTGATTTTAAAAAATTTAAAATTTTGTGATTATGTTAATTATTTTAACCTTATTTATCTTACAATGGTTTGGAAACAATTTCCTAAATTTTACATTGATCCCTCTTGATTCTGTGGATCACAGAAGAGTTCAACAGTCTCAGGGCCAAATAAAGGAAAAAATACAATCGCCGGTATTTATACCCGATCTCGAGACTTCTTGGTCAAGGAGTAGACGCAGTAGCTCTCGAATACATACGCTCTTCGAATAATACAAATGCTTTTTGAAATCATTGCTTATTGCAATATTCAATGTTGGCAAAGCTATTGATGGAATATTAATAATTGTTATCAAATTATCGTTTTTACTCTTACAAACACACATAAACGGAATCAAATAAAGATGGAAATTTAGAGAGAAGAAATGAATTTTTAAAGGTTGAAATTGTCCTTTTTCTACGTTGTCTCCTTTTCCGTTTTTACAACGTGTATCATACGTAATGAATGGGATCATTAAAGGCAAAAGTAACATATCATTTTGAAAATTTATAAAAAAGAATACTGAAAAACAAACAGACATTTAACAATGCAGAAAAATAACTGAAAAGGAGAGAAATCGCATCCAAGTGGCAAAATCTTATTATTTTGGGATATGATTCGTCATCCCGTATCAGTTTTTACCAAAGTCGTAAATAAAAAAGCATATATTTTCTTCTTTTCAAGCAATGTTCAAATAACTGAAAGATGACTACCTTTTATAAGCATCCATTATATGATATTTTTATACTTTCAACGATATAACCTGAACTAAAGCATTCCCTTTCGGTGATGAAGAGAACGTGACAACCCTGCGTTCAGGACAACAAAACGAAGTAAACGTTTAGCTCATGCACATGCGAGCAATGCAGGCTATAAATAGCAAAAATGTTTGCTCCGTTTTGTCATCCTGAATGCATGGCTTGTGATAGGTCCATCAACGTCGCCCGTACTTCGTTGGAATAACGAAGCACAAGTGTAAAACACTCATTAGATATACTTTACACGGTAATGCAGACTATCATTTTTTCGGATGATCGTTTGTGATTCGTTATTCTGAACGCATGACCGGATTTCATTTTGTCCCTCGTAACAAATGCCAAACTCTGCAGTTCAGGATGCAAAAAACATTTGCAAACGTTTAGAAAGTGAACCTTTCTTACCAGTCGTATGTTTCTGAAATGTTTCGCGAACGTTTTTATTTTGAATTCAGGACAATCCTGCGTGTAGGTTGACAAAATAACAATTGTTTGAAAAAAAAAAGCCTTCCACTGTGCACGCGCAACTTCATATAAAGTTGATTTTAACAAGGCCCCCTCACAATTTTTTTCTAGGCGAGTTGTCTCCCCAAAACTGTAACGTCCCACCTTAATCAATAAATCTTTGTTACCAGTTTTTGTATCGTCTTGCGTACTCTTCAGTTATACTGTTTTTCTAAGGCATTCTTATTCTAGATCTAGGTCAGCGACCTAATATCTTCCAAAAGAACATGTGTTGTCAGAATATTAATTGATTCTGTCAAGTAACAATTGAAAGTCAACAAAGCAAGGCAGTCATATATCACTTCTCAACAAATACAATCTTATTTATGAGATTCTGGCCACGGTCATTCTAAATAGTCCACTGGTTATGCGTGATGATGATTTATAGATACATTTTGTACATCAACCCACTGAAATTAACCAGAGTTTGGTCCATTTTAAAACGATTTCAAGCAAAGTTTTCAAATTCGGGACATACAAATAGTGTTGCTAGACTGTAGACTCTAATTTGATCATTTTGCTTCCGTTCATATAAAATTTCGAATTCTACTTCTTGGACAAACTTTTACTAGAAAAGATAATTTCTTTTTGTTGTGTGAATATATATATATATATTTTTTTTTTCTCATCTGATGACGTAAGAACAATTAACAAAAACGCCATATTTTATTATATTTCTGGAATTTAATTACAAATGACATATCACGATATTGAACAAAAGGTGTTCCATGAAATCCTACGGGCATGACTGTGCCACACTAATGTGATAGGTATATCTGATAGAATTCTATAAGCACGTTACGACTGTAGTATACACATAACTAAAGTTACTAGAAAAGGGAAAAAATGTTTGCATTTACATCTTTGCCTGCTGCTTCGAAGTAAAAGAAGTTAGCGAGACAAAGCGTTTAATTTTTAATCGTCAAAAGCTTTTGACATCTTTGAATTAATCTATGTTTTAGGTACAAAAGTACAAATAAAATATATTCTTTGAAGGCAAGGCATAGCCCCCCCCCCCCCTTTAATAAAGTTTGATGTCACCGTTTTTCTGTGCAATAAGAGTTTTTAGAATTGCAAATATATTTTCTTCTAGTTTGATACTTTTCCATGAAATCAGACAACCCAGCTCTTTGTTTTAGAACAAACGCTTTTTTTCAGAAATATTATTCCCTGAACGAACTATAAACAATCGAAACCGCTAACATTTCCTGACATTGAATCCGCTAGTGCGAATTGTAGAGATTTTTAGAAATAGAACTGCCTGTCAAACAAACGTATATTGATTAAGGAATATATTACAATTTATAATCAAGAACAAACTAGGACATTTTTTGTAAATCTTTTGAACAAACAACAAAAGCAAACTACAGATCTAGTGGCCAAGTATTTCGTTATATGGACGCATTCTAATAAGTAACTGGTCAGCTGTTTTGGCTCAAATGCTTACAATTCGATGCATAGTAAAAATGACATTCACTTGGATCAAAACCATTCTAAATCGTTTGCTAGGCAAACCCATCCATTTTTTCACTTTAATTTTATTTAAAACTCTCCTGACACGCTCATTAAAAATCATTCCGAAACCATTCTAAAAATCATTCAACTTGTCAATTGAACAAAGTTCTTAACTGTATGATTAGATTTTTCATTTTCGTGTAGGTAATATATTGTTATGTGATATATGAATATACTGACTCAATCATATGTTAAGGCAGCTGGGATTTCTTTACGGACCTTTTGTCTAGAAAAATCGAGTAAATCAACGGAAAAACAGATCTTGTCAACCACGTGGAAAGAAATTTCAAACGTATCTTTACCATAAGAAGAAACATGTTGCTAACAAGTCAAACAACCAACACGATTTCTGTTTTTTTTTTCTATCGCCAAAAGCTTCTTGAAGATGTAAGATAAAAGGACCATGTAAGTATTAAAGAGAAGTGGGATTTCTTTTTTTTAATTACATTGCGGTATGAAGGGAATCATGCAAAAGCAATATATCAATTTTCAATTTTGCTCATACTTACAATTAAGAACACCTAAATCAACAAGATGGATGATTTTTGGAATGAGTTTGGAAAGAAAAAATGAAGGGAATGAGATAGGTTTGATTTACATCAAAGGGAGGTAATACAATATCGCTAATATCGTTTTTACCTCCCTGTGATCAAATATGCTTACAAGTTCTATCAACAGTTTCTTTGTCTTCACGAACCAATCAGACGTTTCCAAATTCATAAGTAGTCAAAGAAATCACCAATTTTTCCAGTAACAAAAAAAAAAACCCAAACAACAACAACAACAACAACAACAAAAAAAAATAGAGGGCGCAAGCATTTAACATGGTTGCAACAAGTATATTTTATTCAAAGCGATACGAATCCTATTTTCAAGCCTATCAGAATTCATGATTGACATAGATGAAACCAAAATGAACAGGAATTAAGAATCCATACACCAATGATGTATAAAAGATGGATTTTTTCTAATTACCTAGCATCATAAGCAGTCATATCCTGTTTACCTTGAACAAACCACACATGATTGCCTTGGAATTTTCGCAAAGAAATACAAAATTGGGAATTAATACCTGTTTATTTCTAAGACATTAAAATCGGAATTGGTTTTTATGTTGATGAAGTAGCTTCTTCTATTTTCAGAATTTATTGAAAACAACACAAGGTGAACGTCCTGGTTATAAGAAATTAAAAAATGAAATAAAAGAAATAAAGGAAATAAAAGAAAAGAGCAATAAAATGTGTGAAAGTATTATCTGTTGCAGTCTAATCTTAGCATACAATGCCTATTTTCAGCTAAATTACATGAGCCTGTGCGTGACATTTCCAACAATTTCAAGAGTACACGTTTGATAGACATTGTGCAGCCTAGAAAACCGCATAATGCAATATGGCAGGCAGTCAGACTGATTTTATTTTTTAAGGGAGGTAAACATATCGCTAATTTTGTTCATCCTGAACAAAATTAGCGATATTCGATTACCTACCCTTAAGAGTGCCCGTTTGAGTGACATTGTGCAGCCAAGGCGACCGCATAATACAATAATAATAATTCCTGGGCACTTGGAGATGTGCTTGAGACCGTATCTATCTACAGAGCGTATAGCAAAAACTCTGGTCAGACTGTGTGGATGCACAGACTGGCGACAGGTTTTGCTGTGCAAACATGTCAAATTGTTGGAAATGTCACGCACAGGTTCATCGATCATATTGGAAAACCATGAGCTAGACTGACAAAAATGTTTGAAATTCGGAATTTGATTTTTAAAATCAAAATTTATTTATTCAGTAGGATAGGAATTTAATATGAGGTACTTTATCCACACATATATACACGCTATAACATGGGCGATTGTTTCACTTTCCGATTTTAGTCATATGGGATACTTGTATAGAACAACCTAGATCTAGTATAAAACAAAAATGTCGAAAAGTCTACTTATGAATCAATCGCCTACACTGTTATTATCTTTGATATTATTTGGCATGAACAAGGTCCAAGACTGAAATTATAGTTCATATCCATGGTGTGAAATAATTATAATATTTATAAAATGATGATTGTGATAACAATAATAATTGAATATTAAGAATAATAATAATGGTGATGATAATTTCAGTAAAAGAACATAATTATTGAAACCGTGGTCTTGAAATATAATTTTATTATCGAAAACGGTTCTTAATTTAATCAAACTCATTACAACATTTCGAACACGTTTTAATCACACTTCGTTTTCAAAACAAAGACAGACTGAATCATCTTCCCACATTCAAAAAAGCAAATTAGATTTGACATTTCGTACACTCTCGTGGTGGGATATATCCACTGTGTTTCAACAAGATTAATCATATAGATTTGTAACAGGATGACGTCATCGAGGCATGGAATCGATTCTTGAAAAATACTCAATCCTTTTACAAATTTGACTTAGAAAATCACTGTTTTGTTTTCAAGCTTCAACATCTTGACTCTTCTCAGAACGTGATTTTCATAGCATATTCCTGCTTATCTCAAAGCTTTGACAGATGGTCTAGACGATGATCAGCCTGCACAGATGTGCAGTCTGATCATAGCCTTCACAGTCTGTATTCTGTTATTGTGGATATAGAGAATAACGTGTTTTTGCCTTGAAATATAAATGTTATCTGGTCGAAGTTGGTAGAATCTATCTTGACGAGGCTTTGCCGAGTCATGATTATTTTTCGCAGACGAGACCAGATAACGTCTATATTTTAAGACACTTACATATTATTCTATTTATCATGCAATCATTTTTCAGTGCTTAATCATTATAAACCCTTAAAGATCAAAGAAATAAAGGCGAAAGTTTATGCAAATTGTTTCTGCCTGATATCATGTTATGTTATCAGAGAGGTAATATCAGGTCAATACAGGCTTCATTGCATGATAGAAAAAAATGTACTATACTGATTGGAATGCCCGAATAATGATATTTCGGCAAAGAAAAGTTTAAATTGAGCAGGATAATCACATACATGTACAAACTAATTGTAGAATTCCGTTTTGCCACCAAATAATGACCATTCGACTAAAAATGATAGAGTAAGAATGATAATTATAATAATGATAATAATAAAGATGTATATAAATTGTTGTCTCCTACAGCTTCACCCCCCCCCACACACACACAAAAAAAAAAAAAAACATGAAAAAAAAGAACGATTGATATTTCATTTGAATCGACCAAATGATGGCATTTTTTTCCGATGTGAATTTCAAAGCGTCTGATTTTTAAATAGCCAGAAAAGATAAACGAACACAAAAAAAAGCTTGATTTTTTCCAATAGGACGAAATTATCGATAATGTATCCCCCCCCCCCCCCCCTTCTCCTAATTTCATTCAAAAGTCGTGCCTCTCATTCATTCAATGTCATTCCGCAATCATTTCAAAATCATTCACATTTTCAATTTAAGGATGTTATTTACTGTATAATAAACAAATCCTATGACTTTTCTGAAACAGAGACGCAGATCAGCTCTGTAGTAACTTCGCTTCTGATTAAGACCTTCGTTTATACTGGATGAAAAATTTCATCACTCAAGTATCTTATTCCGAAATTTCATACTCAAAGAAACATTCATCAGTCCGTACAATCCACAGGAGATTTTTTATAATAATAATTTTGATGTAGGCTAATACAATTACTAATGCAAATAGCAGCTATAAAATTAAATAATCTGATTGTGAAACAAATGCATGTGGTACAGTTTAATGCGTGTCGCAGTGGTGCAGAAACCTTTGACATTTATAAATATGTACATAGATTTCCCATCCCGTCGCCATATTGCCAAAAAGATCGAATCATTGCCCCAAATGAATTAACGTTTTCTTTTTATTTGATTATCAATTTGATAATATTCTTATTGAATTCAAAGATGCTTTTTCTGATTTTTTACCAAACGAATCTTGAAAATTTTATGTGCTTTTCAAACATGCACAATTTTCTTTCAAAAACGGCAAAGCGAATTTCGAGAAAGAAACTGATTTTGAACACGTCTTATACGTAAAAACGAATTTGATTAGACTTTCAAAGACTCGAGATTGAAGAAACATTACTCCAGTTTTCATTTCTAGGCAAATCTGGTTTCAGACTAAATTAATTTCTGTCTAAATATAGAAACACGTTGTGTCAGGAAGATATATATGTACAGCTATTAATGTTTGAGAAATTTACTTTCACTCCGTTCAAATTCATTCTAGTTCAATCGCTTTGAGCTCCTTCTTAAGGTAGTGGGTCCGTAATAGTTCCGCAACGTTTCGGAAGTAATGAACTTTAACAGTGTAAACCGAGGTTTCCTAATGATTTTCATTAGGAACCTCGGTCAACATTGTGAAAGTTCATGAGTGCCGAAATTTGACAGAACTATTGAGTATTGCTTATTTTGAACGAATTTAGCGACATAATATTACCACCTTTTAAAGTACAATCTATACTCGCCCACCCAACTTAATCAATTTCATTTCAAATAAATAAATAAATAAATAAATAAATAAATAGATAAATAAATAAATAAATAAATAAATAAATAAATAAATAAATAAATAAATAAATAAATAAATAAATAAATAAAAGAATAAATAAATAAATAATTAAATGAATAAATAAATGAATAAATAAATAAATAAATAAATAAATAAATAAAATCATTCTTAAATCGTTCGCCTTGTCCTATTTCCAGGTTTTCTTAACAGTTGGAAAGCAGCCATTTAAAGACCTTGACGAGGGAAATAATGTCTTTGCAATCAAGATATCTAAATAAAAGTATGTACCATAACAAGGCCTGTCTGGCTATTTTTCCCTGCGGAACGATAGTGTCGGGTTGGGCCGCATTATCTCGGTGGTGTGGCCAATCGAAAATATAAATGTGACCCATCACGCGAAAAGAGACCATCTGGGTAGTGCGTAAAGTGTCGACCATAGTCAGACTGTGCGGATTGCGCAGACTGACTAGGGTTTAAACTTTTTGCAATGTGCTTATTTTCTGAATTTAGAATGTCAATCTACCTTCAAGTGAAAGAATTTTTGAAATGCGACCTCTGGTTGACCAATGCTGGACCCAATCTCTGAGTTCCGAGATAGCCCATTTTCGCGTGACGGGTCACAAATGTGACCTATAATGCGAAAAGGGACCATATGAGAACCCCTTGCAATACATATTTGGCAAACATATCGGTCCAGCATTAGCCAACCAAGGAGCGGATTTCGAAAATAATTACATGGGAAGATATAACATTCGTTCTAGACTCGGCAAACCTATTACTTGCGAAAAGATTCCTATAGATCAATATGATTAATATTTCAATCAAATCGATCGAATAATTTCAAGATCTTCTTAGCTGGGAAAATTTGTAAGCGCCTGATTTGACGGTTACTACACAAAATCAGAAAAATACGTAGATTTTATTAAGGGGGGTAAGAAATTATCGCCAATTTCGCCAAATTGGACGAAATTTTAGATTATGTTTTACCACCCTTGACAATCATTCAAATTCCGCTCCACACAACCATTCAATTTCACTTCAAAAACATTCCAAAATAATTCATCTCGTCAATTTCACGATGTTCCTAGCTGTAAGTGTTATAGACGTAATCTCAGACACTTCAAGCAACAAATCCCATAAAATAACAGTTTCGGTCAGCCCACGTCTTCTTGATAAAATCAATTTGCATAGTTTACTCAGAATTCAGTGAATAACCAGCGGATAAATGTAATAAACTCACAAATCTAAATTCTCTTTTCATGGCCCGTCACATTAAAAGGCAACAATTTGAACCCCAATCAG